>CM018685.1:44748471-45093570 GCA_009363875.1 Mikania micrantha | reverse complement strand
CTTGTACAGTTACAAGATAGAAACTCATTGATTCTTTTGGATAGATTACTTGTTAAATTATGGAACGATACATTGTGATTTAACTTTGTAATTCTATATCATTGTCATGTTAGCATTTCTCATTTATAATCATGTGCTATGATTGTTCATTTTGATTATCAAGCGATATCGCGCCGAGAAACCTTCCGCCCGACGGGAAAGTCGATCCAGCCCGCCGGCTTGGGTGTGACATTATTACACAAAACGACTTATTTATTACAAGTGATTGAAGTGTAGCCTCACCGTGGTCAATGTCTCCCTACAAAAATGTTTAGGTTTGAAAGATCAGCACAAGGCTGGTGAGTTTGTAAAGTTTAAGTTAAACCATACAATATGACATGATATACAAGTTCTCAAGATCTTCAATTCCAGATAACCATGGGACCCGTATCTAGTTCCTTTCGGACAATCAATTTTGATAAAGACACTACCTGTCGGTAAATATCTTGATGCCTCATTATCTTAATGTCTATCACTAACATTAAGAAGATGTTTCGGAAAACAGGCAACAAACATTCACAGCAGGGGAGAAGCAAACCTCCCAGTGAATGGGTTGTCAGCCGATAGTACTATCATTGATCCTTGTTCGGCATTCATTTAAATCCATGATGATCTAAAAATAACATTCAAAACAACTTAAATAATAAAAGTCTAAACATCTTAATTAAACATTAAAATGTCTTTAAATTCAGAATTTCTTCTAATTCTTCTCACACATTCCCATGATTTCCCTGGTTCCTTGTGTACCTGTTATAGAAACAACAGAAAACACAAGAAAAGAAAACGGTTGAGCCAAAAGTTGCTCAGTAACGGAAGAACAATAGTATTGATAAAAGACAAATAAGCGGAAGCAATTTAACTGTTACAGAACTGATCGTATTATGCTAAACTGAACATGTATCTGAAAAATAACTGAACATATATCTGAACACATAACTAAGCATATAACAGAACATGTAACTGATCATATAACTGAACACGACAGATAATAACAAAAAATAGTCGTGTAAATAAATAGGAGCACCCAGAGCCGAAACTGATCTGAAGGATACACAGCTAGCTAGACTATGTACCTAATGAGATGGAGTGTGGGCGTACACACATAGTGCCATCCCCCTGAACGTATAAACGTATAACATAAACTGAACTAGGATCGATCCATACACCTCCAATGGCCAATGCAATCCCTGAATACTAAACGTATAATGGAGACGCCGTGACTATTTATTATACACCGTCACGAAAAGTGTCACATTATTGACGCCACAATAACGTGTCTGACATGCTCGGGTAACAGATTACTAAACCGAAAGTGGCATAGCTAAATATATAAATAAATTCTGAAATCTTATTATTTATAGGAACATGCAATAATGAGTACAACTTAAGAAGTCTATTGCATGCAACAAGTCTCAAATCAGAATACATAATCAAAACGGGTCAAAACTGAATACTTTCTAAATAACATATACTCGGAGACTAAACGAGTTGCATCAACGGAAGCAAAGCGATAATACTAAGAGTACAAAAGAAGAAATATGTACCTTAACCAAGAGATAGTCAAAGTAAAACAATAGCAACCCCTTGAATCGTCTCTAACGATTTAAAGAACCTACATTTTTTTTATTTGAAATCAGTTTTAAAGAACTTAAATTATGTCATATAGTTTGCTGGTGCATTTAGTGTTAACAGCATATTTTTAAGGTTCTTAGCTACTCTTCACCTTTGTCCATAGCTTTTACCAAACTACTCATTCTTTTGGTCTGTACATTTAAGTTATTATGTATGGATGCATATATATACACTGTGTGAATCAGAGAGTTGCTTTAATTTTACAACTACCGCCACAACTTAGTTCTAATTAGAGGAATTGTGACTAACTAATAAACTATTAATTGAATTCGGATTTATACAAATAGATGTAAATTATGGTGGTTACGGACTCCATTTGGCTTATTGGTAGTTTTAATCTTTACCTAGCTTGAGGACCTGATGCATAAGTTTTAGAGCCATAAGTTTTACTAACTTTTAATTTAGTGTTCATCTTCTCAGTTGCATATCCATGTTACACTATGTACATTAGTTAGGTTTTCACTACAGAGGTATTTGTTGTATAGCTTTGTTTTTCATAATTCATGTATTAGAATTTCAAGTTATCCAAAAGTACATTCCAGATCAGATTATAGAAGCTATAACTAAATAATATGCTGGCATATGTTAACGAAGAGAAAAACCAGCAAATTTAAGAGTTGGGTACCTGCTCGAGCAGTTAAGACGGATCAAAATCAATGGTTTGTGGACTCCCAAAACCACACAGAAATCAAGCAAGGATACCGTAACAGAGCCCTAATAAGTAGTAACTGTAGAGTTAATCCAACCAGATTGATAAACATTCAACCCAGAACTTCCAAAACATGCTTTGATGCTTTCTATAAATTAGTCGAATTCATTACCTGGTTGCCAATTCGAAATCAATCAGAAAGTTGGATGCCACATACAACAGAACAGGGACCTGTTGTGCAGCGCTAGCTTATTGTAAGAGGCGGACTGATGCAACAGTGGTGCAACACGATAACGTGACAGGAGTATCTCAATCGGAGGGCTTGTATAACTGAGATTTGAAGAGGTATAAATGAATTTCTGAAACGATGGAACAGAGAAGATTAACGCTCCCATTTTGCGGTGATATTGTTGACGAGCAAAGTGGCAAAGAAAATTGGGGCGAGTAATACGGAAAGGAACTGGCATGAAGGTTAGGTTAGATTTGAAGATTTTGGGTTTCCTTCAAATTTTGGAACTCACGTTTCCATCTATACATATATTATTATTATTATTTTATTTTCTTTTATATATTCTTTTATTTATTTATTTATTTATTATTATTATTTTTATATGGGTATTGCAATTCGAGAGATGAGGACTTTTTGATACTGTGATAAAGATACAAACGGCAAAATCCATGAAATCACACAAGAGTCACATAAAATCACACAGATAACAGTGATGCATATCATATGTTCAGAAACAGATTTACAGAATTACCCCGTTGTTTATAAAACATTAAAGATAAAAATGGTTGTACGAAATTCACCTGAAGTCAGAAGAGTGGTGAAATCACACACAAATGGTAATGGTAGCTAAATTCTGCATTTGTTTATGTTAAATGGGTTATTTATGTTTTAATGTACTGATTAGATCTTTCTGAACGTCCAATGTCAGAGACATTGCCTTGAAAGTCATCAAACCGATAATAGATTTTTAATTAATCAGTCTAATGTCATATCATACAATGTATGATAATGTAGGATCCTATACTGATTTAGGTCCTAATATAAGGTTGATGACACGTTTGATTAATCAGAATAATCTCAGATTAACCAAATAAATATTGTTGTTGATTATCGTGCTGAAGCAGTTTATAGATGAATTTATGGCTTAGGAACGATCAATCCTTGTTATGAATTACCCAAATATCATGAAATATCATAATGTGACATTGAAATAGGTTTAATAATCATGTTTAACATACTAATCTGACTGTTGTCATAAACATCATATAATCGTTCCAATGAGTATGTTAATGATTGTGATTAGTTTGAAACACTTTGATTTAACCTTGCATTTCAAAGATTAATTCAACTAACCACCTACATTGTCACAATCAAATGGTTTAAACCATTATAACCATTGTTAAAGTTTTATGAAAACCAGGCATTACAACGGATCAAAACAAGGATTTACTACGTTAACACATCGAGTTCTTCGTTTATAATCAATCCTAGACATCATCTAGGCAATAATCAACAATCCTAACTATACCATTCCGTTCAAAAACAAGATCTAATCAACCATTATCAAACTAGAAGGTTAGAACGAACAGTTACCTAACCAGACGGATTTTCGACTGCAAAACAACGATCAGAACTTGCAGATATGTTCCCTGGCTTCAAACACACGATCTGATGGCTTTAGAATGGAGATTGGAGGTCCAAAGTTGATGGTCTTCATCTGGGGTGAGGTTTAAGTTTGAGAGTTTGAAAAAAAATTGATTTTGCATGAAATCTGATGAAGAAGATCAACTTTTTCCACCGCCTCATCCGTCGCGTACCACCAAGGAAGGCAAATTGGGGATACTCAATCAAATCCTCTTCGTTGACAATTGAATTCAGTTCTCTAGTCTCATATTTAGTAAGTCCCGAGCTCTTTCTTATATATCAAGGATCATCGAAATAAGCAATAATACTATTTCTACGGAGAATACCATTTCGGGGGATTTCAATTGGGATACCTGAAGAAGGTATTAGTGGTTCTCAAACAATTTTGTCTTCTCCATATTACTATATCTCTAGAGTCAATAATTTTATATGAGGAACTACTAAACTCAATCACTTGATGCCGTTACTTCATTTTTCTGTTGAGGTCTATCCTGTAGAGGTACTCAAATTGGATCAGTGATCGATTTCTAGGTTTCTTCATAAACCTAATTGGTTACTTCCAATTACGTAAATCAATAGTTCAAACCGCACTCAAAGGTAGGGCATTTCCCATTTTTATAGGAACTTCTGTACCAGGAACAATGGTATCTCCAATTATAGCCCTCCTGGGATGTAAAATATATCTCTTCTCACCATCCCTATAGTGTATGAGACAAATGTACGCATTTCAATGCGGGTCGTATTCTATGGTTACGATTCTACCATATATGTCTTTTTCATTCCGTAGAAAATCTATTTTACGGTATAGACGCTTATGACCTCCCCCTTTATGCCCTGCGGTAATGATTCCTCTGGCATTACGACCTTTACCACAATGATGCTGTCCATAGATCAAATTATTTCGTGGATTGGATTTCACTTGACTATCTACGGTTCCATTGCGGGTGCTCGGGGTAGAAGTTTGTATAAATGTATCGCCATGCTATTAAGTATTTTGATTTAAGTTCTTTTCTTTCTAAGAGGTGGAATAGAATAACCCGGTTGAAGCGTAATGATCATACGTCTGCAATGCATTGTCTATCCCATAATGGGTCCCATTATTCTAGCCTTTACCCGAAGTCGATGACTATTCATCGCGATTGCCTTGACACCAAAGAAGAGTTGGCGTACCTCCGAGAAATCCGGAGTCCAAAAGATATTTTAGACTCCTCGTGTACCACCAAGGATGCTCATCTCGGCCTTGCCGTACCGCGAAGACTCCTGGATTGCAATACTTAGAAGTTTTTCTTCGTTTTTCGATTCCGGACAATCCGGAATTTTGTTTCACGCACGGTTTTCACCCACGTTCATCATTTCTCGCATACTATCAACTTGTAATAATTAAAATTGCCAAATTAACATGGATTTTAAGCACGACCAAATGTGCTCACGTCATTGATAACGTAATCCTCAATTGCAATTGTCACAACAGGTTCCGGTAGACGAAGGAGGTGGTGGGTTGTGAGTAGGAGGCGGAGGCGACGGTGGCAATTGTGGTGCTTCTAGGAGGTGGTGGTGGTGGTTCTTCCAGTGTTGGTGATGGTTTTAGAAGGCGAAGGTTGTTTCAGGATGTTGTGGATTGGGTTTCAAGAGATGTTGGTCGTGGATTTTATGTGGCGGTTGATGTCACACCCAGACCAATGGCGGAATATGTCGGGGCATGATATGTGGATGAGTGTTCATAAGCTCATCAATTCTAATTCAAATTTTCAAGTTGAAAATACTAAATTACAATATCATTACATTACAAGTTCAAAGTCAAATACAAATTTAAGAATCTAAAACTAAAGTCTTTGATAAAACTATCTATGTCCATCTTCCTAAACTTTTACTTAGAGTCTTCACTTTTATCTGTCACACGTGTAAAGTAACTGTCAAATAAATGAATAGTTGGTAAGTAGTCACACAATTATAATAGTATAAGTTTCTAAGTATGCAAACCTTAATGGCAATGTATATGAATATTATATTATAAATGAAACAAGCATGTGTAAATGGAGTACCGGTCCTTTTTAACACTAAACGCGAATAAGTATATGTTCAGAAAAGCATAAGAATAAGTATGAATACACTACAAGATCAACACTAATAAACATTCAACTACAAAGCATTATATAGTTTGTATATGTTCAAAAATAGTATATGAAGCATTGAATAGAAAAAGATAAATAATTAAAACTAAAAAATATATATAAAATATAAAATAAAAAAGTGTATGTTAAAATAAGATATATATTTAAACTAATGAATAGAACGTTGTGAGAGCCCTAAAATTATATAACTAAAAGGGATGTGAAAAACACTTGTGTTGCTAAACAATCCAAAATGCAACTAGGTATATGTACAATAGCAAAACACTTGTTATCCTGTTTGAATATAAATGCATAAGAATATGTCTACAAGTTTCTAATTCTAAGTGTTCTAGTATACGAATACGTTTAACAAGTATGACTTCCTAAAGATTGAATATGGGTTCATCATTCATGTGATGTGTTTAAAGTATTTAAAGTATTTTATTTAAATAATTTAAATAAAAATAGTTCATGAGTGTTTATGTATGTTTTATAAATAAATATTATAAATCTAAGTTTTAAAGTTGAAAATAGTATTTTAAATATAGCATAAATTTATAAGATTTCAGTAAAAGGTACATATTTATACATAAAGTCAACCAAGTTTATTTAAATAGAACTTGTAGTCTTATAAGATGTATTATTTTATTTTATTTTTTGTTTAGGCTTATATAAATAAAATGATTTATAAAATAACTTTAGTTTTACAAAATTATTTCAGAAAATTTTAAATAGGTTTTCCTAAATTTTCACACATTTTTTACGAATCAATATATTTTGTATATTATTTATATAAGTTAAAATAATAAGTTTTGCATCTTTGTTAGTACTTAAATAAGATAAAATGATTAATATTAAAAAAAATGTTATTTTGCTAAATTCAGTATATTAAGATTGTTTAAAATAATTTATATAATTTTCTATGAATTTTGATAGTTTGTTATGATTTTTATGAATTAAAATGAGCATAATAACATTTATAAAAGTTTGATAAGTTAAAGTAAAAAAGAATTATTAGAAGTATTATTCAAAATTATATAAACTGTTTCTAAATTAAGTTTTAGAAATTTGTATTTATTTCTCATAATTTATTATGGTTTTTATAAATTAATAATGATTATTGTAATGTATATATATGTTTGATAAGTTTAAATCAAAGAAAATAATTAAATTTTTTATTCTTAATTTTATTAAAGATAGGAATATTTTAAAGTATTTTTATAAAATTTTCTGGTTGAATAAATATAAAAAAAATGGTTTTAGGTCAAAAACTGGTTTATGTTGCCCGGCCTAGGTGTGAAAAACCGGTTTATTGAACTAGATTAATAATATACTTAACATCACCATCTTGTTCATCCCTAAAATCGGTGAAACCCTAGCTTCTAAGCCCTTCCAATTCGATCCAATGAACGAAAGTGAGCTCTGGAATTCACAGGTCTTTCATTTTATGCTTAAATATGAGTCGAGTAAGCATGATAATTACCTGTAATAGTTCAAGAATGATCCGTTCGGGTTTGGGTTAGTTCGCAGCCTTTCATGAGTTCGATCAAACGATTGGGTGACTCTGAGAACTATTAGGAGCTTTGAGAAGATTCAGAGGATTGTCTTGAAGCTTTGTATGTGTTTAATTTGAATTTGGTGAACGTGAATTACTGATTCGAGTATTATGTTCATATCACGGTTCGGTCGAGTAGTAAAGACCGATTAACGCGTGATTGGGTTGAATTAAACTTTAATTGAGGTTGTTGGAGGTTGGATAGTGGTCGACCGAGCATGTATTGAGCATTCAATGCTCGAATTCGTGATTGGAAGGGGAAGTCGGTCTTGTGGGGGATTCCAACGAGGAAGGGGGTGGCTGGGTTGGAAGTTTGGAGGAATGGGAAAACAGGTTCTCCTGTTTTGCCCTTGCTGCTTTTCTCCCAATATTTCAAACACAGACATACACAGTTTCGAGTGTAACACCCAAATTCTATACACGCATACACATGTCAAAAATATATCACAGTACTCAAAACTTTATCAAATATTTATTTGGAAGCGTCTAAAACATTTTTATATGTAATATGTACTTGATTAGTTACTAATTGCATTCAAAAATCATCATACAATAGTTTGTATGAAAACCCAACAACCAAAATTTACCAAAACGTTTGAAATTTCAACTTACACGCCCGATCATGAACTTTAACGCATCATCTACTTCCTACCTGCAAACACCACATATAATTTCACCATTAGTTCATAAGAACTAAGTAAGATTATCCAAATACAAGTTATGGATCGAATCGAAAGGGTTTTAGGCCTTAAAACGCGAATTCGGCATCTAAAACAAAAATTTCTGGACAACCCAGGCCTTAGGCTCTGGCATGGCCGTAGCCTACGCCCACTGGGACAGAACCTTGCCACCGTAGCCTACGAGCCTACGCCCTGGGGGTAGGTGTTTTCATCATTTCACGCGTTTTGGACCTTTTGACCACTTCCGATCGTTCCAAACCAACCGGAACTAAACCACAAATTCCCAATACATATTATATAGAGTAACAATTCCTCAAATTCATATCACAACATATCCAAACATAATTAGATACGAATTCACTCAATTTGTGAATCAAATCAATTAAACGGGTCAAAATTTCAATTTCAATCAATTAACACTCTGACCCTACCAAAACTCAATTCAATCATCCACATACATATAATATGGATTATTATCATGTTTGGATCATAATCTAATGAATTCAAACAAACAAATGCACACCAAACATAGTTTATGTATTATTTTCCCCAAACGGGTCAAAATCACAAAGTGATTTAACTCCTAAAGTTTCCTTTCTTATCAACTCGTTTGGTTATTCAATCGATAACCAAACATATTTCATCAATAATTATTATCATGTTCACCCTCAGGTACTTCCATTATATATTTTAATCAACTCTATCAATTAATCAAATTTCAACCAATTCAAATCAATTAAACCACACTCAAGTGGCAAATTAATATTCAACATAGTTATGATGTTCTCACCCAAGTACTTCCATCATAATTTACCAAAATTTACTTCCACATTCAAGTGGTGAAGTAATCAACAATTTCAACTCATACTATGATGTTCACACTCTAGTCCTTCCATCATAGATTTTATATCAACTAACAATTCATAGGTTTATAAACATTTATAAACCATGATTCTATGATATTCATCCTCCGATACTACTACCATATATTTACCCAACCAATTGACATTCAATTCAATTACACAAGTTATAATTCAAGCATTTCCAGGATTAGAGATTAACAAACTGTGTTTTGCCTTCTTTTTGTCTTTCCTTAGCATTTCCAATACCACCACCTACTTCACAACAAATTTCAATTTTCTTAATTAACATTCTAGTTAAAGATTGACATAGGCTTATCAACTCAAAAAAATTGCTATCAAATACTCTAGGTTACAATTATAAGCTCCCAAAACGTATTTCATGATTCGATTCATCAAATTTGACCAAAAGTCAACTATTGGCATTTCAACAAATAACTTATGTGCAAGATTTCTCCTACACACTTTCTTGAACGTTTCTGATGACGTAGGGTAATATCGTAATGTAACCGAACGGCCAGAACGCAAAATAAACCAAGTCGTATGGCCAAATGGCACGATGGTAGAACGAGCGGAATCAAAGTCAACTCACCAGATATCAATAAAGGTAGAGATGAAGAGACATTTAATGAAAGTCAAGTCTTTAAACCAAAGGGTAAAAGGCAAACCTCAAGACAAAAGGTGATGTAAGTCAACTTTTGTGTAGAGATGGCCAGAACAAGTATGCTCGAGGAAAACGCCCAGAAAGCAGGAAGCCTAACCTCCCAAAATAGAAAACTCACTCTGAAACACCTTGGATCCTAGCAGTATAAATAGTGAGCTTCGGAAGCTCTTCCAGGTACATCACTTTCCACTCTCACACTCACATTTTCGTTCCTTGAATATTTTCCGATCAGGAACTTACTCTCACGCCGGAGTCCAATCGCAGGAGGCCCCCTCCTGCGATAAGACTAACGGCTTTTGGTGGTTACAGGATCGCTAGGAAAGGCCAAGATAGTCAGATCGGAAGGTGTCCAGGAACCGTTACCTGAACAGTTTCAAATTATCCAAATCCCATTTTATACTCAACTAGGTGGCGGTGCTAACAGTGGTGGCGGTAAAGGTGATGGTGGTTCAAAGACACGCTTAAATAGGTGTACATTGTGTATTAACATTTGTACATTTTTTTTATTTCTACACATGTGTAGATGTACTACGTGTATTAAGCTTGTACGTTTTTAGTTCTACACATGTGTAGTTTTTTCGATTTATATAATTTTTTTAGCTTAGATGTGTTTTTTGTATGCTGAATGTTTGAACTTAAACAAATGTGAGTGTACTTATTGCAAATTTCGAATCTTATAGTTGATTCTTCATTTTAGATCTGTTACATACGTTGGTTTTTAATATTAGTGAAAATTTATTGTTCTTGTTTGGTATTATTCTTTATTCTTTATAATATTAAGTGAAAATTGATATGTTTACACTTGTGTAGCTTTTTAATACACATGTGTACGTTTTTTGTTTTTTGAAGAAAGTATATATTTTTTTTGTATAAAATTTATACATTTTTGTTGTTGTTTTAATGTTCTACAAAATATTTTTATTAACTTCAAAGAACAAGACACATGTATAATATTTGTTTAATATCAAATATAAAGAGAGGAGAGAGGTGGATAGAGATAGGCAAAGAGAGAGAATAAAGAGATGAGAGAGGGAAAAACTATTTTTTACCCCTTAGAAGGGTAAAAGAGTTATTTTGCTTTCAAAATTTGAATAAAATATTCTAAATTAATTGTGTACCATAAGTTTTTTCTATTTAATTAATTAAAATGTAAAATAAGTTTGAGCAGAGACAAGATTTAAGGGTTTATCTTTAAGGATCGGATTTTCACATAATACAAACCTCATACGACATATACATATATATATATACACACAACATATACATACATACATATATATATACAAAATATTTTTATTAACTTCAAAGAACAAGACACATGTATAATATTTGTTTAATATCAAATATAAAGAGAGGAGAGAGGTAGATAGAGATAGGCAAAGAGAGAATAAAGAGATGAGAGTGGGAAAAACTATTTTTTACCCCTTAGAAGGGTAAAAGAGTTATTTTGCTTTCAAAATTTGAATAAAATATTCTAAATTAATTGTGTACCATAAGTTTTTTCTATTTAATTAATTAAAATGTAAAATAAGTTTGAGCAGAGACAAGATTTAAGGGTTTATCTTTAAGGATCGGATTTTCACATAATACAAACCTCATACGACATATACATATATATATATATATGACCATGCGCAAATAATAACACACCTTAATTATGAAAACCGATTAACTCCGACAAGATCAACTCAAATCTTTGGGTTATTTTATGTGTTTGTGCAAATTATTCATCGTTTAGATGCTTATGTCAGTGTAAGTTGTCGTAATAGCAAATAAATATTTGCAATGTAACGCATATTTACAACTGTTTTAAGTCACAACCGGTGATGAATTTGCATAAACACATAAAATAATATAGTTTTGTATTTTATAATAAAGGTCTTGTAAAAAAACCCTAAAGATTTGGGTTGGTGTTGTCGAAGTTCATCGGCTTTTTGCAATTTAGGTGAGTTAACAATAGATCCTTATTCTACACATACACATCTATACTACTATATAATGCATATTAAAAGGACAAAATAGTAATTTGCTCAAATCACTTAAAATTAAGAGTTTTACAACTCTTATAGCATATGGTACAACTTTTTAATTTTAATCTGAATGTTTGTTTGTGTTTTCACTTTGTCCCACATTGCTAGCTTTTAAGAATTTAAGTGAGATAGAGTGATTATAAAAGAAAACCCTTCAAAACAAATGAATCACTTCTTGACATTTTTTGTACATTTGGTCTTTTATCTTAATAGTTAAAGTCACTTTTAGTTAACTAGCAAGTTAAAAAAAATTGCTTTTGTTATGTTTATGACTCAAGAAAGAATTATGCAAACCTTTAAAATCATCCAATTTAAGTGTTTTGTTTCCTGCTGCAACGCACGGTTACTAGACTAGTATATATACATACATATATAATGATTGTATCATATGATAACTCAATATTAAAGAGTTAACATTTAATCTAATTCTAACCACTCATTTAAAATCCTGAAAATAAGTATGTATTTCACGTTAAAATAAAAATCATGTTTAAAATAAAAAATTATTAACTTTCGTTTAGTAATACAAATCACACATTTTTTTTCAGAATTTAAATAATAATATTATAGCTACGCAACTACATCTAATCAGCCGTCGGTCAATTATTCACAAAATAATAAATCTACCTTATATTAATAATTGGTATCGATATCATGTATTCATGTATATGAAAAAACTGGAGTTTAAATTGTCATTAAACGGGCATACAGTTGCAAAGTGATTTTAGACGATAATACACTGTTCCACCAGTCACCAGATACTAGAGGTGCGCAAATCGGGTTTTTTTAATCGGTTTCGGTTCCAATCGGTTTCAATCAGTTCCAGTTCCGGTCAACAAAGTCAATACCCGGTTCTGGTTCCAGTTCTGGGTTCCGAACGGTTTTTGACTGGTTCGGGTTTTGGCTGGTTTCGGCTCGGATTTTGGCCGGTTCCAGTTCGAGTTTTGGCCGGGTACAGGTGGAATCATTTTCGGTTTTTTTCCCACCTCTACCGGATACTATACAACTATACAGGCAGCAAAGCAGGCCAGGTTATGGGCCTAGGTGAGGCCCAAAAAGGATAAAACTTACATTGAGTCATTTTGGGCTTCAAATCAAAATCAATATTAAACGGGTCCCAATCTAATCCGACCCGATATTTCTGTTTGGAGTTAATTTGAGATATATATATCCATTTAAAACGATGAAAACTAATCCGAATATGATTAAAACCGGTTTAATACCGTATTGTTTTTTTTGCCCTTGTAAACCGGAGTCTAATCCTAAGCAGGCTTGACTTTTGTGTAGATACGAACAGGTTTCAAAGCTGATCCGGTTTTTTCCACATATACTTTTAGTTTTAGACACTTCAATTTTCACGGCAGCAGTGGATTATCAATTTAAAATGTTAGAATCTTTCTTCACCAAATTTCCTCATGAGATGAAGATGGGATTCATATATTGAGGTGCACAAACCGGGGTTTATTTCTAAAATTGGTTCCGGTTACATTCGGGTTTTAACAGTTTTTACCAGTTTTGGTCGGGTAAAGGTGGAATCCGTTCCAGTAATTCCTTAATTGGTTACGTTTTTTTTGAGAAACTGAAACCGTTTGTACCTGCTAGTTCATGTATGACCGATGCTTATTCGGGTTATCGGTTCTGGTATCAGAATTGGTTTTTTTTCCCACCTCTCTGTTCATAGAGCAGTTGGACAAAATTTCTAGCCCATTAATTATTTGGTCCCAAAAACCCATATAGAATATATCCAATAGACATGGGCTTTCTACTCGTTTATACATAATGAGTTGATATCCTATCAGCCATAAATTTATACATTTTTATTACTAAAGATGCTTGTTAAAAGATTTGATCATGTTTTTCATGATGATATCATAGGTAGAATCCTTTAATTTCCTTTTATATCTAAATTAGGATAGAGATATGATATGAATGATGTTCTTTATTACATCTCATGAATTTAATTAGAAAAATAATATGTAAGTGAATTTTTTGTTTGGACATTAAGAAGAACTAGTTTTATACCCGTCCGTTGGTCGGGTACTTTAACGTTATAATAATACAAGTATTTTTTTTAATTGTAAACAAAAACATTATTTGTCAGAAGAAGTTTGTTTCCATAAAAAGCCTAAAATTTTAGAGGCAATTGGAAGCAAAAGTAACCTTTTAAGAATGATAAAGAATTTTGAGTAGTAATAATAAAAGAAAACTCAACCCTTGTTGATTGTTGAAGGGGAAAAAAAAAAAAAAAAAAAAAAGTTTGGCTTGGCTGACCTATTTCTCAACCCAGATATTTCACTGCCTTTAACATATTTGTGAAGCAGTACCTATTCACATTTGAGCCGAACGAAGCTAAATTTCTGTAGCTAATAAATGACTAATTTAGTTCAGTTTTGGAGACTTGTATATCTGTAACAAAATGGTTACATTGGTAAATAACAACTTTTAGTGATATATAGGTAAAAATAATGTTGGTTAGGGATTATATTTTTGTCCTTTGGTTGAAAAGTCATTTAGCTTAGAGGAGCCATTAAAAGTAGCAATTTAATCAAAAGGTCCTTCCCCTTGTATGATAAAAATACATTATTCTTCCTATGTTTGCAAAAAGTATTAATCCCTTGAAAAAAAAACCAATGTTGACATCGCCCTCACTTTATCACCTTGCAATACAAAAAGTTATATCTTCCCCTGTTCCTAAAAACAAAAGAGCCACGATCAATGAAGTTCAAATCAATATGCAAAAATGTTAAAACTACACATAATAAAATATATATAAGAAAGTTCATTATAGACATAATTTTAAACAAATGGTGTAGTCAAAGAGCTAGGTTTAAATATGCAAAATGATTATTAAATGCATCAGACATGATAAAATTAAACAGTCAACATTGAAGAGATCAAATGACCTGCTTTTGATACATTAAACATTTAGATAAAAACAATATGGTAAGTGTAATAACTAATAAGTCCTCAAAATTATGGATGGTTTTCATTCAACAAACCCTATGGTATTGATGCTTACAATTTATCTGGTATCATGCCTAACAGCATTGTGGTCGTTAACCACCAAAATGCTTCTGAAAAAAATTAAGATACTAAAATGAAGTTTTACTTAGCTAGCATGTTGGTTATAACATTTTCAAACCCTTTAAAGCATGTGCTAAGAAAGATTAAAGAATCCATCTTCCAAAATCTGGTCAAAGAGAGTTATAGATATAAAAAGGTGTCAACAAAATCAAACAAAAATGACTCATTTTTAATTCATTTTTAGCACAAGGTTTTTAAATACATTGTTATGCGCAAGGTTTTTGTGATATAATTTTTAAAAAAAATTCTAGGCAAAGATATAACAACAAAACAATATATTGAATTATAGATATAAATAGATCATGAGCCAAAACCCTAGAAAAACCACAAGTCGTACCATATTTTTCTTTGTTGCCCTTGGCTTTCCAGTTTTCTTGGGATCCTTCAATCGGTTATATCATATAATCAGAAGGCAAGAAGTAATCAAATAATACCATGAAAAAAAGATATAGACATTATGAAATTATGTAAACATTCATCGCTTCTGTTACATAATTTGTAGATTACATGAAAGAATAAGATAAGATCGATAGAAATGAAATAAAGGACTCACCATTTATGAAAAATGAGGTTGAAAACAATGATCCAAGTTTGTTGGTGCTTCTATGTGACGGAAGGAGAAAGAGGATAGGAAGGATCTATTTTCTTATCAGTTCATAGGGTTATTGATTCTGAGATTTTCTTCTACCGGGAAGTGGATATTGGTGGTGATAATCTGAGTTTTGTGCTTAAATAGCAAGGCACCACCCCCAAAAATTCAGAGGGTATGTGTGGCGACGTGGGGAGATGAGATGACACCTGTGGGGGCTTTTAATCAGATTTAGGTGACACATCCATAAGCTGGAAAACATGCAAAAACCACCGGTAACTTCCACGCAACTGCTGTCATTTGTTATTTTAAACGGTCAGGATTCAATTTGAGAGAGTTTACACGGCTCAGATTCAATCTCAGGGTGGTTACAATCACCGGTGTCTATATATATATAATTGGTATGAGATGCCTTTATATTTTTATTTTCATGTAAAGACAATATTGTCCTTCAAAATATTAACACAGAGAGACTAAAGTGCAATTATCAAGAAGTTGCATTAACTTATATAAACAAGGTGTATTAGTTAATTAAAACATGATAATTAAACAAACTTGTTGATGGGTAACTAAAAAACTATGTAAATACAATGGATTCAAACATTTAAAAATGATTAATAACATATTTGATGAGAAAATCACTACAAATTATCAAAATGGACTATTTGTTTACTTATAACACATTTTAAGTTAAAACTAAATTGATGTTTTTTAAGAACAATCCATTTAGACCCGAACTGATTTTGCTTAAAACTCGTTCTGACCTGCACCCATTCTGACCAGAACCCTTTTTGACCAGTTCTCAAATCTATCCGAAAGCAAGTTTAAAGGAAGCTAGGTGAAATGTCAACTTGGGGTTTATCACGGGTTTGATCCCGATGTGGAGCGAGGGTTTACCTATTCTACAGGGTTCCCGTGCATCTGCGAGGCATATGTCTTATCTCGCCCAGTGGGCCTAGTTAAGACAACATACATGGTACGTAAGAACATCACCGTTCAAAAAATTTACTAGTTAGAGTCATTGACCGTGGAAATCAGATCTTCTTTTGGACGGATAGGATCAACGTTTGAAAAGGGGTTCTCTTACTTATTAGCCTTTGAAACTAGCAAGAACAGAATGCTATAAGATTCTTATCAACAAGCATATAACCGGATCACTTGGCTATCGCAATCGAGAAGGGAACCGATGAATGCAATTGAATCAGATGAGTTCAGGCAGCTAATGCCTAATGGATCTTGTCACCTAGGCATGACTAACCTCAACTGAATATGCCTGGAAATGAGGGGACGACAACTCGAACACTTTCGATTTGAAGCAAACATGTTATAGGAGTACAAATCATGAACCCTTGTACATACAAATTCTCGTGAAACAATTGGGTCCCTAAGAAAGTTAACATTTTTAGTTGGCGAGCGGATATGGACCAAAGTCTCACTATGCTAGAGGTATTGAAAAGAAATATTCAAACAGCAAAAACTTGTGTAAATTTTGTGGTGTATCTAACAAGCCAACAGAACATTTGTTGCTTTCTTGCATGGTTGCTAACAATGTTTGATCATCTCACATCAGTAGCTAATGTAAAATATCAACAATCTATGCCTTCAGTTTTCTTGATGTTGTGGAGATATAAAAACAGTATGGGAGAACAAAATTAAGAGAAAGATAGTGCAAGAGGTGATCCTCATATATAGCTTGTTGGTGTTTTTGGTAGTCAAGGAATAAAGTTGTATTAATAGTAACCAAGTTTCTTGTAGAATAATAAACAAGTTTTTTAAGTGTTCTAATTAAGTTATCAAAAGTCATTTTTTGTCTCTTTAAAGTTACTTGACTTTCACTACGCGTTTCAACTATATATATTTTATATAAATATGTATTTTTTTAAATTAATCGAGTCGAATAAAACATATATAAATATTTATAAGTATTTTATTATTACTTTTTCTCAATTTGACTTAAATTTAATAATTTTGAAACTTTGTTATTAATTTGTGAATTTGTTTTCTTCAAAATTACATCTTATTTCAAGTTAACTAGAAAAAAATTCATATATCTACTACTCCTAATAACAGAGTAACTCAAATGTTACATGACATTTAATTAGGCTGTCCACATCATTAACATGCCATGTGTCACTCAAATACCTATGTCACGTATGCCATTTTGACAAATGTCACAACCACAATCAATAATGACTTTAAATAATAACGGTCACTTAAATATCTTCCCTAATTTATCTAAAATTAATTATAATTGTGTATAATTGAGATTAATAATGACTTTAAATAATAACGGTTTCCAATTACTAAGCATTTCAAAACATGTCTAATGTCTTTAAAATCATAATTTATTATAAATATTATGATTATTATAATAATCACTATCAAAAGGTGGATTGTATTTAAGAGATCCGATATTTAACATATGGTCAATTGTATGTTACATTATTCAGGGTGAAAAGTAGTGATGGATTAAAACTTCTAATTTTAAACAAAGATGGAAAAGTTACAAGTACAATAACAAACGTTGTGTTTAAGAAAATTTTTGAAAACTTATGAACAAATTCTTGTGACTTTTAATTTTAATTTATGATGTTTTGTGTCACGTATAAGTTTTTATGTTAAAGGTAGTTATAAATTATCGTGAACTGCATCTTAACTCTATGTCAACCCGTGTGTTACACGGGTTATAGTAACCTAGTTATTAATAAATGATCATATATGTTTCATTTCAATTTAAAGAAAAAAGTACACATTATTAGAACATATACCGAAAGTTGATTGATTTTAGAAAGACAACAAAACTAGGTGGCCTTAGTGATGTTAGAATTTTAATAATACCTAAAATTTATTATTAATTTTCAGACCACAATAATTATTCGTATATTTTACGGATACGGTTATTGTAGATTAAGTTTAGGTTCTACTATATGTAAGGATAACAACGAACTAAAAGAAGTAAAAAACGGAGTTAAGATGAATATGATATCGATGCTCAAAGTTGTGTGATTTAAGTGTTTTAACATTACTTTTATAATAAATATGGGAACAGATTCTCAATAGAATTAATGATAAACCATTGATGGTTTATAAGGGTTGTCATATGATATTATTCCAATATAACAAGACACACCCACTGACAGTCAGGAGGATGAAAAGCACCCTTTGCGCCTATGGCTAAGGCCATGGTCGTAATGTGGTGTTTTGATGGCAAACTTCACACACTCGCATCGCCTGGAGCCGCCTTTATGTTTTTTGAAACTCAACGATTCAGTTCAAGTTGACCTAAGATGGTTCGAATTTCGAAACAATCATGACTGTTTCAAGTATTAAATGAATTAAAACAGACCGAATTAATTGTGATGTTTCAAATGTCGTATTAATGTAGTGACTGTTACTCCACTTGAATTTGGTTGTTTCAAGTGAATTTTTTACGGTATATATTTATTTAAGACTTGGATGCCTTGATGGATACATTGAGAAAACCACAAACAGCTCTTGGTAATCTTCTACAGATGATCAAACTTTGCATTTTTTGTTTCGCCTAAAATTTCAGGTGCACGGTTGTCTCCGGTAGTACATCTGCTCCGACTGTTGTATCATGGGAGATAGACAGGTTTCACCTTGATGACCTGAAATCTGCATGTTTTAAGGAACCTCTGTTGAACAGAAGTCCTCAGCCTCCACGCTTGCATCTTTTTACACTTTGATTTGCAATTTTGTATTCCTTTAAGATTGTATTGTAATTTGTACTATTGAATAATAAACTGCAATTTATTTCTTTTGTTTTCTAAATGACGTTCCTACAAGTGAAACACTAGAAAAAGTTGATTCCTATTAGGTGTCATATTCCTTATAATAAAATTCTTAGGTTATTTGTGAGTCAAGAATAGTTCCAAAGTAAGAGCAGGTAGATTAGAGAGAATGGTGTTAGTTTAAGGTCGGATGACACTTTTCATTCCGTATCCTTATTAGGAGCTAGCTAAGCTTTAATGTAACAAATCAACAATAATTTGTTTTAACATTTGGGAGTTTTGGGTTGTGTTTTGGGGTTATATATAGCTACTTGCTAGCCTTTAATAAAAAAAAATTATTTGCAGTCCAGAAAATGATAAAATAAAAATTATGTATTTTTGATTATTTGTTGTAGATGCTAGATTGGTTGGCTAGTTTGGAGATTGCATTGTATTTCTTTCTTTTTTTTTACCTCATTTGTCGATAATTTAGTATTCCAAAGATTTGACTAATGACAATAAGACTTGCAAATTTGTTTGGGACTAATTTTTGTGGGCGTTAATAGAGTTGGGCAAACCGGTTTGTTTTTTTGAAACAGAACCAGAACCGATTCCGGTTTCAAACGGTTCTGGTTTCGGTTAACAAAGTCAACAACCGGTTCCGGTTTTGGCCTGATCCGGTTCGGGTTTGGCCGGTTCCGGTTCGGGTTTTGCCGGGTAAGTATGGAATCGGTTCCGCTTTTTCTGGTTTCGATTCCAATTTCTCTAAGAATCCAGAACTATCTGTACCCACTGGTTCAGTACAACCTGTTCTGGTTTGCGTTATCAGTTCCGGGTTTTTTGCCCACCTCTAGACGTTAATATATAGATATTAATGTGTTAAAAAAAATAAAAATTAAAGTTTATAATGTAATCATATTGCTTACTAAATTAAAAAAAAATATTATTATTTAATATAAGAAACAGCGAGACGTAAAATCAAATATTAATTTTCTTATAAGTTAGTAACGTGACATCTATTGCTTAATAGTTAATAAGAGAAGAATGGAAAAATCAATTATTTATATTTATTATCATGGTTGTAAAAATCGGGATTAATCGGTGATTTATCGCTAGTCGGAGGTCTACCGACGAATTTTGGTCGAATCGGCCAATTAATCGCTAGTCGGTCAACGGCGGTCAAAGCGGGACGTAAACGGTCCTAATCGGGCAAAAATCAGCCGATTTCCGATGATTCCGAGAACGTGATACGAAAACAAACCTTCAATTTACGGTGTGAACGACGATTCCGAGATGGATTGGCGACGAAGATGTGAACGATCGATGATTTTGACGAATTCCAGATGTATCTTCACATTAACCCTAGTCTGAATGCATCTGAAATTGACAAGCTG
This sequence comes from Mikania micrantha, assembly GCA_009363875.1. NCBI lineage: Eukaryota > Viridiplantae > Streptophyta > Magnoliopsida > Asterales > Asteraceae > Mikania > Mikania micrantha. The sequence goes on along the minus strand of CM018685.1, from coordinate 45,072,898 downwards.
CACACGGGAGGGAATGAGGGATTGACGAACCAGACTTCCCTCATGAATGGGCTTTATGTTGGTCTATTTAGATGAGATGGGCCATGGCTTTTTTGAAAAAACTAATATTAATAGACCCAATGTGAATTAGTTAGATAAAATCTATGATTTATTTGAAAATTTATGTATAAAGTTTTGTATATATGTATAATTTTGAAAAATTCTATATAAAAATTCAAATCCGATTAATCCCTAGTCCCTACCTCGCCGACCAACTAGCGACTAGCGATTTCTCCAACCATGTTTATTATATATATATAAGATATAAGATATATCGTTCAAATTGATTAACAATCTATGCATGCGCTATCATGCATTATCGTCTCAATTTAATGATGGAGTACTCGATCAGAATCATGATCTTATTTCATCAAGAAAGTTTCTTGTTGGAAAATTTGAGAGATTAAAACCAGGATTTTTATTGAATTATGTAAGTAATCACTTTCAAAAATCAATATTTATATTCTTTCGAGTTCAAAAAATTTGATCGTAATAATCCAAGAGAATTTCGTGTATGATATGAAAAATATGAATGTTCTTTATGTGTCTCTCTTTTTGTGTTTTTCACAAGGAAGATGGCAGTTAATTGCGATTAACTGTCGCATGAGCTCCACCAGAGGCTCTGCCCCTGGACCTCGTCAGAAGTGCGGCCCCTAGGACTAGCTCAGAAATCTTAAACGATAGTACACTTTGCACTTTTGATCTCTTTAAAATTCATTTATATCCAATTACACTAAAATATACAACACTTATTATCCCACAACCCATATATGGTTATAAAATACATAAAATTAACCTAATTGCATATCAGTATATCACCAACATTCTCCATAAATTTAACAAGACAGGGTCATACTACCTCATTTTCGACTGTCATCTCATGACACTCACGATTACAGCTACATGCGGCACAAATGAATGCAGCCTCAGTCCCCTCCACCCCTCTCTTCATGAACTTTTGGCACCCATCAAAAATGAATTTGCCAGCCGCGCGACCGAAGTTTTTTCTGCACTTTCCGTAGGTTACATGAACCCTAACATTGGCTGATGACGAAGTATTCGAATCCGACCGTCCTTCGGTTCTCAAAACCACCTTCTTTACTCCCATTTTCTTGATGATATATGTTCAACAAATTCGTAATTATATGAAATTGTTTTATGCTAAAGTATGTGTATACACATAGTGGTTGTTTTCAACGAAGATAATTTGGTTTTTAAAGTGTTTCAAATTGGTATATTTTGATGTTTTCTGAATAAATGCACATTAATTACAGGAGTAATCATAAATATCATATTACAAACATCATATAGAATAATAGAAACCAAAGGGACTTTGTCCTAGTGGTACTCCATGATTTTCCAAAATGGAAGGTATGGGTTCAAATCTCATCCAAGGCATAATGGGGCTGAGGGGGTCAGGGGGTTTTCCTAAATGGTTTCCTCCTGGGGTGGGCTACCCTGGGTTCAGGTGTTGCCATATGATCCGGGTTCCGAGTCTTCGAGCTCGGTGATATCCTGGATCCAAGGTATTGCTGGTAAAAAAAAAATATAGAATAATAGAAATCACTCCACAAGACTAATTTATTACAAGAATCATTGGAACAAATATTTTTTTAAAAAAAAGAACTTTTTGGGAATGGTTAAATATTTTAAATTTTGTACTTTTAAGTACAAGGTAGTGGGTTATTATATATTTATATATATCAGAAAGCATCAAACAAGTTTGTTCATGTGTTTTTATTCACATGTCATTTATTTATGAATATGTAGAAAAGCCCCAAAACCAAGAGTTCTTATTATTGGGTTATATATAAGAACATATTTCTTAAACCAAGCTAGCATTCACCACATTGCAGCAGAAAGCATTATAGCAAATGCTGAATAGAATGTCACAAATGTTCATATAAATTTTCTAACATAATAGGTATGTCATTCTAGGTGAGGGAAATCTACAAAGTTTGACACAAACCATCGGATTATCGTATGCTTCTTTAATCTAATATGCATGCTAAAACAAATCAGTGTACGCTGTAACGTTGGTAATTAAGTTTAGTTTTAATTTTAGCATAAAACTACTTTAAATAATTGGTTTAGATAAATCATTTATCAATCATCTCAAAGCACATATTTCATCATATTAAGTACACCAGATCAATCTCGTTCATGCAATTGTTCTCTAAAGACAAGATGCTAATATTGTCACAAGACTTCTTTCATTTATGGTCTAGCACAAGCAATGTTTTCAGAACCGAACATGACATCGAACCGGTCTCCTTACCGGTCAGAGGTCCGACGGGTCGGACCGGCCGGACCGGATTTAAGAACCGGATGATTTTTTAAACATTTTATAAATATATATATATATATAATCAAAAAAATATAAAAAAAAATTAAAAAAACCGGTTCAATCACCGGTTTTCCGGTCCGACCACCGGTTCACCGGTCCGACCGGCCGGTTCACCCAAAAACGGTTTTGAAGCTAGAACCGGACCGTTTAACACTCTGAATCCCGGTCCGACCGGCCGGTCCGGTCCGGGTTTGAAAACACTGAGCACAAGTACTAGATCTATATCTCAGGTCTATCAACACATGTCAGGTTTGCATCTCAGGCCTAACACAAGTGCTAGTTATGCATCTGATCTAACCCAATATTGTAAAAATCGGCCTAGGCGCCCGTCAACTGTCTCGATTTTGGTAGGCGCCCCTAGGCGTTGCCTAGGCGCTAGGCGGGCTAGACGGCCTAGTCAGATTTTTATTTTATTTTTTGACTTTTTTGACTTTTTCTGGTAAACAGAGACCAATTTCATGATTATTTAGGTATTTCTTAACCAAAAATCATTAATATGTCTCTGAAGCATCTAATTCAGTAGTTAACATCGAAATTTATCTCTAAACTTTGAACTTAGCATTTAAGTTTGCCCTTTGAAGTACTTTATTTAGTATATTTAAGTTTATTTTTTAAATTATTTGAAGTATTATATTAAATTATTGATATTAATGTGTGTATATAATATGTATTTTGTAAAATTACATATAAAAATTCCAATCCGTCTAGCGCCGATTAACCCCAATTAATCCCTAGGCGGTTCCTAACCGCCCGACTAACGCCTAGCAACTTCTACAACCATGATCTAACCACAAGTGTTTGACTTACATCTCAGGCTTGACAACAAATGTCAATATATATCCAGCCTAAGATACAAGTATACATATAGGGCCTGTCAACAAATCACGATAGGATTATTATATCCCAAAATTAACATTGGCTTCTAAAATGCACATAAACAAATGGCAATACATTAAGGATACACTACATTTATAGCCTATAGGTTAGCAAAATATACCCTTGGAAACATATGTTGATATGAGTTACTTGCGTACGTGCAACTAATATGAGGTGTGAATCCACAACTAAATGTGAACATACATTGTTAATTGATGTATTTATGCGATCAAATTACATAGATGATATATGTGATGAAATATTGGATCAGATATTATGAGATTTTATATTTCAACAAAAGAAAGACTGCATATGAGTTTTGGTACGAGTATATGGTAGATTTATTGGATTCAAGATAATATTTATTTTTCTAGTGTCCACACATATAATGTGTATATGTGTAGACCCTCAAGAGGTCAAAGTAAAATGACACTAATTTTAACGTTATTTTACTTATATTGTGAAAATAGCGTTAAAATTGTTAGAATGATTAACTTCAAACGATAATTTTGAACCGGGCACTCTTTCGGAGCAGCCTCGCTATCCTTACTGGGATATGGTAAGGTAGGGATATACGTAGGGATGGCAAAAAAACCCGCGCCCGACAGATTTACCCGAAGCCCGCAACATATGGGACGGGTATTCCCGAACCCAATGGGTATTGGGCCAGGTATGAGATTAATTTTTAAAATTTTCGCGGATATGGAACGGGCTTGGGATTTGTTCATATATTCATTTACCCGGCCCGATTAATTACCTGTCCCGTGTACTCGATTATAAATACCCCATTTATATACATTTGAAGTTAATAGAAATTGTTTTTTTTTAAATTTATAAATTGTTCATACAATTTGTTTATTTTTTTTATATTTTTTTATGACAACCGCAATAGTTTTTTTTAGCAATTTTGTTGATAATCGCTATTCTTTGATTTATCTTGAACGATCATAATCAACTTATGACGTTTTGAAATTTCATGCTATTTGATATATTAACAGTTTGTTTTTAGCATATTTATCATATAGTTTTAGTTATAAAAAAAATTAATTATTAGTTACTCGATACCCGACTTGTTTTAAGTCAATTATTATCAACAATTATATTTACCTAACTAACGTGTATACCCAAAGCCCTCCGAGATACTTGATACCTGACGGGTAAACACCCGATAGATACCCGATGGGTTTTGGGACGGGTATGCGACAATCTTTTATAATAGGGTATGGGACTGGGATTGCTCAAACTCGTCCTAAACCCGACCTATTGTCATCCCTACAGTTATACGTGGGTTTTAGGTTTTTATTATTTTTTTAATTTCAAGCTATGACTATATATGTTTAATTACGAAATTATCCCAAAATCCAACCTGACCCGCCCGACAACCTGAACAAGATCCAAAAATAGTAATAATAAGTTACCAATAAATTTTAGTATTGTAAAATTAGGTCTTGTTTGGGATTGCTTATTTAACTTTAGAAGGACTTTTTGTCAAAAGTGCTTATTAACTTATGACTTTTTTAAAATGAAGTTTTAAATATGTGTTTGAATTATCTTTTCCAAAATAAATTTTTAAAATGAACAAAAAGAACATTTTTTTTTACATTGTTTTGAGGTTATTGGGTAAATGGTAAACAGTGGGGTAGGTTTGTAATTTTATATCAATAAGTCATAATTTATTTTGAAAATCTAGAATTTTTAGCTTTTGAAAAACAACTTATTACCCTTTTACAAAAAGTCATTTTCAAAAGTATTTTTAAGTTTGACAAACAATTTATTAACTTATTTCCTTTTTAAAAAAGCCAATAAGTTATTTTTAAATGAAATCCTAAACAAGGCCTTAGAGGCAAGGAAGAAAATTTTTAGGCTCTGTTTGGGATTGCTTATTTAAGTTCAAAAAGACTTTTTGTCAAAAATGTTTATTAACTTTTGACTTTTTGTAATTAAGTTTTTAAAAATTTGTTTGGATTAGCTTTTTTAAAATGAATTTGAAAAGTGACCAAAAAAGTCATTTTTTAATTGACATTATTTTAAGGTTATTGGATAAAGGGTAAAAAGTTAGGTAGATTTGTAATTTTATGTTAACAAGTCAAAAGTTATTTTAAAAAACTAAAATTTTTAACTTTTAAAAAACAACTTATTATCCTTTTACAAAAAATCATTTTCAAAAGTCCTTTTAGGTTTTGTAAACAACTTATTGACTTATTGGCTTTTTGTAAAAGCAATGGTTGTAGAAGTCGCTAGACGCTAGTCGGGCGACGAGGTACCGTCTAGTGATTAATCGGGATTAATCGGCGCTAGGCGGATTGGAATTTTTATATGTAATTTTACAAATATTTATTATATACACACATTAATATCAATAATATAATATAATACTTCAAATATATTAAAAAATAAACTTAAACATAATAAGCCAAGTACTTCAAATTACAAATTTAGACACAAAATTCAGAGTTTATAGATGGATTACGATGTTTAGTGGCAGGGTTCAATGTTTCAGATGTTGGATTTGATGTTTTAGAAACATATTACGTATTTGGGGTTGAGAAATGTCTCGAATAATCATTTATCTGGGTCCTTTTTACTCGAAAAAAGCCAAAAAACCAAAAAAACCAAAAAAAAAAATATAGGCCGCCTAGGGGGCGCCTAAGCCAACTAGGCCCCTCCTAGGCACCGCCTAGCGCCTAGGCACCGTCTAGGGCAAAAATTATAAGGAAGCAGGGCGCCTAGCGCCTAGGCGGCCGCCTAGGCCGATTTTTACAACCTTGGTAAAAGCTAATAAGTCATTTTTATATGAAATAACAAACATGGGCTTAGTCCGACACTATTACGTGATCACCTGAGAATTTTAAAATCATCTTCATCTGCTGTGTGTAAAATTTCAAAATTATTGCGTGAGATTTCTGGAATCACCCGCTATTTGTAGATATAATTTTGGAATGAATTCAGAAAAATGGGTGAAAATATATTTTCAATTACCTTAAATCATTCTCCTATTAACATACTTATATACCAACTAGGTTAAATCACGTGTGTTACACGGGTGAAATAAATGAAATATTATGCTTTTAGAATACTTGTATATATTGCACTACGTTATAAACCCGTGTATTACACGGATTTAATATAAAATATTAAATTAAAAAACGTCATTGAATGATAAAAATCTCATTGTTTAAAAAATCTTTTTATAATATATTTTATTTTTTAAAAAAATCATTTTTTTAAGATAACTTGTTTTTTTCATAAATTTTGTTTTTTGAAAATAAAATATTTCTTACTTTAAAAGTTTTGATTTTAGAGAATTTCATATTTTATAAAAAAATTTTAAAGTGTGCTCTTTAATGATAAGATAAATAATATGTTAGTTATTAGTATTATAATTATTTATTTATTAAGAGAGAGGATATAATTATTTAATAGGAGAGAGAATTAAGTGAAATTATAAGGTGTTGACAAGTGACAATTGTAGTGTAAGAAGGTGACATGTGTCATTAGTGGTGTAAGGCCACAAGGAGTCGTCTAGATTTTCCCCACTTTTCCCCGTTGCCACATCAGCGCCACATCAGCTTTCCTCACTTTTCCCCACTTTTCCCCACTTTTCCCCATTTTGCACGGTGTCGTCCCACTTTTCCCCACTTTTCCCCATTTTCAAATCTTATTTTTAATTAATTATTTTAACAATAAATAATTAAAATAATAATAATATTAATAAAATAAAAAAAGATTCATTAAATTTAAAATAAAAAAAAAGAATACAACCAAAAAAAAAAGAATACAACCAAAAAAAAAAGAGTAAAATGTTGGTTGATTCGGAGATGGCATTTGTGGATGATACCCGGGTGTGTTGAACGGGTTTATTTGAGGCGTTTGAACATTTTTTTGTCGTGGTTTTCTAAATTTCTTGGTTGACGACCCACCACGTGATGAACCTCCTTCCATTTTAGTTGAAAATTTTATAAATTTAGTGTATAGATTGTAGAAGATGAGAGAAAAAAGTGTGAGATTTTGGTTGTTTTGGAGTTATTTAAATAGAAAAAAATTGGATTTTTTTTTTTTTTAAAACCAACCGTTTGAAGATGAGAGAACATTTTTTTTTTAAAATTGGATTTTTTTTTTGGATATATTTTCTCTCCCATGCTCGGTGAAATTCGGTGCCATCTACCCGATTCACCCCACCCCACTTCCGGGGGGGTGGTGTTCCCGGTCGGCCCCAAATCTCCCCACCTCTCTCCACTTCTCTCCCGGCTCCCACTCCGACCTCCCTAAGAATGTGACATGTGGCAAATTTGTTACTCTTTTATTATAGAGTATAGTTATACATATTAGGTCCAATGAGCCATGCAACCCAAACAAGTGCTTGTAACCTCTAATTTTTAAAACTTTTTACATATGTAGACTACTAGTAGTGTTTTTGTAACTAGAGTATTATCCGTATGTTACACGGGTTTAATATAAAATATTAAATAATTAGTAATAAATATTTATAAATTATAAAATGATTAAATTACATATTAATAAGTACTTTAAGTAATAAAAAAATATATATACGTTTTTAAATAGATTATTTTTTAAAAATTCAATACTAAAAAACGTCATTTGTTTATAAAAAAAGTTGTTTAAAATCTATGTTTTATAGTCTCTTTTATTTGTTATAAGTTTTTTTTGGAAAACATGATTTTTAGAAATTGTTTTTCCAAAAATACCAATTTAAAATAATTTTTATTCAAAAAACATATTATTAAGTAGAAAAAGAAATCATGTCTTAGAACTTTTTTTAAAGTGTGTTATTCAATAAAATGTTTATTTTTGGTTTATTATAAAAAAAATTAGTATCAAAAAGGTAAATAGTATCATTAATATTATAATTATTAAATATGAGAGATAATATAACTAATTAGTAGCTCAAGTGGTAAGGATCCAGCCTTCCAAATGGAAGGTTAGGGGTTCGATCCTCTCTGGGCACATTTAATGGATATCCAGGTGATGGATCAAATGTAGGCCTTATCCCGGGTTCGAACCTAATGGGGGGCGAATGTTTACGGATTCAATCTAGTTCCATCGCATCTGGGGGGCACACTAACACACATCGGAGATTTGAGTAATCCGATCTTGGCTATCACTCGCCAGGAAACTGAAGATAGCACGTTGGGTTAGTTTAACTGCCGTTTAAAAAAAATAAAGAATCTAATGAGATGATAAAATGATGCCAAGTGGCAATATTGGCCTAATATGATGACATGTGTGACACCTCGTAATTTCCAGGTCAGCAACTCTATTATTTTTAATAATAATGTTTATTATTATTTCATACGTGGCACTAGAATAAATGCATTTAGTGTGACACGTGGCACAACAGTCTGAACACGCCGATAATTCGATGAATTATCGCACGAAACTTGCACGTGTCTTGAATGACGAACGTTGGTGAACGGATCAAACCACAGTACACGAAAACACTGCACTTAGGCTCGGTGAACCTAAATTAGTTAGAACAAGGCCTACGTGTCGAGAAACGATGATCGTATTCGAGAAATACGAAAGTTTCGGTTCAAAACAATGAAATTGGGCCTATTGGGCTTAACCGAGACCCATCGCGGTACGCGATGGGCACCCAATTAGGCCTTCGCGGTACGCGAATACTGGGCGGGGGAATTTGAATTCTCCGAAAAGAGTCGCGGTACGCGACGACCGATCATCTTCCACCATCGCGGTACGCGGCGTGTTTCGGGAACAGAATGATTATTTTATTCATCGCGGTACGCGGGGTTCCTTTTTGTTCAGCCTCCGCGGTACGCGACGACCCCTACACGCAAAAATCTTTATAAAACCAATGTTAATCATTCTGTTCTATTTCCACCGATTTTCTCTCGACCCAAACTCGTATCCTCGACCATTTACCCTCTGTTACACCACCATTGTGCCATTGGAAGACCTTGTTGAAGGATTGAAGCCCCTTTGGAAGCTTGGAGCAAGTTAGAAGACGCCTATTACCATCTTGCACGAGTCAAAGCCGTTGTGGAGGCTGTTACTGGACGTCTTGAAGCCATACACATCTGTTCCAGCCTTATCTTGACCATCTTGCACCTCCTAAGGTAGTTCTCTAACACTATTTCGGGTTTAAGCACTTAGAATCACACATGCAAGGGGAAATACCCACATGCATCACTATCACCACTTTGTACACGAAATTTTGATAGATTAGATCTGTTGTTTATTGATTTATTCACTGATTTGATGATCTAATATCGATCCATGATGATTTTGATGTAACTAGATGGTCATTTGTTGATTTTGTCACAAAATGATTACTTTAAACAACATGCAAGCATGATCTACAATGTTTTATGTCGATTTCAATATTTGAATGTCTTTAGAAATGATATGTGAAGTGTCCTACATGATTTACAATGTTGGATGATGTCAAAATTGGTTATTTGGGGCATATTGTTAAAAATAGTAACTTTTATGTTACAAGTTGTACATTTTTGATGAAATGGTGACATGCATGTGTTTAGATCTATATGTTATGCTTAAAATGATGATTAGAAACTATTGTGATGGATACTTGATGCATAGAAATGTCTAGGATAGTCAAAAGTGTGATTTTTGTAAACGTTACTATAAATAGTAACTTTTTGTCACAAGATTGCAAATTGATAAAATGTATGATAATGTCTTAAGTCTAACATGCTCATTTGGTGATTATATGATGATATTGGAAGGTATATGTTATTAGAAACTTGATTTTGTGCTATGGTCATAAGTTACTAAATATAGTAACTTTATTTGGCTAGATTCACGATTCATCACATGTTAGGTGGAATGATCATGATTAATAGGCTATTTAGGACTAAGATGATAATATTAGATGATGTTGATTGTTAAACTTGATGAAATATGCTTATTTTAGAAACTTTCCAAAAATGGAAACTTTTACGCGCAAACTATGCTAAACCGACTATGTATAACTATGTGCTATGTGATAACATGCTCATTTAGGATAAATATGCATGTTAGAATAACCGGATATGATTTTATGCATAACTTGCCAAATATGGAAACTTTCCTAAAATAGAAACTTACCATAAATAGTAAGTTTCTTTATCGGAATGATTTTGGTATCCGTACACTTCACACGACACAAAAACCGTACGATACACGAACACTTGATCCAAACCGTCACCAACGGGTCGTTAGGTCAAACACGATCGACACGGTCAAACACGGTCAACTCACATAACCACTTAGTGTCATTGAACACTAACACGGTCCGGAGAGACCCACATACGCAAACATGAACTCATAGTACCTATGTGATATAGGTGACTACTAGCCGGCGAGCTACACTACTCTCTTTGAGCTAACGCATAACTAAACTCAGGTGAGTTTACGGCCCCACTTTTACTCTTTAATTGTTTTTACTCAACTTTGGGGTGAGAATACTATGCAACTGTTTTAGATGTATGACTGGTATGTTGTAAAACTATTTTCGAGTGTACTCTTTATCGCATAAAGCCCTCACTTATCCTTATCGTCAGTTGTATGACAAACGAGTCGTTATTACGTAGTACTACTGGGTTTGACTAGCCCCACTCGGCAACAACGTTGACTGGATGTCATAACGAGTGTAATATCGATGTGAATTGCGAGTTCAGCGATGACTCGCGGAGGCAAACGAGAACAGTCTAGTTTCGGTAAGATGACATGACACACTCACGGATCGTAGATCCAACAACTAAACTTAACATGCCCAGTATATATCTGTTTACTATTTATGTCTGTCTAAACCTGTGAACTCACCAACTTTTTAGTTGACACTTTTCGCATGTATTCTCAGGTAACTAATGGAGCACACGCTAGGACGCTCACAAGGACACACTAAGGAGTCAAGCCTACATATAGACTCTTGTCCTAGGCTTGCGTGCATGTGTTCTGTTTTGAAAACAAATTTAAACATTTGTAGTGTCTGTTGCAAACAATTACTTTCCGCTGCAAACTCATGTATTTCTGATGTTTAACACTTTCCGCTGCTTATTGAATGAAACTTGTATTGTTTTACAATTTGTGTGAATGTGTAACTCATATAGAGTCGTTCTATATGACCATGAGCTATGATCCTGGCCACGTCACACCCACGTGGACTGACACCACGAGTGGGCATTTGGGGGTGTGACAACATGTGTCAATAAACATTTTTGTTTATTATTATAGTAAGATAAGATATGTAGATTTTCTTTCTAACTTGTGGGCTCTTGAAAATTGAAGATACAATAAATGCTCATTAAGAATCATTTAATATTCAATTGATAATTGTGTTTTTTTTTTAAATGATTATGAACATCTTATTATAAAATTTGCTTTATAAAATTCAAGAAAAATAAAATTAATATAAACAGTTTTACATGTAAATATAAAAAAAAATCCACCATATATAAGCTTTTAGTTTATTATTGTCATTCTTAAGGCCGGATACACTGAGAATAATTTTTAACGTAATCGTTAGTGAAGGCGCTGACTTTTTATTCCGTTTAGAGCCCCTAAAATGGCCGGATAAAATGCGAATAATTTTTAACGTAATTGTTAGTGAAGGCGACTTTTTATTCCGCTTAGAGCTCCTAAAATAGTTGAATCGGGCCTGCTAATTTAGTAAATAAAATTTTCCATTTTCAATCCATATATTTCCGTTTATAAAAATGATTTTAGAACTATTTATTTTCAATATTGTATTTAGTTAAATATTCATGTTCTTTCACAAATACCCAATGTTTTCAGAACCGGACCGGACGTTGAACCGGTCTCCTTACCGGTCGGACCGGATTTAAGAACCGGATGATTTTATAAATATTTTGTAAAAATATATATAGGGAATCAAAAACAAATAGAAAAAACCGGTTCAACCACTGGTTTTCCGGTCCGGCCGCAGGTTCACTGGTTCAACCGGACGGTTCGCACAAAACGCCCAGAACCCAAAACCGGACCGGTTCACCCACCGGTTTCCGGTCCGGTTTTCAAAACATTGCAAATACCCATATTTTTTTATGTTGGTCTACTATTTACCAAAGTTAGCATTAATTTTACCAGTTGTAACAAGTGTTCATAGATGTTTTTCTATTAAGTGCGTGAAGTCCATTTTGCTTGCTTGTATTTGTGAGAGATATTTGAGTGATGGTTGCATACTTGCATTTGATTATAACAGTTGTTTAAGAATGTTTTTCTAGATAATGTAACAACTCACTTTTAAAAAAATAGTTCAAACAAAACAACTACAAATATATTATAACTTCTTATGCAATTCTGATGTCCCGCGATGGTGCCATTCACCATTTTTTATGCATTTCTGACGAGTAATAACTAGTTATGGGTTTTTTGTTATGCAGTTTTTGATATTGTCTTATGCTTCTATTACATGCTCCCGACTAAAAAAGAACCAAAAAACTAAAACCTAGTAATAGTGGTGCACAAAAAAACCGGTTACCCGAACCGAACCGGTTTTGGGACCGGTTAGAAACCGGTTTGGGAACCGGTTATTGGTACCGGTTTGTGCTACGTGGAAAAACCGGCGGTTAGAGACCGGTTGAGAGATTTTTGGGCGAAACTGGTTTAGAACCGGTTAAAGCAAAACCGGTTTTTTTGACCGGGTAGAAACCGGTTAACCGGTTATAGTTCAAAAATGTAGCCGTTACTAGCCGTTGGAGACAAAAAACTAGCCGTTGACACCGGTTAACCAGGTATTAACCGGTTAACCGATCGAGCAAAATAAAAAAACTAGCCGTTTCTAGCCGTTTTTTACAATTTTTTGGACCATTTTGCCCCTAAACGTTAGTATAAATAGATGGGGATTGTTTTGGTTTGATCACACAACATCCTACAACATATCTTCTTCTTAAACGCTCGAAAACGATCAAATACGCTCAAAAAACGATCTCCTACTTCTTCTCGATTCAATCTCTTCTTCTATTACGTTCGTAATTCTAATTCAATCTTTATTTCATCCATGGCAAGCTCACGAAGTGCTCATAGTTCCGTTGGTGTTGGTGCATCCACTTCAAACGAACCAACCGTTGTTAGAATAAAAACTACAACGAGGAACAAAGAGCTATTTCAACATTTCGACTTATGCGAAATGTCGAACGGTGTCGATAAGGCACGGTGTAAAGGTTGCGGTACTTTTCTTAAACCGAAATCTAATTCTACTTTAAGAAGCCATTTGACGAAGCATTGTGTTGTTGTCAAAAATAATCCCGCAAACGATCAAGCACAAATGTCTCAAGAGTGCGGGGTTTGGAATTTCGATCCCGACATGGTTCGTGAAATGATGGGGAACTTGGTGATTCAAGAAAGTTTGCCATTCAATCATTTTGACAACCCACGCTTGACGAAGATGATTCAAAAGGCGCTACAACCACGATATCATCAAGTAAGTCGAACTACTATTAGACGTGATTGTTTAAAACGTTGGCGTCAAGCCAAACAAGAATTAATTTTAGGTTTTCAAGATTTAAAAACCGGTGTTAACCTAACAACGGATGTTTGGTCGGCACCTCACGATTTGCCCGAATCGTACCTTTGCGTTACCGCGCATTGGATTGATCCCGATTCTTGGCAAATGATGAAACGTACGATTGCGTTCGAAATGTTTCCGTATCCTCACACGGGGGATAATTTGTTTTACATGTTAGATGGAATAATACAAACATTCCATTTACAAGATAAAATACTTTCTATAAGTTTTGATAACGCTTCAAATAATACGAATGCTGTTCAAAAATTAAAACTTAAATATAAACCGATATGTAACGGTGCTTTTTTTCATACAAGATGCGTTGCTCACATTATTAACTTGGTTGTGAGTGATGCTCTTGCGGTTGAGGGAATGAATAAGTTAAAAGAAAATTTTAAACAAATGTTAAAGGATGTTTTTATGTAAAGCCGTAGAAGATATTTGGAATATCAAAAATTATGTGAGGATACGAACTCCCTCTTTTTAGGTCCGTCTTGGGACGTACCAACAAGATGGAATTCGACTTGGCGTATGTTTAACAGCGTCTTACGACAAAGGGAAACCTTGGAAGTATTTCATAACAATTTAGTGGAAGAACGTTAGGCTAAAAGATTTAATCGCCGATGTTGGGACGCCATAGGAGAATTTACTAGTTTATTTGGAGTTTTTAAAAATTCAACAATTTTATCGGGAGTTTATTATCCCACGTCTTGTTTGGTTCTTCAACAATTATTTATAATGATAAGAAAAATTAACGAATTTCCATCGACGGGTGAAAATAATGAAATATATACAGGAATGTTACTTCCAATGAAATTAAAACTAATGAAATACTTTCAAGAAATGCCGCCCGTATTTACTTGTGCGACGGCATTAAACCCATGTTTCAATGGTGCCGGCGTTGAAACATTAGTTGATGAAATAGTCAGTGCTTTGGGTTTGGATTTGGAAGACCCAAACTTTGCAACAAACACTAAAAATAACTTTAACATATATTTTCAAAATATGTTTGATCATTATTTACAAAAATATGGTGAAACATCTAACATACAACAAACAATGTATGCGGCTTCTAGTTCAAGTAGAAGCCAAGATGTTAACTTTGATTTATTTAACACATTAAGACAAAATGTAACTAAACGAGCCCGAGGTATTAGCGCAAGTAGCGAACTAGAAGGTACCTAGGGACAGATTGGATTTCCGGTCTTACGCCGGAAGAATTTGAAAACTTTGATATTTTGGCCTTGTGGAAACAAAAGGAACCCCACTTTCTGATTCTATCTGCCATGGCCCGTGATTTACTAAGCGTCCAAGCTTCTATGGTAGCTTCGGAGTCTGCTTTTTCTCTTAGTGGCAGGGTTTTATTGATACGAAGGACGACGCTTACTCCTGCATCATTGGAGATGTGCATTTGCTTGAAAGACCATTTGGACGCAATGGAACGTGTACAAGACCACACACAACTTGAATGCGAGCTTGAGATAGAAGTGACAATACACGATGTTGAAATTGAGGAAGGAATGACATTCCCACTTTCCGACGAAGAACAGACAATGGATGAATGGATGCGGAACAATAGTCCGGAACTACAATCCGAAGCACCAAGCGAAGACTAATTTCTATTTTCGATTTTGTATTTAATTTTGTAACTTTAAATCTTGTGTAATTAATTTATTTTAATGAAATATGCTATTTGAAATCCTTACTAATAAAGTTCATTGAATTTTATTTAATCAAAACCTTAAACTAATAATTACTAAACCCTATTAAACCTTAAACTAATCAAACTAATATTAAACTAATAACTAATAAACCTTAAAATAATCAACTCATAATTACTAAACCCTAATAAAACCTTAAACTAATCAAACTAATATTAAACTAATAACTAATAAACCTTAAAACCTTAAACTAATAATTACTAAACCCTAATAAAACCTTATTAGTTTAAGGTTTTATTAGGGTTTAGTAATTATTAGTTTAAGGTTTTAAGGTTTATTAGGGTTTAGTAATTATTATTTATTAGTTTTAGATTTGATTTTGTTAAGTTTTTTATTATGATTTTTTTTTATTATGATTTTATTAATTTAACTTTAAGGTTGAAAACGTATAATAAAAAAAACGGTTCAATACGGTTACGGTTCAACACTCTAAGTCTAACGGACGATCAAACGGATAAAAACAAAAGGTTTAAAAACCGGTTTTTGAACCGGTTTGGCCGGTTAACCGGTCCGGTTTATACCAGGTTCGGTTCCATAGGTTACAGATTTTAGGTTAAAAAAACCGGTTAATAACCGAACCGGTTTTTAGGAAAAACCGGTGAACCCTATGTACCGGTTAACCGGTTCGGGTAATTTAAAAACCGGTTTGGACCGGTTAACCGATTTGTGCACCTCTACCTAGTAACAGTCAACCAAACATGATTCAATCCGTCGGTAGTGTTAATTTTTCGGCTGAAATGTTACATTTTAGTTAAAAGTATCGGGTTCCCCTAGCTTAAAAAAAAAAATTATGTCTTCTATATCCCATAAACTTTTGCCCCTTATTTTAAATGTTCAGGCTTCGTCCCTTGTGACAGATCGTGGACTAGAAATACATGAGCTAGCGTATTGTGTTAATTGAATCACACGTGATAATATACATATAGGAACGAAATGGTACATGATTCAACACTTTGCACCACATAAATGAGGATGAGAGACTCCATCGAGAGGTCATCGAACTCTTTCCCTTTTATCGTGTTGTTTTGTTAGAGTGCCTAATTGAGTCTATATATCTCGTGAAGAAGCATGAAATCGTAATAATTTATATTTTTATCTTTTATATATATGTAATAAATAAAAAGCTAGTTTTCATATAATATGTGTAATATTATCGGCAATCTTAAAATTAGTTTCTTGTCTCTATTTTCTATATAATATTTGTAAAAAACATAATTTTTAAATTTTCTTTTTTTTTTCTCTTCAATTAAATAGTAATGATTTTATTCAATTTAATAAACAATATGATTAAATTGTAAGTTATATTCTTTATATGTTTTTAGAAAATATCTTTGAGAAATATATGATATGCTTTCTATAGTAGATAATTCAATATATATGTATAGATTCATTATATATGTATAGATTCATTTTAATAAAAACAGACAAGTTGTAAAAAACTAAAATAACCATATTTATAACATAATAATTTAAGGGTACAAAAATATTTTTCTTTAAAATATATAAAATTACTATTATACCATTTAAACTTGTGTCTAAAAATTGTTCCTTTGATTATCAACTAGCAATGATTTTCAATTGAACATTATATATACATATATATTGAATAGCTTCGGGCTAAACGACTGATTTAAGCCCAAATAGGCAGACATCCAAACACAGGCCCAGTCGTCACCCCTTCAACCATTAGATAAGCAGGAATCAGATAAATTCGTAAATCATCTCCCTTGCTTAGGCAAGACTGCAAGCCCCCAAGTCTCCAATTCATGTTTCTTTTGTTTTTTCTTTTTAATTAGGATGTTACATATTACCCCTTACAACTTAAACATTTTATAAATTAACTTTTATCGTTCCACTAGTATACTTATTTGAATTAATAGAATAAGTTTAACCGTAAACCGTTCAAAGTATTGTTAAAAGAGTAGTTTAAGTTCAATCTTTTTTAAAAGCAAAGGGGCCCAAGGATTTTTAAAAAGAAAAATGAAGGAAACTAGAGTCAATACATATAAAATTATCCTACAAAATAATATTAAACTAACATTTATAAGCGAAAAACAGCAGGAATCGAGGCACTCCCGGGCCCCTAAAAGGGGCCGTCCTTGACATCTGTTATGGATGCTCTTTGTTGATAATATAAAGGGGGCTAATTAGATAGCAAGTAATAGATCTTTCTTATGATCGATCATGTCAGGTTAACCCATCAACATGTGTTAACTATATTTCCTTAAGACATCCATTATAAATTACAGAGAAGGATCAAATGGAAACAATTTTTTTCTGAAAAAATTAGCAATTAATAAAAGTTTGACATGTGGCATGCTAAAAAAGAAAGTAAGATAATTCATGTGTAACTTCTTATTTTTTGTAATGGATTTTTTTACTCTGTATTTTTGTTTTTGTATTGTATTTGTGTATTAGATTATTATTTTTTTATTGGATTTTATTTTTTACTAAATTTTTGGTTTTTTGTCCTGGTTTTTGTACAAGATTTCTATTTTTATGTTTTTAGAATATCACATATCACACTCTTATTGGTTCATGTACCTTTTAAGCAAAGATCTAATCTTATTAGATCCAACCCCATTATATAGGATAAAAAATGACATTTTTATTTTTATATAGTTGTAAACTTGTACCCTGCATTTGTATCTTATATTATATATATATATATATATATATATATATATATATATTAAAAGAACACAATCTTATGAATAGTTAGGTTTGAGATTTTGTAATTTGGTCATCCTTACTCTTCAAGATTTTATAATTTATATTAAATTGACAAGATATCACCAAAATTCAAAATGTATGTTATCACCATATTAAGATGGCAATAGAATAATAATATTGTTTTATATATATATATATATATATATATATATATATATATATATATATATTAAAAGAACATAGCCTTATGAATAGTTTTTTTTTGAACGGCAAATTTCATTAAAAACAGAAGCGAGCCAGCAAGATGCTAAAACCCGTCCAGACACCAAATACAAAAGCCATCGAGCCTTATGAATAGTTAGGTTTGAGATTTTGTAATTTGGTCATCCTCACGGTTCAAGATTTTATAATTTATATTAAATTGACAAGATATCATCAAAATTCAAAATGAACATATTTTCTAAACACGTTATCACCATATTAAGATGGCAATAGAATAATAATAATAACAATAAAAAGTTAAAAACAAAAATGACACGGTTTAAACTTTTAAGTAAAAAAAGGAAAGGGACGAAGCATTTTACTCTAAATTATACTAAAGAACCTATATGTGAGTTAAATTCTCACTAACACTGATTTTATTCAGATACCACTAACCCGGTTGTTTGCAGGCATTCTTTACATATTTCTTTTCGTTAGTCGGATATTAGGAAAAATCTTGAAATTTACTACATAAGTTTGTTGCCGCCTATATAAAAAAAATTTATAATACACATTCACGATTCATATAGTTAATAAACAGTAATGCTGTGGTAGGTCCAATGAGTGACACTAATAATTAGGGGTGTGCATGGTTCGGTTCGGTGCGGTTATGACCATTTCCATAACCAAAACCGCTACTTCGGTTAAATGTAAATCATTAACCATAACCATAACCATTTGATCGGTTAACCACTAATCGGTTAACCATCGGTTACGGTTCGGTTTCGGTTAAATTCGGTTAATTATTGACTTGTTGAAAAACTAAGAAAAACTTGAAATATGCTTGTGAATTATAGATATATTAATGATGAAAATCTTAGTGAAGCTTGTAAAATTTTGTAGTGCCTAAGCATGTGTGAACAAAAAGTAAAAACCACGTGAACTTTGATTTATTTTCTAATATATTTAGTCTCATATATGATTCATAATATTTTGATATAGTAAAAAATGTGGATTCACCTTCTATACTTGATTTACACCATAACTTCTTAAAAACATACAAATATTAAAAAACAAATATACATTATTCGGTTCGGTTCGGTTAAAGTCGGTTAATGACTAGCCTTAACCATAACCATAACCGTATGGTTCGGTTAATGGCTTTACTTAACCATAACCGTCGGTTAAAGTCGGTTTCGGTTAAATCGGTTATGGTTCGGTGCGGTTATCGGTTATTTTTCGGTTATGGTTATATTATGCTCACCCCTACTAATAATGTAAGGATCATGTGCTTTGGTTGGGTCCAACAAGTGGTCAAGCACATGCAAATAACATGCACTGCACGACGCCAGTCTTTCTCTTCACTATTATCCACTCTTTATATACAATTTATTAACAATATCCTCATTTTATTTTTCCCCCTAGTAATTTTAACCAATTATAAATATATATATATATATATATATATATATATATATATATATATATACAGTTCTCGGTTAATTCAACTGTCTTGAGAGAAGATCTGGGCCGTTTAAAATGGTTGAGAATAAATTTCAATCATGTAAATTCAATTTAGTAGGTAGTTATGAAAACAATTTATCATCACTTCCTCACTATCTCATTTATCTCAGTTAAACAATTATTATTTTTTGTAGAATTAATTTTACTAAATTGATTCGATTATATCATTGTACCCGGCCACCGGAGGAATATAAAACAGTTATGATGGTGTCGAAACATTAATGATTCAAATATATCAAGCTGAATAAAAACGTATTATATTTAACCCAATGACTAAAAATTTGAAAGAAACTAAAAAATTTATGAGTGAAACTTAAAAGAACTGATATTAAGTACAGAGACAGATTATAAACTCAAAAAAAACTAAAGGATGTGAAAACGACGTTGTATGAAGTTTAGGTTTGGAATGTAAAAATTTAAGAGCAAAACATAAACATTCTAAAAAGTCTAGAGATTCAACATAAAAGTTCAGGAATTAAATATAAAAGTTTTGATATTGATCACTGTTGTAAAACTCTTCAAGTACTTACTACTTAGGTCGATTATTCGTCTATTAATTTCCGAGTACTCACCTACTAGCTTAGGGCGAGTTATCAATTAGACGATCTAGCAACGCCTAGTAACTTTTGGAACCATGATATTGATTGCAAGGATAAACGTTATATTCTGAAAATCTTATAAGGCCAGTTACCTAGTTTGAGATAGTTAAACATAAAAGTTCTGATATCGAGTGTTATAAACTTTAAATTTTATGAAACTAAGAGAACTAAAATAAAACTCATCAAGTTTGCAAACTAAACATTTAAAGTTTTAAGAGTTATGGTTATAAGTAATTTAAGTTGGTTAGTTGGAAATACTACTAGTAGAAGAAACCGATGTTGTATTTAAGAAAAAGCTAAAATAAAACAGAGAAAACAAACAAAAGTGTAAACAACAATAAATAAAAGTTAAAAGTAAATAAGGTAATTAATTAAAGAAATGCACCACGCATTACTACAAAATCAGCATAAGAAAACCTTTATATTTATAAAAAGATTGTATTAGCTGGATATGCATTAAATCTAATGCAATTTTTCTGTTACACAATTCATTTTTTTTAAAATACAACTATTTAAAACAACTTGCATTATATTATATATTAAAAATGTTACATTATGATGATTTTGTAGTAGTGACGTTGCAAATAAGAAAATATTAAGAAAGTATAACATAAAAAAGCGAGGAATTAAAGTGTAATAAAAATTTAGTTAAAAAGATCAACTGAATTATGTGCAATATTGTGCATACAATAAATCATCCCACACCCTTTTTTACCATGGTAATCTTGTGTGGACTCATGTGTGGAATTAGTAGGTCTGGGTACTAATTTCACGATTTTTATTTGTTAGATGTAACGTATATAACGGTTTTTCAATCAATCTCGAAAATTTTAATGAAATTTTATTCAGTTAGTTAAAATTTAAAAATATCAATCAATGTATGTAAACTTGAAAAAACATACTACGGACAAAAAATATCATTAAATTTAATTATTTATTTATAATTCTAAATAGTTAGTGCATTACTTTTGTGTGATTATGATTACCTTAAAATTATCATTTAGCTCATATATAGTATTATTGGGTTGGAATGTTGGATCAAATAAAAAAAGAATTTTGTTTTATAAACGTATGAACTAATATAAATTTGACATGTATCATGCTAAAAACAAAGATTCGGTACATAAAATAAAATTCAGTACAAAATTAAAAATTCATACAAAAAAAATCAAAAACTTAGTACAAAAGTTTAAAAATTCAATAAATCCAGTAAAAAAATCTAATACAACAATATAGAACAAAAAAACAGTTAAAAAAACAAAAAATTTAATACAAAAAATAAGATGTTATGCTTAAATAATTTTTTCTTTCTTTTTTTAACATGTCACATGTCAAATTCTTATTAATTTTTATGATAAGACAAAAATATGTTGTTATTTGACCCTTCCCCTATTACTATTATTAGTTACAATAGCAAATACCAATGAGGCAGTGTTTCAATGATACCCTGAGATTCTTCCATATGAGAGGTCTTGGATTCAAATCACTCTCGCAGCAAAAAAGGGATCTAAGGGGGGTCAAGGGTTTTTTCCTGTGGGGTTTCCTCCTGTGGTGGTTGAGGTGGCTCATGGGAAGTCCAGATAACTAGACCTTTGTGACATGGACTGAAAACAGTGGGTTCACACGATTGAAACATCCGCCGTTCAAAAAAAAAAGTTACAATAGCAAATTATAATGATTGATACAACCCGAAATCACCCGAGCCAAAAATTCAAACATTGAGTTAAGATATAACTAAGTGAAAATATAGGTCTTGGGTCCTTCATCGGTAGAATTATGTGTAAATATCAACGTTGATTATTAACAGTGCCCAAGTTTTTTTTTTTTTTTTTCTTATTTTTACTTTAAACTTATATATTTATTTGTTTTTTTTTTCTAATTTCCTCTTATTGTTTTGATTATAGGTTTTCTTTTATTAACATTACATTTTCATTATATATGCGTTTGCACACTTTCAACTTATATAGTAAAGTCATAGTTGCTATTATAACAGGACATATCTAGTGGTTTTTGTTACAGGGACAACCGTTGGAATTAAATATTTCTTTCAAAAACTGTTTTTTAAGCTTTTGTATTTTATAATAATTAGTTTTTATAATAATATTAATATATTCTTAATGTATTAAAAATTTAATTAAAAATTATCTAAAAATATATATAATATTATTATTTAATATAAGAAACATTAAATATGAAAGTAAGATAAGAAGTCAAAGTTAATATGTTACATGAACAAGTTATGTATTCTTAGAAAAGCTATATTCATTAACAAAGACTAGACAGAGATTTGACTATCCATAATGATTACCCCACTGAAAATCTCTCCTCACAGTAATTTCATGTCACGTCATCACCCATCTGAAAACCTTAAAACCCCACAGTGGTCACCACACCGAAAAGCCTTACCCATTGTGAGAGAGGAGAAAGTTGTGTGTGAGAGGGGGAGAACATGAAGCGGGGGCCGTGGAGAGGGTTCTGGCAAGGGCCGCAGCAGGGGTGGCGGCGTTCCCACTTGTGACTGCGGAAGGACAGCACCCCGTGAAGGTGAGCGGGGTAACGGCTGCGGCCGGTCTTATTGGTGGTAGTTAGATGCATTTAGGAATGTTTTAAATTCATCTTAGGGTATCTTAGCCCAAAAGTGAACAAGATATTTAATAATAAAGATATAAAGTGCAAGTACAGTTGCAAAAAGTGACTGGGCACATGCTGGGTCCTAACAGATATCACATGGGGCTTCTTTTTGGTTTCTTATAAATATTCATAAATACACATAAACATACTTACATAGATTAGCACCATAAAATTGATAACCATTTATTTTAGTTAATCAATATCTTTTTGATCAAATGTTGAACCATAGCCACAACAGTTCCTTCAAAAAGGCTAAAATCATATGCTTCTAAATAAACAACGTGTGCGTTTTCTTATTAACCCGTATATACCTATTTGCAGGAAACACGTAATAAAATATCGCCAACAAAAAAAGTACCAGCAACATGAAATTGAAATGAGAACACGTTAATTTAAAACCAACCTTTGGATAAGAAAAGAAATTAGGGTTACAAAATAACACATGAATAATCATTCTTATATAGTGAAAGGATAGTCTAATGGTGTCATCCATTCATTACAATAATATCATCGCACTGTTAAGAGACATGTTTGCAAATATTTGTGTCACAAATTGCTACACATATACGACATAATTCTGACAAAAATCAAAACCTCATTTTTGTGACAAGCTATGCAACTAAATAACAATAAAAGGGAAGAAAAAAGCCCTTAGTTTTTATCACAAATGTCTCGCAAATTTGTGGCATGTTTCTAACACAAAAGAGAAAAGTTTTAATTTATATAAAAAAGTGTCACAAATGTGTCAAAAATTTGTATCTTGTTCTTTTTTTAATTATTAATCACAATATTGTTAACAATGTTAAAAAACATATAAAAAAAGAAAAAAACGGTATAATTCCAACACATTTAACATTGATATTTTATAAATTGAAATGATTCAAAAAATATGTGTGCTACAAAATAGTAGGAATTTCCGATGCATTTCCTAGTTGTTGGTTTTCTCCTGGGCAGGTGGTTTAGGTAACCATACTCTGTTATTCAAGCAATATGGTGATCTATTTGTCAGTATGATCCCGGGTGTCGGGCATATTTATTTCTTAAAACAACATAACGTCACGAATGTGTTGGATATTTCGTTGCATTTCTGAAAAATACATAACAAGTATTTTTGATACATTTCCAACACAAAGAGAATGGTTTTAGATTTAATAATGTTCAGCAAATCTTTATAAACATCCTATGTTGTTCTTTTCATTAAATTATTAATCATAACATTGATAACGATATTGAAACAAAGAGTATAAAGAATGAAAACTACATTCTTTGTGTTATAAATGTGACATAATTTCTAATGCATTTCTGGAAAACTTTATATAAATTCATTTATTTTTTACAACACATAATGTCGCAAACATATCGAAAACCACAATGCATTTTCAACATATACTTATTTTACTTATAACATTTAGAAAAGAATATAATGACTAAATATTGCTTTTCATTTCCTGATGTCAAACGATGTTTTTTTTATTACCAGCTATGTATAAATTTATCATAAGTGAGATACTTTAATCTCACAAAGTTATAAATTAACATTGGTTATTTATTTAACTTATGAGTTCTAATGATACAGACCTATATATGTGAGTTAACATTATCTATTGGTTCTCATAGCTAAAGTATTTCATGTATAAAAGTGGTACAAAAACTGAATCGACAAAAAAAGTCGTTTGAGCATCGTGAAACAAGAAACAAATGACAATGTTAGTAAGGGATGCATCTAATAAATATGTAGCAAGTTGCTACACATTTTATATTTATCAATCATAACCTAAGATTAGATCTTGTTTTTCCCCTGATGATCAAACATAGTTTTTTTTATTCCATATTAAGTGCAAGTCTATCTATACTAATAAATAAAAATAATTGTGGACACCTGTCATCTTTCTATGCAATCTAAATTTTGTTTTTCCTGCTTCTCTCTCTTTTTTAATTATCTATATTTATTTTCTAATTAGAAATAATAATTAATATATTATTAATTAATTGAATTAATATGAAATTAATTATGAAGTTTTTAATTAAACATATATTTTTATTTAATAACTTATTTTTAACTCTTCAAGTATAATCATATTCAAATTATATTTATTAAAATATTTGAAAATAAAGATTAATGATAGTTTTTATGAGTGATTTTAAAATTTTTGAAAAATTTAATATGGATGAATGATTTTAATGAAAAAAATATACTGTGTTGAAATAATAAAAAGTAAGTACTTTGAATAAAAACCACCTTATATGTATTAATATAAATTTTAAATCAAGTTAATTTTAGTGTGCATAAGAAGAATACTTATACTATAATTAACTTTAAGTTTATTATTACATTACCTAAAATAATAACACATAGTTAAAAAAAATAAAAATTAGAACGTAAGATATAAATATAGATTAATTTTTTTTAAATGTATTTTGATGACCTTTTTGTATTAACAAGTTATATTATATTTTACTCAACTTTTATAAAATTTGAGTTTAGTTAAATTATGCAGTATACAGACTTTTTAGTTACATAACTTTTTCTTAACAGATATAGGTATATGTAATTTTTTTTGCAATATTCCGTGTAATACACGGGATTTTAACCTAGTTTATTATACATAAAGTATTTTTATTTCACAAACTTATACATATTGCACACCTACGCATATTGAAGTGTATGCCATTACAGTTATATTTGTAGAATTGTAACATATATATATATATATAAATATAATGAGCTATAATGGTACATACATATGTAAATAAGTGTACATAATATACAAGTTTTTGAAGTTAAAATTATTCATTTATAGTAGTTCTACAAAATATGAATCGACAAAATTATATTTGAACCACTAGAAATAAAAAACAAACTATATATAGCAGTTAGTAAATTTCTTTTTTCCAATGATTAAACACATTTTGTTTATTTCATATTTAGTACAATCTCATGAATTATTTTCAATTTGCAAATTTATACATATTGTACAGTTATGTACGTGTATCATTACAATTATACTTATAAAATTATAAAAGACACTTTGAGTAATATATTCTAATAGTAAAATATACATATGTAAATGTACATTATTTATAATTATAGAAATTAAGGCAATCACTTACAAATAAAAATTATAGTATCAATAAACCCTTAAACGTACAAATTCACCTACCCCTAGGACGAACCTGTTATGCGGTAAAAACCCTTGCCGATGCTTTGGCCAGGACTTGAAATATTGCTAATGTATTGACTGGGATTTGAACATATAATCTTAAATAGCTTAAGATTTAAAAAATTCATAGAGTGTGAGTTGAAATACAAGCTATTTGGTAATAAATAATGCATAAGAAGCGTATAGAGTAACACACATGTTAATGTGTCATTATGTATCAATCCAAATACAAAGTAAAGCATAATGAGACTACACACGCATTATATATTCAATTCATTCTTTCTTTTTATAGGTAAACTTATGTACAACATAGTTGCCATGTGAAATTTCTTTGTCACGTAATGTATCACAAAAATCAAAGCATAAAAATATATGTTATAAAATTAAAATTTATATATTTTAATAGTAAATATAATTAGCCTGTTTACTTAAAAAGTTTAAATCATTAGTTGAAACTAACACAAAAGGGCTTCCTATTGAACAAACCTGCACAAGATTTAACGAATAAAATGTTAATTGAATATGAATAAAATTTAACACAATTCATTTACATCCCTATATAAAATATCAACTTGCTTTGTAATCTCCCATGGTTTAACATTTAATATTGATAAAATTAATTCTTAACAAATTATCAAGATATAATATTTTAAATAATCAGTACATGACTTATGTCTTGTTTGCATACCAAAGGGCTTTTATTTTATCAGTAACCCATTTACTTCTCTTATAAAAAGTTTTGGGATCGACTCTCGTTAAAAATAATTGCTCTTCGATGAGCATAAGATTTTCCTAGCATTAGATTTCCTCTTGAATTGGTGACATCTATATATAGGATGGTGTTATTCACAAATCCGATTGACACACCTCACACCCCTATACGTCCTATATTGGTCAATACGAGGCGTATAGAGGGGCAATCATTGGGTGTCAGTGCCAATAATTAGACCCTCAGTGTCAATGATTGGACCCTTAAACGCCCCGTAGTTACCACTACGAGGCGGCTATACGCTCCATAGTGACCACTACGAGGCGTATACTTGACAGAGGGTGTTAAAATATGTTTTTAGGGTGTGTATATAACATATATATATGTGTATGTGTGTGTGATTGGTGTATGAGTTTTCCTTTGAAAATGCGTAAGTCAATCACCTATTGTTATATAAAAAAAACTTGGAGTTAACAATAAGCTATATATTACTTCACGTGAATTTGATGCACGTAGTATTACTCTATATATTTATCCAAACAACTATTTCACATTGCTTTTTTTTCATTATCACCATTGGCAGAGGTTTTAAGGGGCCCGGGGCTGCCATATTTCTGGCCAAAAGTCTCGATATAGTAGTTTTCGATCGAAAAAATTTTATAGGTATTGAGCCCGGCTCCTTCGATTTTTCTTCATAAAATTCCTTGGGCCCCCTTGGATTTTAAAAAATATTAAAATTGAACTAATATTGTAAATTTTAACATTACCTTTAAGGGTTCACGGTATCGGTTGTTATCTTGTTCATTAGTCGATCTTGATTTTAAATCTTGTTTTGGGCCTTAAAAATTAAAATATGTCTTAACTATTGAACATTACCTATTTCAGTAATCGTCTTCGCAAAAGAAATTGGAAGTTTGATTCGGAGTGTATAATCAATGAGTTCAAAAAGCTTAAAGGTCGTCGCGTTGAATTGTGATTCTTCTTCCAGGTACTCACCTTTTCGTTGTAAACATTTTATGTCTTGTTTGATACAAACATATATATATTTTTGAATGGAACAAATATTTGATATTTTAAACTTTAAATTGTTTGATCCAACCCGAATAATCATGTGTGGACACGAATTTTAGCCCAAAACATAACGATAAAGAAAAAAAATTTGCCCCATGACTTTCGACCACTCGAACAAAGTTTTCAAGTTCCACCACTGATTATCACAAGATTATAAAACAAGAACCAATTGATTTTGAAAAGTACTTTTGTTATTGTTTATTTTGCAATTAATGTTTTTTAGGCTTGTGTAAGCCCGAATCGGAACCCGTGAACCAACATAACTGCTCCATTGCTCCCTAACCAGTAGGCGTAGGGTAACAAAAGTAGACCGGCATGCAGGCTAGCAAAACGAACCACTGTTTTTTCGGCTATAAATACCCTGCAACACACCCACCTTTCTTCATCAAACCATTTCCCCATTTTCATATCTCCTCCAATCGCCATGGCTAAGTTCCTTGTCGTCTTCCTCCTGGCTCTGATCGCCATTTCCATGCTTCAAGATACTGTAAGTTTCTGTAACTTTTATACGTATAATCCAAAAATGGGTCAAAAATGGGTCTTATGACCCGAATTATGGAAACTTACAGATTTGACCCCCAACAAAAATGGTGCATAAATCGACCGACTTCGTCGAACAGAGCTAATTAAAACTTAATTAATTTATATTTATAAATCCATGAATTGTGGGTTGCATATGTTCATTATACTTAATCTAACCTCTCTTTTTTTTTTTTAAATCGATTAGGTTTCTGCAAGAGGAGGACATCGCCGGGGATTCGGAAATGGAAGTTTGAGAAGCTCTCGTAAGTTTTAATAATCTGAATATCTTTAAAATCTTTATTTTTTTAAGAATAAATTGCATAAATCATCCATAATATTCATTCATTTTTTCGGATTATATTATTTATTAAATATTGTTACAAAAATCGTTCCTAAAAATGACAATTTGTAACTTATTTCATCCTTTTTGTTAACATAAAGAACGATTTATGTAGTGTAATTAAAGGATGATTTGTGTAATGTTAATGATGAAACACATTATAAAATTTTATTTTAAGAATGTTTCTTTAACTATTTTTAATTTAATAAGAGATCTCATCTATAATATGAATAAATATAAAAAACGATTTATGCTATTTACTCTTTTTTTAATATTGGATTCTTAAAAATGTTTAAAAAAAACTTTTTATTTGAGTGTAAATTGATGAGATAATCTTCCTTGCCCTTCGAATGACCTAGAATATATGATTTGCTAATACTGTATTCTTAGTTTTTAGCAATATTTTCAAAACCGGACCAGACATCGAATCGAACACCTTAGTGTTTAATTGTCAGGCAGGTCGTGTTGAACCGGATTCAAGAACCGAATGACTTGATAAATATATAAAAAATTCCAAAAAAAATATAGAATTATAATTTATAAACACATTTGTAAAATACAAGAAATTATTAGAAATAAAAATTATTCTTGTTTTTTTTATATACAGATTTCATAAAAACATATAATAACGGTGGCCACCGTTTGAAAAGGTTCGGTCATTTCAAAGTCAACTTACAATTTGGTATAAACATGCATGCATCCGTAGAAAGCAAGAACCAAAATTTTATCAATATAGTTTATATTGATAAAATTTGGGAAGGTAAGTGAAAAAAATCAATTATGTTAATAAACTTAAATATTATTTGGTTTAAAACATAATTTTTTATTGATAATACTTTGAGTTGAAATCAGTTTTTGAAAAATCCAAAAAGATGTACTCAAATGCTGAGGTAAATGTCATAGAATGAACAGTGAAATAAACGATTTCAAAAAAAAATGTTAAAGAAGCTAAACTTTTACCGGTGAAACTAAGTCATTTCCAACGTTAAAAGTTTAGCCTCTTTGGCATTTTTACAAATCCTTTATTTCATCGTTCATCTTCATGACATTACTTCTACATTTAGGTGCATCTTTTTGGATTTTTTAAAAACTGCTTTCAACTCAAACCTGTATTATCAATAAAAAATTATGTTTTAAACCAAATAATATTTAAAGTTTATTAACATAATTGATTTTTTCACTTACTTTCCCAAACTTTGATCAATATAAACTATCTTGGTGAAATTTTGGTTCTTGCTTTCTAGAGATGCATGTTTATACCAAATTGTAAGTTGACAAGAATAATTTTTATTCCTAATTATTTCTTGTATTTTACATATAAAAAAATAATAAGAGAAAAAAAAAGGGTACTTATGAGAAAACTTGAGGGCAGTTCACATCCCCCAGTTCCCGATCCAGCCGATCCGGTTATAAAAACACTAGTTCTTAGGTTTCATAAACTTTTCATATGTTTTTAAACTTTAAACATTTGTCATACATACAATCTTTAGGTGGAGGTAATTTGGTCATGCATTCGAGAGAAATATGGTAACATAAGTACTGTATGTGTTTCAAATGTTTATGATTAATTTACAAAAACTATAAAGCAAGAATTAAATACTAGCAAAGTATACATTTTATTTTTGAAAGTGAAAGTGAAGTAATTTGATGGTGGTGCAGAATGCCCGGGGCAATGCGTACGTAGATGCAGCAGAACGCAGTACCACAAGCCATGCATGTTCTTCTGCCAAAAGTGTTGTGCCAAATGCCTGTGCGTACCACCGGGGTTTTACGGCAACAAACAGCTCTGCCCCTGCTACAACAATTGGAAGACCAAGGAAGGTGGTCCAAAATGCCCCTAGACTTCATCCCTATTTACATAAACACCATCACCTCCATTGCATTTAATAAAAAAAAGCAACGGAATTAATGTATCTTACTACCTGTGCCTATAGTCCATTGATGTTAGTCTTCAATTTTTACATGTGAGTGGCCCCAACCGTACGTTAAAAAAAAGATATGATTTATTGTATGAGTTATTGGCCCTAAATATATAACAATTACTATTTTTATTCTATTTGAATAAAAAAAAGTTTTTATATGAATTTTATTTTGGATTCCTGCAACGTTGGATTGTTTGTAAATTATCAAAAATTTGAGTAAAAACAATAAAAAAAAATGCAACTTCCCAAAATAGATTTTTATTTTGAACGGTAGAAGGTCTCGTTATGTTGCCTTTAGTTGTCCTGTCGGTTGGTAATTAAGAAATTCTGTGGAATAGGATTTTGAATGGCCGACCGTGAAACGTACCGCATGCTGCGCGGGAATCCCGTGAAATAGATAAACTCTCGCCTCTCATTGGTTCAGGATTCCGAGATTAAGCTCAAGATTTCTCCTCTCACCTGGTAATTCAATAAAGTGTCACCAGTGAGACTTGAACTCTTGTTTCGAAGGAGAAAGGGCCGTGGCTTATTCATTAGGCTAACTTTGTTTGATTCGCAAAGATGATAATGTTTGAATTTGGATATATAAACTGCAAGAGTTTTACTTAAAATAAAAAAAAAAGTAAAAAAAATAATAATAAAAATAAACTAATCAATCTAGTATTTATTTAGCACTTAGTGAACTTGTAAACAAAATTCGTTTATTAATTAATGGATGAATATACACAAGACTGTAGGTATGTATAGTTAAATAAGGGTGGTGTTATTTATACACCACTGACAAACCTCACACCCTTATACGTCTTGTATTGGTCAATACGAGGCATATAGAGGGACAATTATTAGGTGTCAGTACCAATGATTTGACTTTTATACGCCTCGTAGTGACGACTACGAGTCGTACACTTGACAGGGGTGTTAAAATATGTTTTTGGGGTGTATAGATAACCCCTTACTTAAATAAACCTTAAATATTTTGAATTTTTATAACCATATAAACCTACACTAACAATTAAAGATTTAAAGTGATACATTGTTTTCACTCTTATCTTCTTGGTTTCTCTGTATTAAATAAAACAGATGTCACTCTCTTGTTCTTTTTCACTATTATTTTCTTGCCTCTAAAGATATTAAAAGGATATTTAAAATATTTAATATATATTTAACTATGAATAATTATTATATAAATTCCTAAATGAATATAAAATTAATTGTGGATAATTATTTCTAAAATTATTTATCAATTTCAAAAAATGTAATTTTTTGTTATTGATATTTATTGTATCATCAATATTTTTGTTTATATTTTTAATAACTCTTTTAGTTTAGAAAACTATTTTAATTCAAAATTTTGTTTATTAAGTTTAACCATTTTATAATTTATATTTATAGCAACTATCTAATTTTTTTCTTTATTAAACACGTATAATAAATGAGTTTTTAAACAACTAGTATATATTATAAATCTGATAAAAAACCAGGTAGTGTGCAGAAAATTGGGACTGGTTATTTGCACACCTAACTTTTTTTATTTGAACATCCCCACTAACGCGCCTTGTATAAGTCTATACGCGGCGTATAACCTTGCGTGTAGGTTCATACGCGGCGTATAGCCCCGTGTATAGGTCCATACGCTTCGTATATGAGCTTAATCGTTGGTACTGACACCCAATGATTGGTCACGTATAGAGTCGCGTATATAAGTACAATCATTAATACTGACAAATCCTGACACACAATGATTGTTCTTTATACGTCTCATATAAAAATATACGAGGTGTAGGGGTGTTCACGAGCCGAACCGAACCGAGCCAGGGGTCAGCTCGGACTCGGCTCATTTTTAAATCGAGCCTGGCTCGGCTCGGCTCGGATTGTAAACCGAGCCTGAAATCTCGGCTCGGACTCGGCTCGTTTTTAACCAAGCTGGCTCGGCTCGGCTCGTTTTTGGCTCGGTTTTTTCATAACAAATTTAATATTTGAATCGCATTCACCTCAACTCGGCTCGTTTTCTCCATTGAGTCCTGACTTCAACAAGGCCACATGCGAGAGATGTTTGGTTGTCTGTAACAGACCGTCGTCTGGCTTTGACCGTGTAATATCCGACCTGCATGTGGCTGAGACCAACCGTCATATGGCTGTAACCGTGCGTGAAACGTCTGGTGTGAGGACTGTGGCTCCAACATATTTGGGAATTATGGTTTGAGAAGTAAGAGTAAAGAGACGTGAATATGTAGAATTGAGAATTAAGAATATGATGTAGGAATGAGGTTTTAGTAAAACACGTGATAATTGGGTTTTCATTCCATATTTCTATCCTATTTTCTTTTATTTTTTTCATTTTTTTGATTTTTTTGATTTTTTTCTTTTTTTTTATCATACTTACAAAATAATACTAAATTATTTTTATTATTGAAAGTAACCCTATAATTTTATATTTTAGTATAATATGTTGTAAAAACGAGCCGAGCCACGAGCCGAGCCACAAGCCGAGCAATGAGCGAGCTACGAGCCGAGCCAGCCTTGGCTCAGACTCGGCTCGGTTATAAAACGAGCTGGCTCGGTTCGGTTACAAATGAGCTTTATCTGAGCCGAGCTTTATCCGAGCTTTTTCCGAACGAGCTACGAGCCGAATCTGAGCTTCGAGCTTTTTGGACAGCCCTAACGAGGTGTATAGGAGGTATGTAAGGTGGTGTGAGAATAACATACAATACATTTCTATTTGTAATATTCATTACTATTTTGTTTTATATAACAGAAAGTTAACCGATTTAATTTAGTAGAGATCCATAATTTGAATAAAAACAATGGTGTGTACAAGTGGCCTTTTATCACTTATTTGTAGGTGTATGTTATCCTACGTATAAAACAAAGTGGATACATTGGCTGCCATATTATGTGCAGGTATTAAAAAAAACGGTTTTAACTGAACCAATTTAGAAACATCTATAAAAACCGGTTTTTACGGTTTGAAACCGAACCGGACCGTCGTTTTGAAACTGGTTTCGAATTCTCACGTGGGAAATTGTTTTAGGAATGACAAGTAAACCCAAAAACATTCGTGTTTACTAAACCGAATGAATTTTTTTTATTAACACCAACAAGATATCTAATATCAAATGGGTAAATAGATAATTAATTGATAACTTGCTAACAGGCTTTTGATAAGATCTAAATAAAGCTTTTATATTGATGTATAGGGCTGAGATTATCCAAATATGATCCGTTTAAAACCAGTAAACTGGTTTTGACCGTCGATTTCAAAAATGTTGTTTTTAACGAGCATATAGCCTTTTTCATCAGTCAAAATTGTTTTTTTGGACCATTTAATATATGTAAGACTGTAAGTTTTAGATTAGATGTATTGATTTAATTAAAGGGGAGCGTTATTTGGACACCCCCTATGGATCAGTTAACACCACCTAGTCCCATACGGGTCGTATGGGTGTCAGATTTTTTACGGTTGAAAATACATACGGGCCGTATGACCCTATGCGACCCGTATAGGTATAAAAAGTACTTGAGTGTATCATGCAAAAGTAACATTTTCCATCAATGTGAGGCCCACACCACCAATCAATCATCCCTTCTCCACGTGATACATTTGTACTTATACAAAAGTGATAGCATTTCTATTTATACAGGTCTGCGTCTTCTTCCTCGGGTCTGCATCTTCTTCCTTATTCTTATGAAAAGTGATAGCATTTCTATTTATACGGGTCTGCATCTTCTTCCACGGGTCTGCATCTTCTTCCTCATTCTTATGAAAAGCAGCCTCTAAACACTACAAAAAATCTGGCCTGCATCTTCTTCCTCATTCTTCTTCGTCTCTGTCACCATTGTTGCTTCTGCACCTACTATGCAAACTTCAAAAATAAAGATCCATACGGGTCGTATGGCCCCATACGGGCCATATGGGTGCTTGTCAGAAACGTGATTTGATGTGTCAGTTTTTGTCGGAAATAAAATATTCATACGGGCCGTATGGATGGTGTAACACTTAGATTAGTGTTCTTTTTCATGTAGAAAGAGAGATTTGACTACGATCTTTTCCAAAGATGAAATCCGTATTAATAAATTTTTTAAAAAGCAACGTAAGGTATCAGTTTGATACCCGTATTTTTTACAAAATAATCTACTTAAAATGATTATTGGTATCATGTTGATACTAGTATTGATACCAATTTTATATAATAGCAAGTACCAAACCAAGCTTAATTGCTCGAATTGTTTAAAACCGAGCTAAGTTTGAACAAGCTTTTTTTGAGCGACGAGTATTTTGGACAAGTATAGACCATATTTGGGTCAACTAAATCACATCTATACGTTATACTATCATAAAAATATATACATGATAATCACATAGCTTTTATTAGGCCTGTAAACGAACCGAACAGTTCATGAACTGTTCGGTAAGAAGTTCGTTTATTTAATAAATGAACGAACGCGAACATAAAATTTGTGTTCGTTTAATTAAATAAACGAACATAAACACACCTTGTGTTCGTTTATTTATTTCATGAACAGTTCGGTTATGTTCGTTTATTTACGTTCGTTTATTTGGGTCCGTTAATGTTCGTTTATGTTCGTTAACTATGTAATGTTAGTTTTTGTTCGGTTAACTGACTAATTTACGAAAGATATGTATTTACATTTAAGAGACTTGTCGTTTGTGCTCGTTTATACTTGTTCAATTGTCTTCGTTTATGTTTGTTTAATATTGTTCATGTTCGTTTATGATTGTTCAATGGTGTTAAAAAAATGTCCATTTATGTTTGTTCTTTTATTTTAGTTCGTTTGTGTTCGTTTATGTTCATGAACAGTTCGTTTAATTTATTAATGAACGAACACGAACATATTCATTTTCTTAATAAACGAACACGAACACAAAATTCATGTTCGTTAAGGTGTTCGTGTTCGGTTAAGTTTAAATGAACGAACACGAACATGCATGTGTTCATGTTCGTTTACAGGCCTGCCTTTTATTTATATATTTTTAACATTAAAAAGATAGTGTTATTAGACTATTAGTACATAGGTGTACCAACAACCAGCTAACCCAATAAATAAAGCTTAATGTACACCTCTAAGTCTTATATAATAAAAAAAATGTTTTTGTTTGACACGTGTAATGCAATTACACATGTTTTAATTTATTTTCTTGACTCAAATTTATAGTCATAATTCATTTATTTACATTCCTTTATTAATAGTAATTAATAAATTTGACTAACTATTTTATTAATTTATTATTTAAAAAAATCTAAGTATTAATTATAAATTTTTTATATGTATTAATATTAATTACAATTCAAGTTCATATATGATAAAAAAATATTTAAAGGGTAATTTATATTTTAATAGAGTTCATATTTAACAATTGCATAAACAATGTTAATACACAATTAAAAATAATATATTTTAAAAATAAACTTAACAAAATTTATAATTATCATTTTAAAGTTTATTTATTTAATGATTTATTTTAACAAGTATAATTAATAAATTATATTGTATTTTATTCAACTCATATAATACACATTTTATTCAACTAATAAATTGTATGTTTTTGATATATATATATATATATATATATATATATATATATATAACTTTTTATATAAAGTATAACATATTTTTTATTCAAAAACGGATTTAACGGGAGATCAAATACAAAGGAAATTAACGTAAAAAGGATAGGATAAATTATGAGTCATTGATCAAATCAATTAATGGTTAAGATCTAGTGGTCCCCACTCATTCAATTATCTCACAAAACATGCGTTGATTTGTAACTGAAAGGTCAAAAGAGGAAATAACCCATTTTTTAAATTAAAAGAAACTTCCACCAATTTTTTAAAAATTCAATAACTTTTAAACATTGTATTATTTTTTTTTAAAAAATACACCATAAAATAGAGAATTTCATAATTTTTAATTTGAGTATCATATTTATATGGTATTTTTTTTAACTTGGTACGTGATTTAGGTATCAGATATGTCAGAACGTATTTTTTTGCCTAAGGAACGTATTTTGTTGCCTTCGGAACGCATTTTTTTTGCCTATAGAACGTATCATTTTGTATTAACTGTTTGGCCACTGAATAATTAAACTGTAAAGACCGGTACATATTTTTTTGCCTATGGTCCGTATTTTAAATGCTCAAGTCCGTAATTCTTGGCCTATAGTTCGTATTTTTATTCACTTATATATGTGAACATAACATTTTATATTTATTACGGACCATTATACCCTTTACCCAGATTACACGTGACGCAATCATGTGGTTTCCATCGCTTTTCACGTTAATTTTCTTTGTACAATAACCGGCCTCCTAGTTTCTACAGTAATATCCTGTACTTAAAATTAGACTAATTAGTTGCCGCAAATGGGCTTATGGGCAATCCAGTTAAGGGCCTCTAATGTAAGCTTGTTAATGGGCTATTCTTAAAAATGGAAACTAAATCGACTATCGATTCTCTCTTTAAAAAAAAAAATCAACTACTATTCTACAATCATATTTTAAAAATCAATACAACACTAACATGAATCGATTGGATCATATTTAAAAACTTGATGATCTGATAAATATTCTAAATTTACAGGCATAATATAATATGAGAAATTGAAATCTGATTCAAGAAATTGAGTAGCGAGAATCTTTCCTCTGTTTGACCAATGTGTTCAGTGACGAATACAGAAATTTTCGCTATAGGGGCAAAATATGGGCCAGTTAAAATGAATCAAGTAAAAAATAAAAATGATAATATTAAATTGTTAAATAAAAACATAGTATATAACCTTAATTTAATTCAAAATACTAATTTTACAAACACTTTAAAAGTCCAAGCATTTTTTGCTCTTTGAAGACAATACACTAAGGTGGTGTTTGTTTTTCTCAAAAAACTTTTCCTAGCCTCTTATCTTTCCATCGCGTAGACACGGGCAGAGGTTGGAGGTCTACGACTTCTTTGTTTTTCAGAAAATATTTCATTAAAACAGGCCTATTCATCCTTTTCTTGGCGCGGACATGAATCAAACCCTTCTCACCTTTTCCCAACCTCTTCCAAGCCTATTTGCCCGTCCTTTTCATCTCGTTCGATTGCTTCATCTCGTTCGCCACACCTCCACCGTCGATGTCTCCCTCCACAGCCAAATTCGAAGGTGGGGTTGGATTTAGATGGTGGCAGTGCTTCATCTCGGGGCACATTCAGTCTTCAACAAAACTGTGAAAACTCGATCTCTAGACCAAATTCGAAGAGAACAAAAATTCGAAGAGAACAAATGGTATATTCACATCTCTCTCAGCTATCATCTCTCCATAATCCTAAACTTAACTTCAATTTTCTCAATTCATCACAAACCCTAGCTTTCAAAACCACCAAATTACCAGGTTTTTGTAACCCTAAAACCCAATCTTTCATGCTAATTTGTCATGGAAGGAAAGAATCTGCTAATGAAGTGAAAGTGGGGTTGGATTTAGAGGATGGCAGTGGTGATGGTGATGGAGACGGCAGTAGAGACGATGGAGATGAAGAAAAGATAGGTGGGTTTCAACCGGATTGGGTGGATTTCAGTTCGCCGTCCAAGGAAGAGGTTTTTAAAAAAAATTTTGAAAAACTTTTAAAAAACAAATGGACTTATTGCAGAGGTTAAGTCCATCTCTTCCACTACAGATGTTTGCAGATATGGTCTGAAGACTGCAGATATTTTACCTCTGAAAAAACAAACACCACCAAAGACAGTGCTCTCTTATATTCTCAAAAGAAAACGTTTGTTTAAGGTTTTCTTTTTCAAAGTAATTACACATTTTTCATTTTTTTTTTCATCTTTGTTTGATGTTTGAATACATCTTTTTATAATGGTATGATGGAAACTTAATAACTTATATAGATAGAGACAAATTAACCTATTTGTATGATTTTTAGAATTTACAAACCTTTGTTTTTTATCATAAGCAAAAAATATTACTTACAGAAAGGGTCTCAAATTTTGAATTTGTCTCACGCCCCGAAAAACTTGAGATGACCGTTGCGTTACCCAGTGAATTAGTTTCACATTGGCTTCAACAATTATATAATCTTAAAAATTTAATGCTTTTAACAATCATAACATACTATTTATTATATTTCTTTGAGATTACATAACGTACATATAATATATAATTAGTTTTTGACGTGGCTAAATGAGTTCAAGTAATTAAACGAATCATATTCGGTATCATCCTCTTTCATAATTTATGAAAAATTTAACAATAGTTGTTCATAAAAGCAAGTACACATTGTGTCATTCTTCGATTTAACTACAAGTTACGTAAATGTGTGATCACGATAAAAAAAAATCAACATCAACATGATCCTACTTCTGCTCGTAAACTACTCCAAATATTCTTCCTTGCTTAGATTTAAACACAAAACATTTTTTTTTAAAAAACAATGTCTCTACTAAGTGAGTTGTCTAACATAATCAAATCACATTTGAAGGAAAAGTTTTAAATCATGAATCTCACACGTTGATGTGATTAAGTGGTTGCGTGAGGATCAAAGGGAATCTAGTCTAATGGCAGCCCATTGACTTCTATAAGAGATCTTGGGTTCGAACAGTGGCGGACCTAGAAATTTTTTTATAGGTGTCGGAATGTTTTTTGAACAGTTATTTGTCATTAAATTTTTTTTGACCAATTCGAATTGGGTCGGGTCGGATGACCCAAAAAATGATAAAATAAATTAAATTACAAATACATAATTAAACCACACCAAATAATCATCTCATTGATTATGATGATATGATGAAATTGATTTTCTTTTGACATGATTCGAAAGAATACTATTTAAATTACAAATCAACTAAATTATTTATCATTCTAATAAGTTTCAACTTTTGAAATTATACAATAATAAGTCAATATATAAATTGAGGTTGTTCTGATGTAAAGTACATCGGTGTTTATAAGTAAGTTATTGCTTTAGCCTATTTTCTAGTTGGGATCCGAACATTATTTCTAAACATCAAATTCAATCACTTGATATACAAATTTGGGTCTTATTACTTTTTTAAGTATGTTATGGCTAATTTGGTATTAAGTTAAATTATTAATTACCAACTTAGTTTAATCACAAGTAATGTATATTGTGTTATTTGAGTATTTTTTTTTAATTATTTTTGGCTTTAAATAGATTTAAATTAGGCTTCATCTGGTTCATCAAATTTTCATGGAGGTCGGGGACAAAATTTCTTGAGGGTCGGTCAAGATCAGATCGTATATACAACATTAAAAATCAAAAGTTCATGGGAGTCGGTCGACCCCCATACCTAATAATTAGGTAAGCCCTTAGGTTCGAATCTGTATTGAAACATATTTGCTGATCAAGGTTATGATGTTTTTTCAGTTGTGGGGTTCCTTATGAAGTGACCTTAGGCATATGCCCCAAAGTATCAAATTCAATGTGACGGTTGAAATCACTCTTTGCGTGTTATCTTACAAAAACCATTCAAAAAAAAAGTGGTTGTGTGAGGAAGAAAATTTGTCCGAAAAAGTCGAAATTGCAGACTTTTGGTCCTTTTGGATCGTGGGACTTTCACTATTCCGGAGGCTAAGATCACAAGATTTTGATAACGTGTCAGCTTTTTATTGGCTTAAAAGTTTTAAAACTGCTTTAATGTATTTTATTAAAATTTAAAAGGATATTAAATTTATTTTCTTGACATACTTGGCTTTAAGGATATTTCATAGTGGAAAAACACTACCCATTTCACTACGTATATTGATGGAGGTGGCAAACACTTGCAATAAAGAAGGTTCAAAGTGTCTCAAACTTGCATTTTCATCCACAAAGATTAAGAAAATAAAAAGTGAACTACCTTTAAAATGTGGAAAAAAAATAAAATAAAAATTAAAAAAGGGAAAGCAATAAAAAATATAGTTTATTTTTGTAAAGAGATAAAAATATAAAGTGCACTAAAGTTGATGAAAAGCAAAGGTGGGTGGGTGGTGGATTTTGGAAAGTTTCAAAAACGTGTGTTCACTTTTATGCCCTCGGTCTTTGCAAATAGACAAATTAACCCCTTTGTGTTATAGAAGTACTATTCCATCCCCTCTTGTTTTATGTTTTTATAATACAAAGAGAGAGAATGTCTAACCACAAACTTCCACGCAAGAGAATAAGAAGAGATGGCTTCAAGTATAACCAAATAAAGAGGAACGTTCCTCTAAAAAGTTCATTTGGTTTAAAAAGATTAAAAATGATTTTTAAAAACTAAAAACCGATACAAACAAACTCCGATTGAACTTATTTTTGCATCATTGAACTGTTTTGTCAAACCTTAAACACCAAACCTTAAAAACAAACAATAAACCTCTAATACTAAAATCAAAACTTTAAAAATAAATTTTAAACCTAAAAAGGTTAAAACCTAGTCCTAAACCAAATATCTAAAAACATTTGTAAAAGCTAAAACCTAAAAATGAATATTGTTTGGTTCAATGTGATGGTTCCAATGTTATCGAATGAGTTCAATCGGAGCTCGTTGGGTCGGTTTTAAAAGTTTTAAAAATAATTATTACTCTTTTTAAACAAAATTAACTTTTTATTTGATCTTACATAACTGAATTAAATGTTCTCTAGGTAACGCGATTTACTTCCCTAATGTTGGCCTTAGGACCGATCGGTAAGAGGCGCCTAATGGTAGCGTTCACCATTTTTTACGTCAAAAAGTTATACTTAGAAGAGTGAATGTGATTAATCTTTTTGTTAAGATATTTTACTCTTTAAATAATATATTTTGAATATAAAAAAGATATAATTTATTCTATAGATTTATGCTTACGTTTCACCACTACTCATAGAAGCAAGATTTTGACCTCTTATTATTTTGTATCAAAATTCATAAACTATAACAAGAGAAATATATTATTATCATCTGTTCAAATGTCTTATAAGACTTTAAAATTACACGTAAATCATAACAAATGCAAGTAGTGGAGCCTAATGTCACATGATTGGCAAATGTTTTTTTTATGCTCATCTTTTATATGTTTTTTAGTATCAAACAGTCAAATAACACATTCAGTAAATAATTTTTAAAAGTGAACCGAGAAAAAAAAAAATGTTCGCCAATTACATAAACAATGAGTCCCTCTTCGTATGCATATTCCATATTTTTCTGATTTAAGTTGTTTATTTAATGGATTTAAACTTAATCATCAATAAATCAAATATATGTTTTTATTATAGCCAAAAACATAAGAAATAACATATGATCATCAATAAATCAAATATATGTTTTCTACCAAGTATAGTTTTTCATAAAATGACATTATCCCCTTTTTTTCTTTACTAAATTCATATCCAAATTTTTATACCAATACTATTAGTGAGTAAAGTTCATAAGAAAACTCCTCATTTTGAAGAAAAACCAAGAAAACTCATACTAACCAATAAATTTAAAAAAAATTCATAATTTTTTATTATAAGGTTAGAAATAACATATGATCATCAATAAATCAAACATATGTTTTCTACAAAGTATAGTTATTCATAAAATAACATTATCCCCCTTTTTTTTTCTTTACTAAATTCATTTCCAAATTTTTATACCAATACTACTAGTAAGGAAGATTCATAAGAAAATTCCTCATTTTGAAGAAAAACCAAGAAAACTCATACTAACCAATAAATTTAAAAAAAAAATTCATAATTTTTTATTATAAGGTTATAATAAAAAAGAAATTTTTGAAAAAGATATGTAGATTATGAAGTTACGTATATGTAACTCAAAAAGTTTCGTATTTAACTTATAAAGTTACATATATGTAATCAATATGTGTAACATACAAGTTATACATATGTAATAACCTAAAATACAAATTTTAAATTTTTTTCTACTTTTTTTACATTTCTTATTTTATAATAAAAGGTAATAAAGAATAGAAAAATAAAAAAAATTAATTGGTAATAATTATGGTTATTTTTCTTGGTTTTCGACAGAACGAAGGTTTTTTAGAAACCCTCATCTACTAGTAGTTTTCTTGCAACAAAAAGTAATATACAGTTATTTCCTTACACATAAAGGTTTTAAATGC
Source organism: Mikania micrantha (assembly GCA_009363875.1). Lineage (NCBI taxonomy): Eukaryota > Viridiplantae > Streptophyta > Magnoliopsida > Asterales > Asteraceae > Mikania > Mikania micrantha. The sequence goes on along the minus strand of CM018685.1, from coordinate 45,029,978 downwards.
AAATAAAGCAAATTATGAGGGGAAAAAAAGTAAATTTGCCGAGTCAGCAAATAAGTGAGAATCAAAAAGAGCGAAAGTTTTAAGAGAGAGAAGATCTGAGCAGCCACATACGCAACTTGTGGCTCTCGTTTCTTCCTGCGTTGCTAACGTGGCGCTACGATCAAAACCAACAAATCCTACTCGTCAAACACACACACACACACACACACACAAAGATCCGTCAGACGCTAGATCTGTTCCCTTTATCCAACAAATTTCAACGCTTTGGTTCGCCGGAGATGTCGGAAGGAAAGGATCCTGCTATTAAGCTGTTCGGTAAGACTATTCAGCTGCCGGAGATATTGAGCGATGGTATTCTCAGTCAAGATGCTGCATCGGCCGATTCCGCCGGAGTCGGTGATGGTGACGGTGTTAAGAGAGAAGATCGGCCGGCTTCTTCTAGTTCCTCTTCGGAGGCTAATTCGAAAGGAGTCGAGGAAGAGCGTGAATCGGATGCTGATGATAAGGTAACTGGTTGATTACTGATTACTGTTGGATCTTGTTTGTATTTGGAACAATTTTCTGATGATATGTTATGAAGTAGGGTTTGTGTGTGATTGTTGGCGTTAATTAACAATGGATGTAGTTTAATTTTTACGAGTTTTTTTCTATTGATTTAACGGAATTTTCTAGGGTTTATGTTTTTTCGTTTATATTACGGTTTTGTATATGATTGGATAAATTCGTTCATGAAGTTCCAGCTATTCGTTCAAGTTCATATAGAACAAATCGCCCCTATCTCCCTATAAAAACAAATTACTATTGCTCATAAACTAATTTTATTCAATCCTTAGTGTTCTTTGTTGTTCATGAATTGTACAATCTGGTCGATCGAAATCATGCTTTTCAGGACTTTAATCTTATTAAGTGTCTTCTGATTAAATGATACTGAATTTAAAGATCAAAATTGTTGACATATCTTTAAATTTGAAGATGATATTCTTAGTTATCTGCTATTTATATGACACTGATAGGATAAAATAGATGGAAGTATGTGTGCCTGTGTGAGATCTGATAAGCCCCAAAATTACATTTTTATTTAAACTGTGGTAAATTTAGGACAAACCTGAAAGGAAATCCATTGATAAAGAAGAGGAAAGAACCCGTTCTTCAATTTCTGAAGACGCCACAGAGCCAAACGCAACTTCAATATTAAACGAAAACCAAACGACACTTTCTGCTGAAAACGAATCTGCTACTGCAAAAGCATCAAAATCAGAGGAAGAACAAAGTGAACAGGAAAAAACCTTAAAAAAACCAGACAAAATACTTCCTTGTCCTCGATGCAATAGTATGGATACAAAGTTTTGTTACTACAACAATTACAATGTTAATCAACCTCGACATTTTTGCAAGAACTGTCAACGATACTGGACAGCTGGCGGGACGATGAGGAATGTTCCTGTGGGTGCTGGTCGCCGTAAGAATAAAACTTCAGCATCTCAATACCGTCAAATAACTGTCACAGAAACTCTTCCTGGCGATCTGAATCAAGCAATCCTTAAACCCAATGGAACTGTCCTCACGTTTGGCTCAGACACGCGTCTGTGTGAGTCAATGGCTTCCGTTTTGAATATTGCAGATAAAACAAAGATACAAGAGGGTTTTCATAAGCCAAAAGATTTAGTAGTCACAGTTCCTTCAAGTAATGATGATAATGCAAACAGGTCATCAGCCACTGAGATGCAAAGTTGCCATGGATTCTCCCCTCAGGTGTTGCCCTGCATTCCTGGTGCTCCATGGCCATATCCATGGGCCCCACAAATGGGCCCTGCTTTCTGCCCACCAGGGTTTCCTATGCCAATATACCCTGCAGCACCGTATTGGAATTGTGCTATACCCTTACCTGGTCCTAGCCCTGGCCCAGTTTTGGGCCCATGGAATATGCAATGGGTTCCTCCTCCATCTGGGTACCCTCTGGCCCCTCCTGTTAGCTATGCCACCTCTCCTTCCAGTCCTATATCCCCAACTTTGGGGAAACATTCACGGGCTGAGAATGGAGAAGATGAAATGATGAAAGAAATTGAAGCTGAAAAAAGTCTTTGGGTTCCGAAAACATTGAGGATTGATGATCCACAAGAAGCAGCAAAAAGCTCGATATGGGCTACATTGGGAATCAAAAATGACATGTCTGCTGATGGGAACAGAGGAGGTATGTTTAAGGCGTTTGGATCTAAAAGTGAAGATAAAAGCCCCATCAAAGAAACATCTCCTGCACTTCAAGCTAACCCTGCAGCATTATCTAGGTCTCTTAACTTTCAAGAGAGCTCATGAGTTGTGATGAGTATTTGATTTTGCATGATTTTGTGGCAATGGAAAGTGAAAACGCAATGTGTTGCATAGAGATGGGCTTCAGTGACATGCAAAAAAGGAAAAAAGGTAACTTAATGTCATCCATTGTGGTTCCCATTGTTCCAAAGAGATAGTGAGAGTTTGTGTATTTTGAATTCATAATCATAAATGTTTTTGAGTTTTGTGTACATATGTTATATGTAAAATAGGAAAGAAAGTAGAATAGATCGAGTGTGTGCAGTGAAATAAGTTTAGATGCCAATGTTCTCAAGCATTGATCTTCAATCTTATTTTGGCATTGGAATGCTTTTTCTTGATCATAAAAACTTGTTACTGTAAAAATTATGGAACCTTACAAGTACCCATCTAATCAATTGTAATGTAGCTAATGTGATCTTTAATAGATTGAAGTTCTTGATAATTTGTTTACATTATTATGTTCTTGTTGCTAGGGGTAAGGTGTGTTTTTATCTTTTTATTCTAGCGAAGCAGCCTCTCTATTATACTTGTAGACAGGGGTAAGGTATGTCTTTATCTTTCCCCTCCAGACCCCACTCTAAGTGGGATTTTACTGGGCATGGTTTGTTGTTTGTTGTATTATGTTCTTGTTGCTACTGGGATTTGCCAAGGTTGGGATTTGGTTTGTCGTAGCAGCAATGACGAGCCAGATCAGCGACAAGCAAATCTCAACCTCCGTGGGTCCTTTTATCAGTTCTTATTTACTTATGCAAACTGTTAGGAGTTCTCTTTTTTCCAGCGATGAAGGTTGGGAGCCGATCTTGCTTTAGCTTGTCAGGTAACTCGTAACTGTATTCAAGCTTTGTGAGATAATTGATGGCCCTGTTTGGGTCGGTTCAACATCTACATGAGTCATTCAGCTTGCAAAAAATTGGTATGTTTGGGAGTAGACCGTGGAAAGTTGAATATTGTTTCGTGAAGTCGTTGGTAGGTAAAACTGGCTCTATAGTCGTTAAAGCTTATCAAGGTTTACTTTTTATCATGATGTGTAGCCTATAGGAAGTCAAGATACCTTTTTGTTAATAGCTATATAGATATAAAGTTATGACTTTAGGAAAAAAGACACACTTAAGGACGGTTTAGGGCTGTTTGATAGTATCTTAATGATTCTATTAAAAGGGTACACGTTACCTTTAAATTTATCGGAGGTTGGAGTTGTTTGGTTCACTAAAAAAACACCCTTAAATTGATCAGTAAACCTCTTACCCATTAAGTTTTAAACATATCATAATTGACACTTGCTACTGATTCAACACTTAAGGATTATTTGATAGTATATTAATCTGAATTGGTTAGAGGTTGGAATTGTTTGTTTTATTTAAAAAATTACCTTTAAATGAGTCAGCAAATCTCTTAACCATTAAGATTTAAATAAAGTCTGAATAATTCAGACCTCTTACTACCATGTACTTAAGGAACTAAACAACATTTTTAATGAATCAAACAACCCCTTAATAAACCAAACATTTCATTACTAATTTTTTTTTATGAATGGGGGGACGGGTAAACCGTGGGCGCAAGCACCCGGGTCGGTGGCCTTGTGGAGAAAATGGGTACCCTTATGACTAGAACTCATGACCTCAAGGTTGAAATCTCAACACCCTTACCACTAAGCTATCTCCATAAGGTTTCATTGCTAAAGTTAATATTCATAATCGTATAGTTTCTTAAGCGGATGTACAACGGTTGGCTGCATCCACTTGGGCTACAACATGCAAATACTTTTCGTGTGGAAGTCGTAGCGTAGAGAACACCCAGCGTATCTAGTAAGCGCTTAACTTATAACATAAGTAGAAGGTCAAGAGTTGTATTAGGCATTTACTATTCTTCATATTAGTTTCAATATTAGCGTATCTTATTTTATTTACAATAAAGGAAATTACTTATATGGTCCGTGAGGTTTGTTAGTGTTTCATTTTTGTCTCTAGTTTTATAAATTACTCATATAGTCTCAAATTTTAAACATTTGTAACACATGCAGTCTTTAGGTCACCAAATTACTCTCACATATTTGACCAAATTACCCTCTTACAAATGTTTAAAGTTTGGTAGGTGATTTATAAAACCTAGGAACCAAGAGTGAAATATTAGAAAATCACATAGACTATCTCAGTAATTTACTCTTTGCGATATTATTTCTTGCTGCCAAAAACAAATGCACAGCTTTGTATCCTAAACGTTATCCCCATTTTTGTATTCTTTATTTGATAAAATTTGATGGTTCAGGCCCTTTGTTTTACACAAAGAAAACTCACGAAATAAGAGACTTTGTTTACTGTTTTAAGATATGTTTCAGTCATTGGCAACAATTACCTTGAATAAAAAGAAAATTAACCTTTCACTACCTTCTACCTGAACTAAAAGATAGGAAATATACACCTATAAATAAGCAAAATAACCCATCACTTTGACTTGATTTAAAACAATATAAACATGCAACTCGAGATCTCAGTATTCTCACGTCCAGTTGCTTTCAAAATGGCTATTTAAACCTGGATAAATTCTTCTCTTGACTCGAGAACCGGGATAGATTCTTCTCTTGACTCGAGAACCGTTGACCTGTGAAAAAATCGATTAATCCAACAAAATTATCGCCAATGAACCCTAGATCAATTGGCTTGGGATGGAGCAACCCCATAGTTTTCCAATATGAAGGTCATGGTTCGTGTCTCACTAACATCCAGATAGGTCAGAGGTTCTACCACAGTAGATCTTCGGACGATGGGTTTCTTTTGAAATGGTGGGCAAGCCGGGTCACCAGCGTTAACAGTGTTTTGTGGGCGTGGGTAACCTTTCTTCATTGGGTTTACTTGGATGACCTTAAAATGTATTAGTTGGTTGTTAAAAAAAAAGGATAAAATTATCAAAAAGCTACTAAATTATCTTCAAATTTTCATATTTTGACTGAAATTGTTTTTTGCTTATTCACTATATCATTGTTAGTTTCATAAAAAATATCCAAAATTTTCCTTTACTTAAAAATAATTAAAATCTTTGTTTTAATTCAAATGTTCTTGACAATGGACTGAGTTTATTAAGTTAAAAAGTTCCGCGACATCTTGTTGTAGGATAAGGCTTAGGAACTATAAGGTCATGGGTTCAAATACCACAATCCAGAACTGGTGACTTGGTGGATGTGATCGGGTGATACCACTATTGACACAATAATACTTTAATGATCCGTCAGTGTCCCAAATTAGTTATTCAAAAAAATATATAATTTCACCACTAAAAGGATTTATCGCCAGATTAAGATTTTTACAAGTTATAAGCGTAAGTTGTAAGGCACCTTATTTTATTTTTGACGTTATCATCATTTGTTTCTAGTTTTATAATAATAACACTACAATTTTGTTAAACGACTTTAATGCACTCCTATTAACTATCTATACCTACACCTTGCAAATAGGGTTCAAAAAGCTAACTCATAACTCACTCTAGCCTCGCTTGAAAATAAAAACAAAAAATAAAAAGCTCACTTGAAATCGGTTTATTAGTAAAAGTGTCAGAGCCAATGTAAGCTTCGCTCGTGACTTGCTCATTTGGTTTGGTTAAATTAAAGACTCAATTATGGTTTATATATTATGATTTAAAATTATACTACTTATCTAAACTTAGACTCACGATCATTCTAATATTCAAATTCTATCATATTAGTGTGGTTATTTTGACAATTTCTAATAAAAAATATAAATATGAAAGAACAATGAATTGTTATTTTACATCTTTCATATTATTGGTTCAATAAGTTAATATAAATAAGTGTTAAATACTTAAATACATTATAGTTTTTAGTCATATTAAATGAGCTTAGCCCAAGCACAAACCCAAACTCATGTTAGATTGACTTGCTTACAAGTTTACTTTTGAAGTGTTATGTCTTGGATAATGGATCTACCTATACTAAATGGTAAACGTCACTATTATGCAACCCTCTTCTATCTATACTAATAAATAAATGTTTTAGTACCACATGTTATGGTTCTAGAGCATCTTAACATTCATTTTTCGTTTCTCTCTCTTATTAAATACATCTAACATTAAATAATAATATTAAATATATTTTTTATGCATTTTTAAAATAAAAAAGATTTTTTAATACATGAAAATATATTAATATTAAAAACACACTTTTTTTAAAAAAAATATTATAAATTATAAAATTTAAAAAAAAAAATTATTTGAACACATTGTTTAAGGAAAAACGAACCGTAAAAAAATTTGTTTAAAGAAATAATAATATTATTATAATACTTCAAATATTAAATAATACGAAATTGTAATTCTGTTTTATATTAAAAATCATCTTATATTTTCTAAATTTTCATTTATACTTATTCGATATATTTTTTTATAAAATCCGTGTAATACACGGAAACTAACCTAGTATACACTTATACATATCAAACCCTATCATCTCTTGGAGACAATAAGCTAAGATATCATTTTTGTGCTTGGATTTTGGCCGGTTTAATGGGTCAAACAACTATAATAAGAGTTTAGGACTCTCAAAATCATAAAGTCTTTGTATTTTTTTGGTGATTTTTCTATATTATTTTCATGTAATTTTGTCTCCATTTTTTTCTCTGTCACATAAGAAATTCGAGTCCCCAAGTTCAGTATGTACATGTGATGATTAAACCGTCTTTCTGAAGGTAATCTTTGCTCTTCATTACATGCTTTTAAGTTCTTCTTAAGGTTCCATTTAGTACTACTCATTTAAGTACCCGATAATTAGGTAATGACATAATTTTAAGTACCCGGTCATTTAAAACAATTAAAAAGAATTAAAAAAAAAACTAGAAACTTTAATTGACTCACAAAGAGATCAACACATACAAAAGACAAGTAGGATTTTTAACGTAACCGTTAGAAAAAGTCTTCGAATTTTAATTCCCCTTGAGTTCCCAAAACGGTTTTCACAAAGAATAGCATGCTAATCTCCAAAAAATATAAACATATAACAAACACGTAGTAATAAAATCAACAAAAAGTGTTTTCCATCATCTTCACAAACTCATCAAAATCTATCCTACCATCGGCGTTCTCATCAAACGCTCCGATCATCTTCCTACAATCTTCAACATCTAATCTACCCTTCAATCCCAGAACACCAAGAACCCTAAGCAACTCACTAGCATCAACAAACCCGTCTTTATTCGTGTCGAAAACATCAAACGCCTCTTTCACTTCGTCCAAGCGCGGTTGTTCCGCTTCAAAAACACCAAAAACATATCCAGAATTCAACACCTCCGGCAGCTTTTGACCTCCGGGGTGGTAAAAAACACCTAAATCTGTCATCAGTAGCTCCAAATCATCTCTACTGACCCCATCATCGCCTACGGTTGCCTTCGAAAGGTGCGGTTTTGACAGTCTTGGTTCATGGGTCGTCTTCTCGACCCAACTGTTGGAGGTATGTTGCAAATACAACCGGTGGATTGAAAACTTGGATCTTGAGAAAAACTTCAAGATTCCAGTGACCCGGTTTAGAACAAGTTGCAAGAAGAAGTATTGGATCAGTTCAATTATGATGAAATTACTCATGGCTGAGATTAAGATTTAAGAATCTTGTTTTGTTATTGAATGAAGAATATGATTTTGTGAATGTGTGTATGTGTATATATATAAGGATTGTATGTATCATATATGTATGAATGTGTTGAAGTTTGAAGATGTTTTCAACTGTCAAAAGTTGTGGCAAGATGGTCATGGAGGAAATGAAGGTAGGAAGATGTTGCTTCGATGGAAACTTCATGGAAGGTGTGTTTTTATTTCTTGAATTATGGGTTTGCCGTCACATTTGGATTCTAGTGGTGTGATATCTTTGAAGTTTCGTGTTTTCCACTTGTTTTTTTTTTGGAGAACTGTTCAAAGGAGTGAGATTGATGTTTCTTTTGATTGACTAAAAAACATGGTTGTAAAAATCCCCGACTAGGCCGATTAATCGGCCTAGTCCCCTAAGGCCGACGAAGCCCGACTATCCGATTAGGCTGATTAGGTGGCCGATTAATCTCGATTAATCCCTAGTCTTTACCCCACCGACCGACTAGCGACTAACAATTTTTACAACATTGCTAAAAAGTGGTCAATATTCGTATTGGAAAAATGATTTAAATCAAAATACTTAAAACACGTGTTTTATGCAGAATTGGTCAGTTTTTTAAACATAGTCATGTAAGCGGAGTGTTCATTACTAAGTTTAGGTAAGATGTACCGTGCGAAAAGCAATGTTTTCATAACCGGACCGGACGTCGAACTGGTCTCGTTACTGGTCAGAGGTCGGACCGGTCGAACCGGATTTAAGAACCGGATGATTTTATAAACATTTTATAAATATATATATATATATATATAATCAAAAAAAAATCAAAAAAAAAATAAAAAACCGGTTCAACCACCGGTTTTCCAGTCCGACCGGCCGGTTCACCCAAAAACGGTTCAAGACCCTTAACCGGACCGGTCCACCCACCGGTACCCGGTCCGACCGGTCTGACCGGCCGGTTCGGTCCGGTTTTCAAAACACTGGCGAAAAGGTGAAGAATGATAGGAGTTTATTTTTATTGGTTTAGAAAAAAAAAGGAAAAAAAACATGATTGATTGGAGGTTGGCGTTCACTTATGACCATGGTTAACTAGTTATATACATGTCCGGTAGCCAGGTACAATAATATAATCGAATCAATTTAGTAAAATCTATTTTACAAAAAATAATAATTGTTTAACTGAGATAAATGGGATAATAGAGAAGTGTGATAAATTGTTTTCAAAACTACCTTCTAAATTGAATTTACATGGCTGAGATTATTCTCAGTCATTTTAACAGCCCAGATACTCTCTCAAGACATTTGAATTGATCGAAAACCATGAATATACAATTGCAACCTCTCAAGTATTGGTCATGCCCCATATGTAATAGAGTGAGGGGATGACCAAAGAACATCACGCTTAAGTCACTTTCTATTGTAAATTACTTAATTGAAGGCTCTAGATAATTCACATACTGTTTTATTAAAAATTAACTACGCACTAAAAAACAATTTTGTGATGTAAAGTGTAGGTATGGTTTGATTTTAAAGCAGAGTACGTAGAGAAAAAAAAAAACTAAAAATCAAAAGGACCTATGTTCGCATGCTAAACAAATTGAAATTTTTTGATTTCCTTATTCGCTTGTACCATTAAGTGATAGAAATCTTTTTTTAATGGATAATCAGAAGAGGTGCCGAGGTGGCAATTTTTACCCACATCAAAAGAAATGAGTTGATTTGGGTAAACATTTTTAGTATAATGGGTTGAAATAGGTAACATCATAGCATTGAATGAGTTGAGATGGGTAGCACTTAAACACAACGCGGGTCAAGATGGGTAACCAAATAACTATGTAAATGCAATGGATTCAAACATTTAAAAGTGATTAATAATATATTTGTTGATAAAACCACTAAAAATTATCCAAATAGACTATTTGTTTACTTATAACACGTCTTAAGTTAAATTAATTGATGTTTTTTAAGAACAATCCATTTATACCCGAACTATTTTGCTTAAAACCCGTTGTGACCCGCACTCATCCTGACCCGAACTCGTTTTAACCTGTCACCCAACCCGACCCAACCCAACCCAACCCACCCATTTTGCCAGACATATATTAAATCAGCATTGACATGGATACAATTTGGGATGCGTTATAATAGATATTCTACATATAATATTTGATCTCATGATTCTAAACGAAATCTATCTAAGAACCTAAATACACAAGTGCTCGGAATTCGGCTAAGATGATTTTCTTCAACTCGGTCAATAATATTAAGACTAGGTTTAACTTGGATCAACTCGGCCAAGTATAATTTTGGTTGTTTTCTACCGATATTCACTGGTTTTCGTTGTTTTTGACCAATTATTGTTTGATTTTCACTTTATCATTGAGAAACCTTGTAAGACGGAAATTAAATGATTAGTATGTCAGTAATATTATAAAATAAATATCAAATTTTGAAATATTTTATTATTCGAACATTTATTCTTTTATTTGTATTGATATTTCCTTTATCTGTTATAAAAACTAATAAATTTATGATATTTGACATATATATATATATATATTTTTAATTTTTCTTTAAGTTTTAATCTAAAAGTCAATATTAAAAATATATAATTTAAAGAAAATTTCATGCATAAAATTCATTAGAATTGTCATATACAGGGCTGTATATGAATTATGACGGAAAATTCGTTTATGGTCGTTTATTTATGTTCATAAACTGTTCAATTATGTTCGTTTATTTGTGTTCATTTATGCTTATTAACTATCTAATTTTTATTTATGTTCGGTTAACTATCTAATTTATGGATGATTTGTATTTACATTTAAAAGACTTCTTGTTATGCCTGACAAAATGGGCGGGTTGGGTCGGGTTGGATAACGGGTCAGAACGGGTTCGGGTCATGATGTGTGCGGGTCATAACGGGTTTTAAGAAAAATTAGTTTGGGTCTAAATGGATTGTTCTTTAAAGAACATCAATTTAGTTTAACTTAAGATGTGTTATAAGTAAGCAAATAATATATTTGGATAATTTTAGTGATTTTCTCATCAAATAAGGTATATTAATCATTCTTAAATGTTTGAATCCATTGCATTTGCATACTTTTTTGGTTACCCGTCTTGACCAGCATAGTTTAAGTGCTACCCATGTCAACTCATTCAATATTATGATGTTACTCATCTCAACTCATCATAGTACAATTGTTTACCCAAACCAACCCATTTTCTTTGACATGGGTAAAAATTGCCACCTCTAAGTTGTCGTTTATGTTTATGCGTGTTCAACTGTGTTCGTTTGTGCTTGTTCAAATATGTTTATTTACATTTGTTCAATTATGTTCATCTATGTTCAATTATGTTTGTTTATTTTGGCTCGTTTGTTCATTTATGTTTATGAACAGTTCGTTTAATTTTCTTACGAACGAACATGAACATATTCATTTTCTTAATAAACGAACACGAGCACAAAATCCATGTTCTTTAATATGTTTGTTGAGATGCCCCGAGCCCCGGGAGTCCTCTCGGTTGGTTAAGCATCTAAAGCATAGTTCTTAAACCGTACAATAATCATATATTATTGTAGCGGAAATAATTACATAACTTTTAATGACAATTAAAACATCTAAACCACATTCATAAATTGTTCTTTAATCTCAATAGGAATGCTAGTTCTGAAATAGGTAGTCTTCATGTCATGCCACGAGCCATCATATCATTATAATAAATTGCTCAACCTGACATGCATGCTAAATCAAGTCAGCTTTCGCTGGTGGGTTCTAAATTAAATTTTTAAATAAATCTTTAGTCGTTCATATCATCACATAACATAACATAATTCAAATACATAACATACATGTCATCATAACATCAATCATACTATGAAGAAAACTTCACCCTCAACTGCTGACTCGAAGTCAACAGACTCGCGCAGCACAAGACACCTCAACTGACGACTCGAAGTCGACAGGCTTGTATAAATACAAGACACCTCAACTGCCAACTCGAAGTTGACAGGCTCATGCATGCATAAGATTTCCTCAACTGGCGACACACAGTCGACATGCTTGTGTAACCACAAGACTCTTTGACTATCGACCCGAAGTTGACAACTCATACCGGTAGAAGACTTCTTTAACAACAATCATTCACATAACATCACTTTACATATATCATTCATATCCATAACATCATTCAGTCACACATAACATGGTTTAAATCATTTAAACCATCATAAACATAAAAAGTTCTCTGCACCGTGGTGCTCAAATTTTGTCCAACCGCATCCTGGACTTCAAAACCACATTTTCTACTCGACCTCGGCCAAGACTTTAAAAATCATTTACTTCTCAACCGCAGTTGGGACTTAAAACATTCTTTACACCTCAGCTGAGACTTTTAAAATCATTTACTTCTCAACCTCAGTTGAGACTTAAAACATTCTTTACACCTCAGCTGAGACTTTTAAAATTATTTTCACAAAATAATTTCATAGCATGCATAACAGCCCAAAGTGATAAACCATTTAAAATAGGGCTACAAAGAACTCACCTTAGATTCCTTGTTACTCAAGCTATAACTCGTATTATCTTTTCAAACAATCAAGTAAACCTATTAAAACAGATTCCAAAGAGGATTATCATTCTTGCAACTTATTTCTAAACCCTAGTTCTAGTTCTTAAACCGGCAGCACAACGGCTTATCCAATCGTGTTTTTAGATTTTAAGTCGGGTAAAACATTGACTTATATTCCTTGGTTTTTATAAAACAATTGGACAGAACCTCTGCTTATAATTGTTTGTTTTCAAAAACCAATCGGGCAGAACCTCAACTTGTTTTTTGATTATATAATAATAATAATAATAATAATAATAATAATAATAATAATAATAATAATAAGACTTAAACAAGCATTAAAATTGTGTATAACGAGAATTATACCTCACGGAAGTTCGGCAGCATCTCCGGGTTGAACTTACGATGTTTGGAGGGTTTACAGTGGGCTTAAGGCGGTATAGGGACGAATTTTGAGTGTTGGAGTCGAATTACTTGCGTCTGGCTGCAAGAACTAGTCGCTGCTATTTATAGGCGAATTTTCGGTCTGGGGAGTACCGCTTAGACCCAAAATTTGGCGCGGGGCGGTGCGCCTTGAGGTAATATGTCACACCCCCAAATTCCCACTCGTAGTGTCAGTCCACGTGGGTGTGACGTGGCCAGGATCACAGCTCATAGTCACATTGAACGGCTCTATATGAGTTACGTAATCACATAGATATTGTAAAATAATACACGTCCAATAGTAAACAGCGGAAAATGTAGAGTAATACAGCGGAAAGTAGATTGTATCAGACAATACATAGTTTGAAATTGTTTTTAAAGCAAAACATATGCACACAAGCCTATGACACGAGTCTATATGCCAGTCAGACTCCTTAGTACTTCCAAGTGTGCATCCTAGCGTAAGCTTCATTAGTTACCTGAGAATACATGCGAAAAGTGTCAACTAAAAAGTTGGTGAGTTCACAGGTTTAGACAGACTGAAAAGTAAACAGACATATACTGGGTATGTTAAGTTTAGTTGTTGGATACTACGATCCGTGGAGTGTGTCAGTTCATCTTACCGAAGCTAGATTGTTCCCGTTTGCCTCCGCAGGTCATCGCTGAACCCGCATTCCCATCGAAATTACACTCGTTATGACCTCCAGTCAACATTGATGCCGAGTGGGGTTAGTCAAACCCAGTAGTACTACGTAATTACGACTCGTTTGTGTTACAACTAACGGTAAGGATAAGTGAGGACTTTAAGCGATAATAGTTACACTCGAAAATGGTTTTTAACAACATACCAGTACTATATCTAAAACAGTTGCATATATTCTCACTCCAAAGTTAAGTAAAACAGTATACGAGTAAAAGATGGGCTGTAAAACTCACCTGAGTTTAGCAGAGTGTTGTGCGTTCGTACAAGAACGGAGTAGCTCGCCGGCTAGTAGTTACCTATATCACATAGGTGTTATGAGTTTGTGTTTACATACACGTGGGTCTCACAGGACCGTGTTAGTGTTTAACAATATCCAAGTTGTTATGTGGGTCGAGTTGACCGTGTTGACCGTGTTTGACCTAACGACCCGTTGGTGACGGTTTTGGATCAAGTGACTGTATCGTGTGCGATTTAGTGTCGAGTGATGTGTACGAATACCAAAATCACTTTCGTGAGGAAACTTACTATTTATAGAAAGTTTCTATTTCAGGAAAGTTTCCACCTTAGGCAAGATGTGCAAGAAATCATAATCCGTTTATTTTAACATGCATATTTATCCTAAGTGAGCATGTTATCACATAACACGTAGTTACACATAGCCGGTTTAGTATAGTTTGCGCGTAAAAGTTACTATAATTAGAAAGTTGCACAAACAAGCACATTTCACCAAGTTTAACAACTAATATCATCTAACATCGCTATTTTAGTCATAGATAGCCATTTAATCATATCCGTTATATCTAGCATGCTCCTATTCCCGAATTTGCAATCACAAAGTTACTATTTATAGTAACTTGTGATAAAACACAATTCTCAATTACTTTAGCACATAAAATCATTTACTAACATTCTAACAAGTTTAAATAAGCATTCCAAACATATAACATCTTTCAAATCCAACATTTTTAGCAATATGGTAACAAAAAGTTTCTATTTATAGTAATAACCATAAAAATCATATTTTAGCCACTCAAATCATTCCTATTCATCAAATCTCATCATAAAACATCCTTTCTAACATAAGTCATAGATTTAATCACATGCATGTGGTTACGAACCCATCTATTCACACATTTGCATAAATAAAGTTACTATTTATAGTAACTATCACATTTTTGACATTTCATGGTTACAACAACATCTCTAACTCCTTAGATCAAGTCAAATATTATATCTAACAACATTTCAATATCAAGTATCATGTGAAACATGCTAGATCATACATGCATGTCACTAAAAGTACCTATTTCATGAATAAATCAACAAATAACCATCATATTCAATAACAATCTCCATGGATCATCATTGACTCCCCAAATCAGTAGCATTATCATCAAATAGCAGATCTAGAACCACAAAATTTTCGTGATTAAGTGGGTGATGGTGATGCATGTGGGTATTTCCCCTTGCATGTGTGATTTCTAGTGTTTTTAAGCTAAAATGGGTATGGGTACTACCTCACAAGGCTTCAAATCGATGAGATAAGGACTGAGATGAATGATAGAGTTCCTGGAGCTGTTAAATGGAAGGATTTCAGTTGCTAGAGAGTGTTGATGATGATCGACAAGCCCCTCCAATGGCTCCCTTAAGCTCCTAAGCTTCAATGTCTTCAACCTCAAGCTTCTATGAGTGCAACAATGGCTTCCAGGTATCAAAATGATGATTTGCAGATGAAATTATCGAACAAGATGGTCTGGAGCTCGAGTATTGAGATATAGGTTGGCTAAGAAATGATTATTCTTTATTTTATCAAGATTTTGCGTGCTACAGTCCCAGGCGCATCGCCTGACGAGTGGAGTTGGCTCCCCGTCTTTACGCGCGGATGAGTCCGGTGAGAGGCGCATCTCCCTTTCCCGCGCGCATCGCCTGGGGTCAGGGTGCCGGGTCAGGCGTACCGCCTGGCCCATTTTTCAGGCCCAATAAGCCCAGTTTCATAATTTTGAAGCGAATTTCTCGTATTTCACAATTACGATTATCGTTTCTCGACATATGGACATCGTTCTACTAACTTAGGTTCTCCGAAACCTAATTGTGCAGTGAAAGTGTACAGTGGTTTGATCCGTTCACCAACATTCGTCATTCAAGACACGTGCGAATGTGGTGCGATAATTCCTCGAATTACCGATGTGTTCGAATCGTTGTGCCACGTGTCACACTAAATACAATTATTCTAGTGTCACGTATGAAATAATATTACACATCATTATTAAAATAATATAAATGCTGACCTGGAATTTGCGAGGTGTCACATAATAAATTGCATGTGTGCCACATGTTGACACGTGGCGCGTCATGGTGACCCACGATGCCACCTTGCGACACGTGTCGCTGACTCACTCTGTGGCCTATCACCTTGTGACACGTGTCCCCCACATGTCACTTGACCAATCATATTTTGCCACGTTGCGATGACGTGTACGGTGCTGAATCAGATCGATCGAATTCTTGTTTTAGCGATAACTTGAGCATACGAACTCCGTTTTACGCGCGGTTTTCGCCTACGTTCACTATTTTTAGAGATCTTTCCAATGGTTATTATTTCAAGACCTGAAGGGTTCGATACATATGACCTATTATTTAACGCTTTATTCGACTCAGTGTATATTAATATCAGAGCCTTGTTTCGTGATTTCCCTTACACTCATTTTCTCCATTTTCAAGTTATGATTCTAGACATGAAGTTAGTTTGACACTTAATTAAATCAATATAAGGTGATGTATGTTTCTTTAAGATCTATTAACACCAGATTCATTTTACTCTTCTTTCGCATATTACCATTAATTAAGCTAAAGACTTATGAATATTATTATTCCTTTAATATAATTGCTATATGTTTAAAGTACAAGAAAACCGGGTGTTACATTTGTATTCGTTTCCGGTTAAATTTAAATTAACGAACACGAACATGCTTGTGTACGTGTTCATTTGGTTTGCTTACAGGCCTAATTATATATATTCAGACTAATTTTAAAATATCATATATAATCAAAAAAAATTACCAACTCTCCATGTAAGGAGTTGGGGTCTAGTTGTGAAAGAAGAAAACCACAACCAAAATAGTTAAATTACCTTACCCAAGATAAATTATTGTTCAAAACGACAAATAAACATATATTGTCTATAACCAAATCAATTTAAATAAAAACTATTTTGATTTTCATTAAAAACAGTTTAGAATAATAAATGCATCCTTATTTTTCTCAAAACCTTAAAACTTCATATCAATCTATTTCTATTGTGTTTTTCTTAAAATAATACTTATAACCAATTAACCATTTTAGCATAACTCGACAAGCCGGGCAAATCTATTGAATTTGGTTAATGTGGTCAGGATGAAACCAAACGTTTTATACGGAAAGTTCGTTTATGTTCGTTCGTTTAATAAATGAACGAAAATTATCAAAGGTCGTGTTCATTCATTTGTATTTGTGGCATTCGGTAAGGTGTTCGTTTATGTTCATTAACGTCCGTTTATGTTCATTTATTATGTTTATTTGTTAAATATGTTTTATATTCTTAAACTTTTTATTTTTAGTTTAATTTCATACCATGTAAATTAAAAATCTAATTATTTAAGATTTGTATTTTGCTAAAAACATAGTAATTTGAAACTTAGATATTTGAAATATTAGTTAATATTAATTATGATTATTAATTTTAATTTTTGTTTTGTTTAAAGAAGTTTATTTTGATTTTTGTATTAAATGTTTAACTTTAAGATGATTATGTCTAGTATTTGAGATTAAGAATACTATTTTTTTTTAAATAACATGTGTTCGTTTATGTTTGTGAACCGTTCATGATCAAGTTCAAATCCCTTAATGAACGAAAACAAACAATATTTTTTGTTCGATAAGTGTTTATAAACCATTCGTGAACAAGTTAAATGTTAAACGAACGAACAAGTGCTCGTTCGTGTTTGTTAGGTTCGTTTACAACTCTATTAATAACATTACATCTTACTAATATTTACATTTTTTACTTGTATTCACTAATGAATACTACGTTTACGTGACATGTGGTCAAACATTGCATCAAGCCTGCATTACACATAGCCTAATATTCAGAAAATTTCAAATATACAGCTACAAATTCTAAAATATAATTCTATTTCTAGAAAATTTATTTTTAATGTTTGATCTATGCATAAAAATTTTCAAATCTAGTCAAAACCGTTTATAAAACAATAAAAAGTATACTTTCAAAAAGGTATATGAGGATTGTAGGTAACTAAATATTGCAAAGGTACATGTTTTACATTAATATATATATATATATATATATATATATATATATATATATATTAAAAAGGAAGTTATTTGTGAGATGACTTTACTATTCATTTTATTACAGCTTTTGATTCATATGGTACAACTCAATGATGCACACTTACATTACTTTTATAACCTTTCTTCACCTAACGTCTCTCTGCTATGATTTATGCCCACCATTCATATTCACCCATATATTAAAAGGCAAAATATTTGTGTGAGATGATTCCACTGTTTCTTTGGTTACAGATTCTATGCACATTTTACAAGTCTGGCATTCAGGTCTCCCACTTTTCCCCCCAACTTCTTCTGCTTATGACAGAAACCATATTTTCAATGGGTCTCTCGCCCTTTCACACAGACATGCTTCACCCCACTCTTCTGCAAATCGAACATTTATCAACGGTTTGGTTTCGGTTTGATTTTATGTTTGAGCCATTATAAATAAAAAACAAATCAAACAAACCTTTTACAGTTTGAGATGTGCTAATTACAACAATTCCAAATGTATATTTTTAATGATACATAAATCATGAACTCAATCTATATAAACACACACACACATACTCCCACACACACACACACATATATATATTTATACACACACATACCGTTCAGTCCGGTTTTTTGAGCCTAAACATTACTAGAAGTTTACCAAAACTTGAAAATAAATACGGGTCTCTTGACTTTTTTAATGCCCATTTTTAAATGACATTACTTTTTTATGATTTTGGTTGATATTTTGATATAAATTTGTAAAGATTGAGCGTTACTTATTATTTTTAAATGTTACGCGGTCTTATCTTTTAAATGTTAAACCTTTTATTGCCGTTTATGAAAAAATCTACTCCTGACCAGTTGCGAAGCACGGGTTACGCCTACTAGTTGATACTAATTATTAATGAAGTGCGCATCTCTCTGATAGGTATATTATTGATGACCCCTTAATTATTAATGAGATTATTTCCTTGCTTAAAGATAAGAAAAAATCTGCCATGAACTTCAAAATTGATTTCAAAAAGGCCTTTGATTCGGTCAACTGGGTTTTTCTTGATTCTATTATGGACCAAATGGGTTTCTCGTCTAGGTGGAGGAATTGGGTTAAAAACTGTCTTGCTTCTGCCTCTTCCTCAGTTTTAATCAATGGCAGCCCGTCAAAGGAGATCCCCCTTCAAAGAGGTGTACGACAAGGGGAACCTTTAGCTCCCTTTCTCTTCATTATTAGGGGTGTTCAAAATATCCGAAACCCGAAAAAACCGTATCCGAAATCAATTTCGGGTTTTTCGGGTCGGATAATATGATTTTAG
This sequence comes from Mikania micrantha, assembly GCA_009363875.1. NCBI lineage: Eukaryota > Viridiplantae > Streptophyta > Magnoliopsida > Asterales > Asteraceae > Mikania > Mikania micrantha. The sequence continues at coordinate 45,010,750 of CM018685.1, read as the reverse complement.
ATTCGGGTCGGATTTCGGATTTGCAAAAAAACTGGTTTTTCGGGTCGGATATCCCAAAAACCCGAAAAAACAGGGTTATTCGGATTTTTCGGGTCGGATAATATATTTTGAATTTCGGGTCGGGTTTCGGATAGACCAAAAAAATTTTCCAACCCGAAAAACCCGATTCGAATAACCCGAATAACTCGTTATCCGACCAGATGAACACCCTATTCATTATTGCCATGGAAGCTCTTTATATCGCTATCCACTCAGCTTGCAATTCGGGCTTGCGACATGGCACTAAATCGGCTGCTGGTAACTACCTTATTTCGCGTCTTTTATATGCTGATGATGCAATCTTTGTCGGGGAATGGTCATTATCTAATGGCATTAACTTAGCAACAATTCTTCGTTGCTTTTTTATGGCCTTAGGGCTTAAAGTCAATCTTCAGAAAAGTAAACTCTTCGGCATTGGTGTGGATGGGAACCAAATCAATTTAATGGATCATATTCTAAATTTCTCCTCGGGTTCAGTACCCTTTGTGTACTTGGGCGTTCCTGTGAGAGCCAACATGGGTATGTCAAGAAATTGGCAACCGATCATCGATAAACTCAGCAATAAGTTATCCAAGTGGAAGGCGTTTTCCTTATCCTTTGGTGTTCGAATCACCCTGCTTAAAAGTGTTCTTGGCAGCCTTCCTATGTACTATTATCTATCACTGTTCAAATCCCCAATTCAAGTCATAAACAAACTTGAATCTATACGTAGGAATTTCCTATGGGGTGGTTCTTTTGAATCCCTCAAGATACCTTAGATTGCTTGGGACAAATGCCTTGATCCCAAAACTCAAGGAGGCCTCGGTATTGGTAGCATTAGAGCTCTCAACCTTTCACTAATTGCCAAATGGCTTTGGAGATTTAAATCTGAACCATTGTCATTGTGGGTATTAGTCATCAATGAAACTCATAAGAATAGCAGAAGTTGGGGCATTTTCCTGGAAGTTAAAATGCTCAAGTGAAAATGGGGCTAAGGTTAAGTTTTGGATTGATAATTGGAACCAGGTTGGTGTTCTTAAAGATAGATTCCCAAGGTTGTTCTCATTGGAGACTTATAAAGAAAATGGGCAGATGGTCTTTTCCTGAATTAGAGTTGGGATGTCAACAGCCTTGATGCATTTCAATGGTGTGAATACATGGATTTTCTTAATGCCATAAGCTCATCAAAGATCTCATCAAAGGAAGACAAATGGTTATGGGGGGATGGTGTCGGAGTGGTTAACTTCACTGTCAAGGAAGCGAGAAGATCAATTGAATTGTTAACCCTGCCCACAGATCCATACGTTCACATTTGGAACCCCTGAGTCCCGATTAAAGTAAACTTTTATTGCTGGATGGCGGCTCTAAACAGGCTGCCGACAAAAGGCGAACTCATCTCTAGAAATATCAATATTCCTTCTGATGTATGTGGTCTTTGCAACTCAGGGTTGGAATCGACTGACCACCTCCTAATTGCATGCAACTTCTCTAAGGATGTTTGGGTAAATCTTAGATCATGGTGCGGTCTCCCAAATTATAATAGCCTTACAATTAAAGATCTTCTCAATACATCTCTCTCGATTCATGAAGGAACCGGATATAAGAATCTTATTCACGCCATCTCTTTGGTGACTTTATGGTCAATATGGAAAGCTAGAAACGATACGATCTTCAACAAGGTGCGGCCTAAATCGGACCTTATTGTTGAGGAGGTCGAGGGGATTTCTTTCACTTGGATTAAAAGTAGAGTAAAATTTTATTCTTTGGTTTGGGAAGAATTGTATAATTGGTGTAATCTTAGTGAGTTCTTCTAATTCTTGTATCTATGGTGATGTCCTATTAACTTGCTAGGTAATCTCATTAATAAAATTTGCTTGTTTCTCTGTAAAAAAAAAATAGAGTAAACTTCTATTTTGCTCCCTGTGATTTGACTAAAGTATCCATTTTGCTCCAAAACTTTCAAAATGTTCATTTCACTCCATTAGTTTCCAATTCCGTATCAATCGAATCCATTTTATTAACGACGTCCAACAGTGCCGTTAGTTTTCTCCCATGTGAAACGCATGTGAGGGCTTTTATGTCATTTCCTTCACTCACTCCCTCTTACCCTCCCTGCGTTCAAAACCCCTAAATCCTTTTCACTTTTCAGAACCATAACATCGATCATCTTCAATGTCTTCATCTTCTTCAATGGCTGACCAATTGGTGATGTGTTCGTGTGGATCTAGCACATCATGTACAACCTCTTGGACAAGAAGAAATCCAGGGCGACGCTTCTACTGCTGCAAAAAGAAGGTAAGTTTGCTGCGTGTTCTTCTACCCCCAATTCTTCCAATTTTTAACGTAAAACAAGTCTAAAATTTTTCCAAATTTTTGCAGGGAAGGGGATGTGGGTTTGTTGCATGGGCAGATCCACCAATGTGCCCTAGGTCGATGGAAGTTATTCCTGGACTGTTGTCGAGATGTAACAAGTATGAAGAAATTGCAAAATCAAGAGCAAAAGAGAATCTTAAGTTGAAGGTGTTGTTAGGGTGTAGTTGGTTCTTGTTTGTAATTTATCTTTTATTCAAATAGACCTAAAAAGTTTGTAAAGGTCTTTTGATTCTGATTCATGAAAATGTAATGGAATGCTTGTTTTCCCTGTTATGTATTCAACTAAGGTAATGAAATCATATTGATCTAAATGTGTTCACTTTGTCTATTTGTGATCAATTTTTGCAAAACAAGAACTGTTTCAAACTTCATCATGCTGACCATTTTTGTAAGTTAAGCATTTTTGTAAGTAAAAATCAATTGTTGTGGATAGAATTAACTTTGTAATGATTGAGGTGGAAGCTTATAAATACAACATCCCCTTGCATGTTTATGCATAAGGTTATGCCAATTTGTTGAAAAGTAGCAGCCACATGATGTCAAACAAAAATGTAGCAAAATCTGTTTATGCATAAGGTTATGCCAATTTGTGCATAAGGTTATAACAAAAATAGCATTATGCATAACCATCATGTTACAAAAATGTAGCAACATAACATTCAAATATCATCAAACCATAATTCATTACCATACTAAAATGTAGCAGCCATCATGTCAAGAAAAATAACAAAAGAACATGAGACTAAGATCATTGTATCATACTAGCAAACATAAAAAATAAACTAACATCCAAAATAAACTAAAACCCACATTACATCATAATACCACAACCTAATCTTTTGCTTGTGACCCTACCCCTTGGCCCTTGCATGATCTTTTGTTGTGTCCCTTGTGGCCACACTTTGCACAAGTAACTGACCCACCCAATCTAATCATTTTCCCCTTTTTTGAAACCTGACTCAGCTCCTCAGCAATCCTCTTCCTTTGTTTTTTTGGTCTTCCAATGATTTTGTGATGTTTTGGTGGTAGCAACCTGGTTGGACACTCAGAAATAGGCCTCCCTACCATTGATTGGCTCTATCATAACATCATATACTTTCTTCCAAGTCTCCAGCCAATACACCCTTGAAACATAAGTCTCTGGAAGACCAACTTCTATGTCATTTTGAGCCATATCCCACATGACTGCCACGCTATGCTTGCAAGGAATTCCTGTGATTTCCCATGTCCTACAAGTGCATGACTTTTCAGCAAAGTTAACAACAAACTGCTCATGGGATTTACCTGAAACCTGGTATTTGCTGCCTCCACACCAAATAACAGTACAATCAACAGCCTCAGACTTGATCTTATCAAATAAGGCAGTTGCTTTTGGGGTCAAAGGGCCTGGACTTTGCTGAATTAGCTTGTGAACTGCAACAATCCTTTTCATCAAATACATCCGGATGTACTCCAAGCATGTAATTATAGGCTTGTCCCTAGCTCCAACAATTTGCCTGTTAAACACCTCACATAAATTGTTTAATAGCACATCACTCACTGCCACACCTGCACATCATAATAACAATAAGAACAAACTATCAAATAAAGCTATCAAATAAATAGACTAATAATGCTTACCACTAAAAAATGATTTACACCAATGCTTGGGAGGAATGTTTTTCAACCACTCATGTAATCCAGGATCTAACTCAACCACCTCTTTCATTGCCTTCTCAAAGTATTGAACTGTTGTAGCATTTGCAACTTTATACATCTTGTTCTTGTATAACTCTCCTCTCCACTTTGACTTCATATTCTCATGTATATGCCTAAGACAGAATCTATGTTCAGCATTAGGGAAGACATGCTCTATTGCAGGAATGATCCCCTTTTGTCTATCACTTACAAAAGTGAAGTTTGATTCAGAGGTGAGATCCAGATCAACCCTTAAAAGCTCCAAAAACCATGTCCATGTATCTCTTGTTTCAGCTTCAACTAATGCATAGGCTAAAGGATAGATCCCATTGTTGGAGTCAATTCCAACTGCACTTAGAACTTGACCTGGATATGGGCCTTTCATAAAACAGCCATCAAGTCCCTAGATTCTTCTTCCAAGAATCTTAAATCCATCTTTCAGAGACTGCAAACAAATATACAACCTCTTAAACCGCCTTGTTTCAGATTTAGGGTTTGCTTCTCTCTCAACTTCCATACAAACAGTTGTGCCTGGGTTTGATCTAATCAATTCTTCACAATAGTTTCTAAGAATTTCATATTGAGCATTGTAATCCCCTACAATTTTTCTGGTTGCCATTGTCTTTGCTCTAAGCACCTTTTGCTTTGAAACATGTATCTGAAACTTCTGATGAATGATTTCTTGAATACCTTTATATTGAATACTAGGATCGGCTGCAACAAGGCTTTCCACTTCTTTAGCTAACCATGAAACCGTGCACAACCTCACATCCCTTGTGTTTAGACAAGTGTGTTCATTTAAGAAGGTCTTAACCACCCAACTACCTTCATTACCTATGTTACAGACATGTAGGACCCACGGGCATGTGTTAGAGTGATATCTTGGCTTTTTGTTTGCTTTATCCAATAAAGCAGATTCCTTTTTTTTTTTGTTTTTTTGCATCTTTTTTGACTTTTCTGGAGAGTGCAGCAGTTTTGGACCGACTTGTGGCTTCTGAATTTACATTACTACCCTCACTGGTCCCCTTTTTGAACTCTAAATTGCTATCCTCACACATAACCCTAAATCTGTTGGGATCATTTCTACAAATCTTTAACTGCCTTCTACTATCAACTGCCAATTTCCTCACCAACAACCCTAAATCTTCCCTGATGTTAAAGCATTGACCCACAAAGAATGGTTCATTCACACTGTCTCTATTCATCTTTTTCTTTCTCCTGATTTTTCTAAGAGATCTCTTCAATGGACAATCGTTTTCTTCATCAGTCAAACTATCAAAGTCATAAATATCCAAATCAAATTCATCTTGGAGTTTTTGTTGTTCAACCTCAATTTCCTGTTCTAAGCCTTCATCATGTATGTCATCATCCACAAAATCCATATAATCATCATCCTCATCTTCAGTTTCATTTTCATGATCAAATAGTGGATCAGATTCATCCTCAGAGTCCATATGAATGTAATCAGAAAGTTCTTCAATCCCTTCAGGTTCTTGTGTCCTAAGAATGTCATCATCTTCAGGTTCAATCTCATCTTCTTGTGCATCCACATTAGCATCTGCTTGTGGCTTCACATTCTCATCTACTTGTGGCTTCACAATCACATCTTCTTGTGGCTTCACAATCTCTTCTTCATGTGGCTTAACAATCTCTTCTTCATGTGAACTAACAATCTCATCTTCATGTGAACTAACAATCTCATCTTCTTGTGGCTTGGCAATCTCCTCTTCTTGAGTCTTGACAATCTCATATTCTTGTGTATTCAATGTTTCATCAATCCACTGCAATGCAAGTCTTCTTTTACATGCATTTGTTATTTCTTGTGTTGTCCTAATAGGCCTAGAAAGCATTACTTCATCATCATTGATTTCCTTGATGGTTACCTTACTCGCATTTGGTGAAAATAAGTAGCATTCTACTTCAGTCTTCTTATGCTCAATGTAAACATTCATTAGCCAATTGTCATTAACAAATTTCAAAAAACCCATCACATCAGCATCGTTTCCTAAGGCTCTCAGACCAAAGTTCAAATCTTGATCAGGAATCTTGTAGTGATAGAACATTATTTCCTTTCTAGGATACCCTAGCCCTGTCACTAACTTATTTAACTCGAACACTGAAAAATGCTCTCTATCAAACAAGTCAGCATAACTAACCTAACCATCCACATAACTTCTATTCGGAAACTTTGTGAACCTACCGCCATGGTGTATTTTGATCAAAAACAGTTCATCATAGTGTCTAACAACAAATAAGCGAACCCAAATCAAATGCAAATCAAGGTTTTAGCAAACACATTGCATGCATTTTAAAACAAATGCTTACCGTATATGATTTCGTAGTCAAATTCTGCGCCATTCTCACGAATACACCATAAACGTCGACCCATTGCAGCCTTTGAAGAGTTTATTGGATGATTTCACGAGATGATTGACTTTGAAGAAATCACGATTTTGAATGTTTGATGATCGATGTTATGGTTCTGAAAAGTGAAAAGGATTTAGGGGTTTTGAACGCAGGGAGGGTAAGAGGGAGTGAGTGAAGGAAATGACATAAAAGCCCTCACGTGCGTTTCACATGGGAGAAAACTAACGGCACTGTTGGACGTCGTTAATAAAATGGAGTCGATTGATACGGAATTGGAAACTAATGGAGTGAAATGAACATTTTGAAAGTTTTGGAGCAAAATAGATACTTTAGTCAAACCACAGGGAGTAAAATAGAAGTTTACTAAAAAAAATATAAACAACTTATAACTTATTGAGTATTTAAATAAACCAATAAATGAATAACTTGTTTTAAAATTAAATCCAAAAATATAGTCTCCGAACAGAGCGTAGGAGGGCTTCTCGGAGAATCTGAGATCCTACTCCGAAAAATGCAATCATAAATGGTAACAGATGCACGAATTGCATCAATCCTCTGCAATCGAATGCTATTCAGTCTCCATAGAAGCACCCACTGCACAAAGGTCAGTCATCTTATCCCTCTTATCTCCGTCAGACACCACTGTTCTTCAACACCCTTTACTCAAGAACACCAATCAAACCCACATAACTCAATCAAATCACCCACAGATGCTTCTTCAATCCAAGTTTCGAGCATTACAAAATCGGTCCTAAGCAAATGTTCTGATCTTCTGGTTAAAAAGACTCAGCCCCAAATCACTACTTCGTCTTCTCTTGAAGAATTGCTTCTTAATGTGTCCCATTTGAACCCTAGAATTACACGTAAGTTTTGGAGGAAGTCTGAATTAGAACCTCAAGATGTTCTTGAACTGTTACTGGGTTTTGAATCTAATGTTGGGAAATCTGGATTTCATGTCAAAAAGGTTGCATCTTTATTTGGGATTTTCAAGTGGGCTAGTGCTAATACCAAACAAGGTAGGAGTTTTAAGCATGTTGATCAGTCTTTCAAGATCATGATAGGGCTGTTGGTTCGGGTCGGGTTGTATAAAGATGCTAAATGGTTGCTTTTGGCTATAGAAAAAGAAGGAATTTTGTTGGATGATCAAGAAATTTATAGTAATTTGATTGAATGGCATGTGGGTGTTGATGAATTAGAAGAGGGTGTTAACATGTATGATAGAATGAGGGGGATGAGTTTAGTCCCATCATTGTCTTGCTATCGTGCTCTCATTAGTTCTCTTGTTCATAGGAGTCAAAGCAAATTGCTTTTTTGGTTATATGATGACATGCTTGATGTGGGTTTGGTGGAAAAGGATATATATGAGAAAGTTGTTCAAGCTCTATGCAGAGATGGGAAAGTTCTAGAATCTAGGAACTTAGTTAAGAAGACGTGCGCTTGTGGAATCAAACCAAGTTCTTTAATTCTTGATGCAATTGCAAGGGGTTATTGTGAGAAGAAAGATTATGATGATTTGTTGAGTCTTTTTACTGAAACAAATTGTTTTCCTGATGTTATGGTTGGCAACAAGATCATACATTCAATCTGTCAAAATCTTGGAGTAGAAGAAGCCTTTGAATTTCTTAAAAAATTAGAGCATTTGGGCTTTACCCCAGATGCTATAACCTTTGGAATCTTAATTGGGTGGAATTGCAAAGAAGGACACTTGAAAAATGCCCTTTTATGTATGTCGGATGTTTTATCTAGAGGGCTAAAACCCCACAAACATTCCTATAATGGCATCATTAGTGCAGTTTTCAAGCATGGTATGTGGAATCATGTCAATGAAATTGTTCTTGAAATGGAATGTGAGGGTGTAACACTTGATATGTCAACTTTTAGAGTTCTTTTAGCGGGATACTGTAAATACAGACGCTTTGATGAGGTGAAGGGGATTATTGAAAAGATGGTGCAAAAAGGATTGATAGAACTTTCACCATTACAAGATCCTCTTTCAAAAGCTTTTTTGTTGTTGGGCACTGATCCATTTGTTCTAAGAGTGAAGCGTGACAATGATGTAGCGTTTTCCAAGACTGAGTTTTATGATAGTAAGGGGAATGGGCTTTTTTTGGAAGGTGATGTAGTTGCGTTTGACCAAATGGTAATAAAAGTTTTAGATGATTCAATGATTCCTGATTATAATAGTATGATATTGAAGGATGATGGTTTTAGTACCATAGAGGAATTGGTTCACTGGGGTCAAGAATTGTCATTTTCTGGAATATCAATACTAATGAAAAAGTTTCATGCGACTAATTCAGGTTTCAAAACACTCACCATGCTCTTGGAAAAAATGCCAAACTTATGTAACAATCTTGATGATGAAACGGTCAATTTGCTTGTTCAAGCATATGTTAAAAGGGGCTTTGTACATAAATCAAAGAAAATTTTCAAGGAAATGATCACGAAAAAAGCCAAAATTGTGAGAGAGACATATTCTGCTCTGGTAAGAGGTTTATGCAAGAAGGGGAACTCAGATGACCTTTGTAAATGCTTTGATTTAGTCCAATCCAAGAACTGGTTACCTACTTTGAATGATTATAGAGCCCTAATCAATTCGTTATGCAAGAACAATATGGTGGTAGAATCAATGTTTCTATTTGAGCATGCAATGAAGGATTACCCACATGAAGTAACAGAAATCTTTAGCAGTTTTCTTGTAAATCTTTGTGAAACTGGGTTCACTAAAGTAGCTTGTGTTTTGTTCCAGGAGCTTCTTGAAAGGGGTTATTGCTTGGATCAGGCCGCTTATTATAGCCATCTTCTAAGCGGTCTTTGCAAAGAGAACCGGTTTTCAGAAGCTTTTATCATGTCAAATACAATTATCGCCAAATTTTCTGCCCCTAATGTTGACATTTATAATGTTTTGCTTCACTGGTATTGTGTGGTTAAAGACTTCATGAAAGTCAAAGTGGTATTTGGTGCCATCTTGAAGAAGAACATAAATATTTACATTGCAGTTTACAGTAAGTTTGTGTCATTCATGTGCAATAATGGTCAATCCCATTTTGCTTTCTCATTGAAAAATCTTATGATCAAACAGAGTAATTCGTCACAAGTGACTCTATATAACATCCTCATTTTCCATCTTTTCGCCTCAAAGAACAGTGTGCTTGTTGACATGCTTCTAGATGAACTTAAAGAAACAGGACTCGAATTTGATGATGTCACTTATAACTTTCTTGTGTATGGATTCTCAAACTGTAATGCCGGATCACGTTCTGTTTATTATCTGACAGAAATGATGTCAAAAGAATTGAGACCAAGTAACCGATCACTAAGAGCAGTGGTAAGATCTCTTTTAAAAGAAGGTGAGTTCAAGAAAGTCTTGAAATTGAGTGAACAAATGGAAGCAAGAAGTTGGGTTCATTGTTCAATTGTTCAGAATGAAATAGTCATGAGTTATCTAAACAAGGGCAGGCTTCTAGAAGCTGTAAACTTTCTGGAAAACATGATTTGTAAAGATCTCATTCCTGATAACATAAACTACAATAATCTAATCAAGAAGATGTGTCAGTATGGAAGAAAAGGCAAAGCTTTAGATCTTCTTGACAGTATGTTAATGAAAGAAAGCATCCCAGATTCGACAACTTACAATTGTTTGATTCAAAACTTATGCGTGTGTAATCAGATCAACGACGCCCTTGATCTTTATGCTGAAATGCTGAACCTAAAACTCGAGCCTGATATGAAAACATACGAAGCTTTGACCAAAAAGCTCTGTGAATTCGGAAGAACATTAGAAGGTGAAAAGCTAATTGACGATGTGATTCGAGTAGGAAAGCAACCGAGTAAGGAGATGTTTAGGTCAGTGGTTAGTCGGTATCGGTTTGAAAGAAACTTTGCAAAGGCTTCAGAGCTTTTACAAAGAATGCAACAGTTTGGGTACAAACCAGACTTTGAGACTCATTGGTCTCTTATAAGCACTTTAAGCAGGTTAAGTGATAGACATAAAGATGATAACAGTAGTAGTTTTCTGTCAAAACTTCTTTCTGAAAGTGGGTTTAGGCCAAAAAAAGGGTTTTGATTTAACATCCAAGTAACTACAGTGTAACTTTATATATATATATATATATATATATATATATATATATATATATATATATTTTTATTTTATTTTATCATGTTTGGTTTGTAATTATATATTCATGTTAACTAGTAAATTAACCTGTCAACAAGTTGACCGGTGTCGAAACGTATAGTTGTCTAATACCTCCCGTGGAATGAAAATGTATTATACATGACACGTCTAAAAATTTGGATGAAACCTAAAACTTAGAAGTGAAACTTAAAAGTCTTAACATTGAGTATAGTGACAAATTTTAAACTCAAAAAACATGAAAAAGGTTAAAGTGACATTTTACAAAGCTTAAGGTTAGAACATAAAAATTTAAGAGTGAAACATAGGTGTTTTATATAGTTAGAGATGAAATGTAAAAATTCATGAGTTTAAACATAAAAAATTTTATCTTTATTATAGGGATAAATATTGTGTTCTGAAAATTTACGAGATCATAAACCGTCATCGGTTGGATGCTTCTAAATCTCTCACTTGAACCACCCTGTTATAGGTCAAACCAGATTAATTTACTTATTTATTTTACCTAAAATCTAACATTTAAAACACTAAAACCAAAATCGATATTTTTCAAGCATGATTATGTATGTTTGAACATTAATTATGTTTGTTTAAATACGTTAAAATTCTATAATCCTTTTGGTATCTTTTAACCGTATATGATGTCATTCGATTCTTAAATCCAGTCCAACAAATAAACCAATAAGATGTTTGGTTCAATGCCTGGTTGGTTACCAAAAAAAAAAAAAAAAAAAAAAAAACCAAGTGATAAGACTTTTATAAGTGCATTGATTATTATCTATCCGTTAGAACAAGTATTCAAATCGTAACGTGACACCCTATAAATTAAAAGACTTTCACTCGTTATTTCAAGAATCAGAATAAACAGGCACGTCAAACCAGTTGGATCATGAACCAGTCCGGTTAGCATAGTTGAACCACTATTCAAGTGAACTGATTAATCGACCAACCCAACCAATAAACCAATAGAACGACCTGATTCAACCAGCCCAACTAATAAACCACTATTCATCATATGCTCTTTTATTGTTGAGGCTTTTTATGTTCGTCGCTAAAACCAAACCAAACAGCCATCAATTGACTACCAAATTATTGATGGTTGTCGTTCTTGTAGCTAAAAGGTAATGGCACAGACTTGAAAGCTCGATATTTTCCTACGTTGTTCAAATGCTCATTCTCCAGCCTGCATTTTTCACACCATTTTCTTCCATCATGAACAAACCATGACAAAAAAAGTACAATTTTCGTCGGTAAAACAAAAACTTCTACCTGAAGAAGTTCCATATACCACGTCGAATGATCTCCAAACTCGAGATCAACGCAATTAACGCTGTTCGATGGAGAAACGGAGCTTCATGAAAATCGAAAACCGTTTGCATCCAAGCTAGTCTTAGTATCACATTCACTACCTACAAAATCAGTCACAAAAGGTAAATGTCACTATATTTTTCAATCACAAAAAGATTAATTAACAATCAGGAATCTACATACCATTGCTAGAAAGTAGATTGATCTGTGTGGCAAGAGAAGCTTGTCTCTTAACCATGGGTTCTCAGAATTCTTTCGTAGAAGTCCCCAGTCGCAAACCAAGTCCCAATACGTGTTGTAAACTGTAGCGACGACTGATGTTAATGCAGCAACCAGTTTAAGTGTGAGTCCTCTCTTTTGGACATAGAAGGTTCTCGCGATAACAGCTGCGATTGTTGATAAGTACTTGAGCCCATTCACGGCTTGACTTGAGTCTTCACCATCGAGTAGACGTCGCAAGCACTGAAAGATCATAAAATGTTAGTACTATTAAGCTTATTATGTTTGATTAAATGGGCTAAATAATGGTATTTGGTTATGAGTATTTTAATTGTTAATAAGTTATAGGTATATATTTGATAACCAATGTTGTCGCTTAAAAATATCGTTCATAGATGTTCATATAAGCTGAAAAATCAGTGTTGTCTCAAAACTACAGCCACTGTACATACAACTGCGCCTACTTGTTATTTAGGTGCGTCGCAAGACGACTTGCAGCTTTTTCTTTTTAGAAGTTGCAAGAGAAGGTTGTAACTTAAAAAAACTAAAATCACTTATATGTTGATAGAATACCTGTAAACATCTAATATAATATGGGATAATAGCGATGACTAACGAAATATTATCATAAATGCTACTTCCTCGACACTCGATAGAATCTCTCTTCTTGTAGTTTCCCCAACCATAGTAGCATATATAGAACTCCAAATTCCTGAATAGTTGAACCTATAAACATGAAAAAAGAAATCACTACATTTGCGACAAGCATCGATATGTCGCTAACTCGACCAGTGAATCTTACCTGACTAGTTAGCTGATCAGCCAAGAAGAAATCAGGAAGAGTAACCTTATAAAGAGGAACACAAATACAATGCCAGATACACGTAATTAGAAAGAAACGATTTGTGCGGTAGACGATGTCGAACGGACATAACGCAATCAAAAGTACAACCTGCAAAGCAAAAGACTCGAATCAATATTAGACTATGTGTAATAAGGTAGGTCACGTAAACCTCTATGACACACAAGTATCACTTCCCTCAAACCTTATACATGCGTTGTAGCTCTCTTTTGAAAGCTACAACGGGTGTTTAAACCAACTTCTGATTTTATTTTTTTATTTTTTTTCTATCAAACATAATATTCATAAAAACATTTTTATGCATCTTTATTGTTATTACCTATGTAGCGTCAATGTGAAAACACTTTTCTATCATATCACTAATCATTAAATCACTACACATAGTTTAAGTTTTTCATGACACCCTAAAAAATTATGTCAGTAAACTATCGTCGGTTATATAGCCATGTTTTTCCGACTTACTTTTCTCGGCAGTCCGTTAAGTGATTGACGGACTGCCAAAATCAAACATAATACGAAGCCTTGCAATTTTATCAAAGGCTTTCCGACAGATACATTCGTCGCAAAAAGCCCTTTGTTTCATAAGAAAAGCTAGCGAGAAAAAAAAATAATCGCTTACAATGACTAAGCCGAGAGGAAGTAGTTCAGTTACGATTCGGGAGTTTTTAACCTTGTCATCTACGTCCATTTCAAGATTTGAAAGAACAGCTGCAAGAGTGAGTACTGATAGACCAGAAGCGACGAGTAGTATTTCGCGATAACCCAATTCCGTATTTGGTTTGAACCCAAAAATAAAGGCGTAGTTCACACGATAACGCTTCCAAAAATATATGTTTCCGGCATACATTAGCATATGTAACACGAGGTACCCAAACACACTGTATAGTGGAAACACGGTAGTCATGTATTGATCTTGACCTTTACTGTCGAGAAGTTTTCGAACATGTATCATTAAGATTATTGCCACGACAAGCGCTAACGATAATCCCACAAAGCAACCTGCACCGATCGAGATATGCATCGGTTAGTTGTAAACATGCAAAGTTCTTTAACTCTATGCTAGGGACAAACATAGTGACGAAAATTTGTCATTTCTAAGTAATTATAAACTGTGATGCAATTAGCGACACCAGAAGCAACATAACTTTGGTTAAATGTAGGGATCATTGGTCTTGATTCCTGACCATTGTTGATATAAATCAACAATGCGAATGTGTTGCAAACAACTGTGTCAAAAATGTGTCGGCAATAAATGCGTCAGAAATGTGTCGGCAATATATATGTCGGAAAATGTTTCGCAAAATTTAAAAAATGTGTACAGTTTTGTTGCAATTGCGTCGTGAAAAATTTTAAAAAATATGTGTATGGTTTTGTCGGAATTGTGTCACCTATAAAATTATTTGTGAACAATTAATTTTAATTGGTATTATTATGTATAGAAATAAGCTTTAGAAATTCCTACACTTTTTGTTGTTGCGACATAAATTGGTGTAGGGATTTTCTTTCTAGTAGTGATATGATGACTATTCTAGCGTCAAAACGACAACGTATTGCATGTTTAGTCAAAATCAGCATAAATATATCACTAGTGTGGGACTGTGGGTACATTTTCACCTTAATTTGAGACATAAAATCTTCTAATGTATCACTAAAATAGTGACAATTTTCAGTTTGTGACAATAATGTCCTTGTCACCAACAACTAAGCCATCATCGAGAACGAAAAAAATTCCGCAGCCAAAGGCAAAGAAAAAAATTGGACCATCTTAAGAAAACTTACATAGTAATTTATATATATAAAGTTAATACTATAATATATAAAAAAAATTAAAATTCCGGGCCCCTTAAAAGTTCGACCTGGGGACGTCACCCACTTCGCCCCTCCCCTGGCCTGGCACTGACCAAGAAATAAAATTGTTGGCCTCGTAAAGGCATTAGTGACGGTTTTTATGCTAGGGAAATTTAAAAATTAGCATGTAAATGTAACACAGTCCACATCATACCAATGAAAAATGTAACTCTATGTCTGTCTGTTTTAGCTTTATGTCGTAAAATTTTCATTCCTAAATCGCGATTCCCGTTGCAAAAGTGTTCGACGAAAACCGCTTCGACACTCTCCACAAGCCTAGCGACCTGGCTTAACCCAAAACGCGAATGAATTAATATTGTGCCATTTGCTCTTTAAAAAACTTAACGCAAATGTTAGTTACTTGACACCAAAACTAGATTCCTTTATATCGTACCTCATCAGACTGGTTCAAGTATGATTTCTCAACCATCTCTAAATAAGCTTTCGAGGCGTTTCTCGACGTACTCTGTACCGACAGATTAGAAGTGTCAGTAAAGAAATGATACAAGCCTGGTTAACTTTCAAAAACCAAGAATACTAGACCTTATCGTACTTCTTCATGATCTTGGAGAAAGCCAGTTGATTTAAGAACCTGTATAAAGAAACATTTATAAACATAAGCAATGGGTAATCATATCGGAAAAGTGTCGCTAAAAGAACATGCTTGCGACGAAGAATTCGTTGAAGCTGGAAAACAGTCGCAAGGCAGTAAATGCATACGAATAGCTTTTTAGCTGGCGAAGCTTCAGGTGGAACTCGATAAACGCCTGCTTCAACGTTCGTTCCGCATCTCGGATTTCCTTTTTGTTGAACGATAACCCTAATTTTGATCTACTGAAAGCCGTTTTCAACGATGATATTGGCGTCTCAGGTGTGACATTGATCTTTACATGATTTAAAATGTCAGAAGAAACCATTTCTTGTTCCTTTTCAACTCTTTCCCCGTGTATCTTAGTTTCTTGAATCATATCTAATGTATAACAAAATTTGTCGCAAAAACTGTCAGCAAAAGTAGTAGGGCTGTAAACGAGTCCAACTAAGCCAACTTGTTTAGGCTCAGGCTTGAAGTTAAACAAGTCGGCTTGGATCAATTTTTCAACAATCTGTAAAAGTGAACTTAAGCTCAGCTCGTATAAACCTATCTGATTAAAAGAATTTAAATTTGTTTCTAATAGTTTTGATTTTTGACAGAACTTAAGCCTTGTTTTTCTAAATGATTTATATTTCTTAACAAAAAATAACTAAGTGTATATATACGAGTGTATAGTTTAATTTTAAACTAAATTAACAAGTCAAGCCACAAGTCAAGTTAACTCTAGCTCAGGCCAAGCCAACTCAAATTCAAAACGAGCCAAGTTGATTCAACTCGTTTTACAAAAGAGCTATGAGTCACAAAACGTTTAAACAACCCTAAAAAATACTCTGGAAGTGTGTAAAATGAACTTGATGAAACTTGACCACATGCCAGATAGGCGACATACATACGAAATGTTGATTAGTGAGTGTGAGTAAAAAATATGTATATATGACCGTAAAATTATATGAGCGAAAGAATGAAGAATGACAAGAAACAGTTATGACTACAACCAAGCCCTCAAACAACCGTCACGTCCCATGTGTAATGGGGCAAGGGGCGTGACTTACTAGCGTTTGACCAACGCATCTCACTCATGAGTTGGGTCAAGTCCTATTACACATAGCTTCAGTGACATGAAACATAATCGTGTCACCAGTTATAACTATACCTGTGAATCGTGACGAAAATATACGAGATGATCCGCAGTACTCTGGATCATCAACCTTGATTCGAAGCGCGATGAGAGTGTTCATTTGCTTACTCAACTCTTCGGCTTCGTTCACCATCTCGCCTACCTTCGACTTGTAGAAACCAATCACTTTATTCAACTCGTCGTCGAGTCGTTTGAAGAACGAGAGTTCCGACTCGCCTGCATCCTCTGATGACCGGAGAAAAACAGTCCGGTAGTCCTTCGGTGATGACACCTGCATTGCAGTCACTAAAATCACTTCATCTTCTTTGTCTTTGTCGATGGAATTATGGCGATTTGATAGTCCACCAAAGGCTCTGTTAAGTGACACTTTTCGTTTCCGAGAAGACCGTTTTGATGGTAGCGGTGGGTTTGCCTGATACGACGTCGTTGACTCGTTTTGTTGCAGTCGCCGGAAAATCAAGATTTCTTTGATGAGAATCTTGAGGTGGTTGTAGTTCATGTATGCTGCCTGCCATTCCGGCACCATTTGTGAAGCAAATTCTTTCCCGAACTTCATCGTTCTGTGTTCTTTTACCAGTAAATTAAAGATCAATATATACGTACGTGTGTGTGTGTATACAGTGGCGGACCTAGAAAATTCTTTTATGGGGGTCGGAATATTTTTTTGGATAAGCATTTATCACTAAATATTTTATTTTTTTGACCAATTCGAACGGGGTCGGGTCGGATCACCCAAAAAATGATAAAACCAAATTAAATTACATATGCATAATAAAACCATGTCAAATAATCAACTCATTAATTAAGATGATACAATAAAATTTGCTTTATTTCGATATTTTATTTTTTTAAGTGGGATATGACTGATTATGTATAGAGTTAAATTATGAAATATTAATTGGGTTTAACCACAAGTAGTGTATATTGCGTTATTTGAGTATTATTTTATTATTTTTGGCTTTAAAATGATTTTACATTGGTCTTCATTTGGTTCGTCAAATTTTCATGGGGGTCGGGGACACAATTTCTTGGGGGTCGGTCGAGATCGGATCGTATATACAACATTAAAAATTAAAAGTTCATGGGGGTCGGTCGAACCCCATACTTACATACTAGATACGCCCCTGTGTGTATATATATATATATGTACACACATAATGAGACGGATCAAATACAAAGTATTTTTTGGTGAGAAGGATATGAACGATTTTGAGCCAGTGATCAAATTAATAAATCAAATTCCACTACTTTTTTTAAAATTAAATCACTTTTAAGTTTAAAAAAAAACATCTTGATTATCTTTAATTTTAGTATAATATTGACATTGTTTCTTTAATTTTTTTTTATATGGTACGTGATTATTAGTTCTTGATTATTCAGTTGGTACGTGATTATTTTGATTTTTTATATGGTCCATGACTTTTACACTTCGATCCGTGATCATCTAGTTGGTCCTTGATTATTTTGATTTTCTTACGTTGTCCGTGATTTTTTATAACTGGGATTGTTCAGTTGATCTTTTAATATACGTGTCAAATGACGGTCCGTGATTTTATAAAATGGTCCATAATTTTATATGAACAATAGTCCCCTTACTTACATGACACGTGTCACGTTGTAGTTCTTTTCTACACTTCGCATGTTTTTTTCCCTCATAAAGACAAATGGTATTTACTTCAAACTTGAAGACAAAATTCAAGATCTTCATGCTTGATGGTCTTCGTTATAAGTTTTATTTTATTTATTTTTTATTTATTTTTTGATTAAGTTCGTGCATCCATTTAGAATCTGACAAACAATCGAATCCATCAAAAAAATGGTTTACTACTTTTGAAGATTATCCAATTAATATATTGTTGGTTTTATTCTGAAAATTGGCTTAGCAATTTTATTGTTCGTTGGATGTTCGAAGAACATGTGTATGTACCTACAAATCGTTAACCACAAGATATTCTTTTGTCATTCATCACGTAAAATCTAAGTTTAAGTTGATTGGATAATAAATTTAGGTAAATTTTTATTTTCAGTGAATGTAATATTTTACTATCATAACATAAATATAAATATTGTTTCAACTCAAAATGAACACAATTCATTTTATTTTATTCACAATCCATAATATAATGTGCCGTTGCATGCATTTAAAATCTATTGCATTTTCTGGTAATTAATTATTTATATGATTAAAAATGCTTGTTAATTTTAAAGAATTGTCTTAAACTCATTTTCACTTGGTGTCAAACTTAACAAGATATAGCATCTCACAACATGATCAGCAACATGCAATGATCGCTAATTTACAGTCGGAAACAACTCCACTTTTGATAGGTAAACCCCACAAAACATTAATATCTTCTAAGGTTACTGTCATTTCATCAATGGGTAAATAAAACGTGTGTGTTTCAGAACGTCATCTTCCTTTGAAAGCTTCTATCACGCTATGATTCAGGTTCCAGTATCCACAATCAAGCACTCCATCAAAATCGGCAATGTTAATGTAACATTTAACATTTTCAGTGATAGGATTTGTGTTAAGACACGAAAATATCTTTTGATCGCCATGTCTAAAAATTAACTTCATCAGCACTTTGTTATTAAACAAATCATATGTCTAGTGTGAATCTTTTAAAAACAAAAGATCGGACCCGGATATAATTCGTAACTCATTTTCACTTGAGTGTAATAAGATTGCTAACTTGAGTTGTTGTTTTAGCAAATGTGTGGTAAAATAAACGGTATAGTGTGTTAAAATGACATATCTAAAGCTCAGTTTATTTACAATGCAGGCAACCAGTATGAATGTAGTTAGGGGGAGTTGTTTGGTAATCAAGTTTCTTCCGCTACTCCAAGTGGCATGACGAATTTAACCCTCTTCCACTAGTTGGAGTAGCAAAAGTAGTAGATATAGCACACACTTGTCTTCATAATTTGGTGGTGGGTTGGATTTTAACCTCTTTCGCTACTCTAGGTAGTAGGGGTGTTCAAAAAATCCGAAATCCAAATCTTATCCGAAACCCGAAAAAACCGATACGAATTAAAGATTCGGATACTCGGATAGATTCGGATTGAATATCCGTTTTCCAAATTCGGATCGGATCGGATATCCAAAATCCTCTTTATTCGGATTGGATATCCGAATTTAACCCGAATAAACTGTTCGGATTATTCAGATGAAAAATTAGTTTTGTTCGGGTTATTCGGATAGATTCGGATCGGATAAAAAAATTTCAGATTCGGATCGGGTTAGGTTTCGGATAAGGTCTTAAAATTTTCAAATTCGAACAACCTGATCCGAATAACTTGAATAAACCGTTATCCGAGCCGATAAAACCCCTACTAGGTAGCAGAAGTAGTCCATAATAAAATTTACCAAGGCTTAGCCTTTTTCAAAAAAAAAAAAAAAAATAGTCCATAATTCCATATGGATCCACCTCCTTCTCCAACATGGTATTCTTCCGCCACCTCACCCCTCTTCCGCTACTTCAGGTAGCGAAACACCTATTTATAAAAGCCAAATTTCAAACCCCCTATAATCCCTCTAAAAAACTAGAAGCAACCTAAACAAAAAAATATCTACATTAATGGTATGTATTAGTGATTTTCTTCCATAAGAGATATAGATTTTAAATTCATGTATATACAAAGTTAGATAGTTTTTGAGAGTAAATCTTTCTTGTATGACTTCATGCATGAATCCAATCTCCATTATGGTTGAAGCACAATAATGTAAACAAGGATCAGACTTCTAGAAAAGTAAGTATTTGTAACTACATGTTCAATCATGAATTAGTCACAATAGATTGTTGTGATTGAACCTATGATGGTAAAATTCTCTATGTAATTCCAATTTGCTAACTGTTTTTCAGACCATGAACTATTTTGCGACCAACAATTGTTTTTGCAGTCACAAATCTTTCTACGAGTTTGCAATTGCGCATTTTGCGACCTGTTTGTGAATTACCACTTGTTTGCAGCTGATGTGATTTCGACGACAAATCGATCACAATACGATAGTTTTTCTCATGTCGCAAATGCTCGTTTTCTAAATTTATGATTGGTGGTTTTAATTTGTTATAAAATGGTGGTTCAATTATAGTAACTTATGGTATTTATTAAAACCCTTAAATATGTGTTTTAAAGGATTTATTTGAATATAAGGAAAAAAAGTGATGCATTGATTAAAGTGAAGAAGATACAACCTGAAGGTCTTAAGTTTAATCATCACTTGTAACAATTTTCCTTAGAAGTCACTAACATGTTTGCTTATGGTCACGTTTTACCTGTTACTCTCGATTAGTCAGAGTTTACCACGCAATTGGTTCCATGTTCTTTAGAAGAAAAAAAAGTTTCATTTGAATTATCCAACTTTATATCCAAACTTCTCATTTTGAACAAATGCATCCAAATTGATTGGCTTATTTTATTCTGCGGATTCTAATTTGGTGCGAAACGACGGCGTTTATGATTCAGGTTGTTAATTCTAGACAATTGGAATAACTGATCGAATCAGCTTCATCCCGTGTATGCGTTTCCGAAATCTAGGGTTGTTATTTTCGTATCCCTTCAAATCAACAATGCGGAGATCGATAACCATAGCGACATTAATCGTGACGGTGATATTAGGGTTAGCATCAACACAACCGGTGAACGGAATGAGGTTTGATTTGGAAACCGGAGCTACAAAATGCATTACCGAGGACATTAAAATCAACGCCATGACCGTCGGCAAGTATGCCATCGTTAAACCGGTTGAAGGTTTTCCGTTGCCGGAAGAAGATCGGATCACCGTCAGGGTAAACCATTTGAACAAGTTACTTTCCATTTATGCTTGAAGCATGGGCCACTATACGAACCGAATGTGTACAAACGGATGAATGTTCGTGCTCGTTTGTTTCACTTTAACCGATCAAACGAAAGAACATGAATATTTAAACAATGAGGTTTTTATGTTTGTGTTTGTTTATTAAGATAATGAACGTGTTCATGTCCCTTTGTTTGTTAATAGTATAAAACAAACAAAATAACTGAATATACCTAAATGAATATATGGTTAGATTATGAGTGTGGGCATGTCACAATTGGGCTAACAAATGAATCAACAAAACATGTGCTTATGTTCGTTTGTTTATTAATAAACAAACATGGCCGAATGTTTCACCAACCGGTTAACTGAATGTTCAGTTTCTTTATAGGCCTACATGGATTGATTCATCATTAGTTCACTCTTGAATCAGTTTCTATCTTGTTCTTGAGTTTGATGGAGATTGATTTCATGTGATGATGATTGTAGGTAACTTCTCCACTTGGGAATAACTATCACTATGCAGACCTTAAAGAATCTGGTAGTTTTGCATTCACTGCGGGTGAGGCTGGTGATTATATGGCTTGTTTCTGGGCAGCTAAACAATCTCCTGACAAATCTTTGTCCGTTGATTTCGAGTGGAAATCGGGCCTGGCTGCTAAAGATTGGTCTAAAGTGGCAAAAAAGGGACAGGTTGAAGTAAGTTTTAGTTTATCATCTAAAAAATCTTTAGACTGGAATCCAGATTACATTGTGTCAGCATGATTTAGTTTGTTTCCGACAGATGATGGAGCTCGAGTTGAAGAAATTGTATGATTCAGTTACCATGGTCCATGAAGAAATGTTCAATCTTCGTGCGAGGTAAGCACTAGAATCATTTTTGTCTTTAAGGCTTTAAGCCTCTTGAAGGTCAGGTCAGGTCATTTACTCAATGCAGGTTCTGTTTTATTTTGGTTAGCATAGTATTGAGCAAGGTTGCAAAAGTCGCTAGACGCTCCTAGGTCGGAATAGCTCCTTGGAACTAGTAATCGGGCAGTACTCGGCCCTGGGCGGGAGTACTCGGGTAATACCTAGAAAATACTCTGCCACTTGGAGACCGACTTTTGCAACAGTGGTATTGAGGGGTCTCATAAGTTTTTAATGAATGGTTCACCATATTTTTTTGGTTTGTAGGGAGGAAATGATGCAACATCTAATAAGATCCACAAATGCAAAGATGGCAACTTTCAGTTTTTTCTCACTTGTAATTTGCTTATCAGTTGCTGCTCTGCAGCTATGGCATTTGAAAGCATTTTTTCAGAGGAAGAAGCTCATTTAATTCTTCTTCAACAATCTTCCAAAAGTTTTTTTTTATTGTTTCATAGAAGATTCATTAAATTTTATTCTTTTATAATGTTTAGTTTTAGTTTTTTTAGTTTTCCATGACCATGATGTATTTCCATATTCAACGATTAGAACATTTAAAAACCAGAAAGCATACTTTTGGATTCCATCAACCAACCCCATGGTCTTGTTTGGATACATGTTTAGATGACTAGTTTTCTCATGTACATGTTTATGTAATCTCTTCTAATTTATTTATAACATTTTCAGATATTGTTTTTTTATCTTAAAATTTTACAGAAAGAGATGTCTAGTTTCATAAGAAGTTAAATTATTCAAAAAATGTATAATACTATAAATATCTATCTACAATAACCACCACCTTCTATAAAAGAAAGTTCAAAGAATAAAAGAAAATTAAAAGGTGTTCAACAATTTAAGTATACAGCCAGTTATATGAAAAACCTAAGACTATAACCGTCAGTATCGTTTCAAAAACTGCTTTTTCATCAAGACCCGCCTGAAGAAACCGATACACTGGCGTCATGAAACACCTGCTCATTTTCATCATCCGGGAAAACCTCAGTTCGCAAATTAGGTGCTATGTTTTTGACATGTAACCAAGTGAGCTGCCAAAAACTATCAGAACCAACATCATCACTTGGAACAAGAATCCCACCAGATTTCATCACAAGCAGACTGTTCTTAAGAAGCTCTGCAACGGTTTCATGGATTTTTTCGCTCTTTTTCCCTCTTATTTTCACCTTTATACACCACTCCATATAACTAAGAACTCCTAGCCATACTTTACAAAATGACACCAGTCGAGAAAGACTCGATAAAGAATACAGAAACGTGTTGGATAAAAGCTTTAATGATAAAATAAGCGTACCTTCCATATTACGGTGCTCTTTAAGAGTCTTTTCTTGCATGATTTCTAGTAAATCACTAACCAGTGCAAACACCACCAAATCAAAACACTGTGACCACACCTCGTCTTGTAAATGAACCCCATGTGAACCGATCAAGCAGCTTTGCAGCATCAAAATGGCATGGTTCCTAACTTCTTCACGTGGGTCTAGACACACTTTCCTGAACCCTTGAGCTAACCTGAGCCACATTTCACCAATGTCTTGATACAGTTTAATGGCGGCTTCAGCTTCTTCCCCAACCGCCTCCTTGGTCTTATGGGACCACCTCACCAAGCAAGCTGCTGAACCCGCCATTAAATCCAATGCCTTAACTGACCTTTTAACATCTCCTACACGCGACTCTGCAAACTGACGTGCTGCATTAATGCATAGGACAAAGTTTGCTGGTAACAAGTGAGCACCATCTAACATGATGAATTCTAATGTCTCGAATCCAGGATCAGAAGCTTCCGGATGACGGGCCGTGATGGAAAGAAGAGAAGTAATGGTACGCCACCCCATGTGAGATTTTAGTTGCCTTGCATTTGCCTTTACGAGATGCATAATTTCTTGAGTGATATGTTCACAATAAGCATCTGCCACGCGTGCATCAAGTTTTAAAATTAGCTGAAGGGATTTAAGAAGCTCGTCAGTTAGGTTTTCTTTATAAGGAAGAAGCCGTTGACAAATTCGAATAAGCCCGAAAACGGCGTTTTCAACTAAAGTACCAGGCATCACCGCTGACTGAACAATATTGGTTATGTACTCATACACACCTTGCCATAAAAGCATAATTCTATCACGGTTATTTAGAGCGACTATAATCAACAACTCTAGACAAAATACCGCACCCTGTTCATCAGATTGACCAGCAGCTAAAATCAAGGCCCGAGCCAGATTGGAAAGAGACTCAGATTGAAGAAACGTGCTCTCTGTAAATATGGTATTCACGTGACAACTTTTAAGGGTTTCTACAGCATGCTTATGAGCTTCAAGCTGTTCTTGAGACGGTTGAGGAGCAGATTTTTCTGTATCATAGTATAGAAAATCACTGAATCGGCCCATTAGGCCAGACAAATTTCGAGAATGGGCAGAAGCTAGCACGGTGGGTGCTGGTGAGGAGAGGAAACCATTTTTTTCTGGTCCAGATTCTGAAACTTGCTCCATATTACCAGCTTCATCACTGGCTAAATGTGCTGGAAGCAGACCTAGCTTATGTAAACTTAAAATGCAATCCACAGTGTTTCTCCAACCCAAACGGATATAATCACCATACATATTTGCTATAGCGAAAACAGCTATTGTAGACTTTCTAGCTTTAGTGTTGCTACCGAAAGCAAGAATAGATTCTTCAACAGGCTTGGGAATCAAAAGAGTTGTAAATTTGGAGAGAGAAGCAAGCAAACCATCTATAACATCATCTAGATGATAACAGCCTGCAATCCTGGCAACATTTAAGAATCCGTTTATGCATGTCTGTAACACATCTTCTTGCTCTATATGATCCAAAACCACAGATAAAGCAGCAACAGTCGGGCCTGATAAAATAGCAAACATTTCATTGTTAATTAGCTCTTGACAACTGCAAACGATGTATGGAACAGTTTGTCTGGATCTGTGAATTAGCCACGCCCAGTTATCATGGATCAGGGCTCGGAAATCAGATCCCTGTACAGGTGACATCCTGATCTCGTTCTCGCAAATTGAGTGGTAAAGTTCAGAAAGATATTCGCGTGGGAGATCATTTCCACCGTTGATTCGGCGGTTGTTGCGGATAAAATCATCTTCAGTCATTTTTCTTTTGACCTGTTTATTGTGCTGATCTGTGTTGAGTAATATTATAGAATAAGATAACAGGAGTGCTGCATCTTTATTGGCTAAAATATCTGGTGATTGTTGATAATATCTTTCAGAAAACGCCTCAACAACTCGTTGAATCTTCTGGGATTCTCCGGGTAATCTAAAAGTTTCCAAGAACACACGCAAAGCAGTGTCGATATTCATTTCTCGAAAATCAAACATTTGAGCAAATTCTTGAAGAACATCAACACAGAATGGATCATGATTCCCCAAGTAATCACCGATTATATTTTTATCTAATCCAATTGTATACCTTAAAAAGCATGCAACGCTTACTGGATCAAGCGCATCGGGTAAAATACGCATTTCTTGAAGCAACTGAAGACCTTTTTTAGGATCTCTGTTAAAATGATCAGCCCCAACCATCAACTTTTTCTTCATGTATTTCATTTTATGAATATACGGTACCCAATAATCAGAATTTTCATAATTCTCACATTTCATCTTCCAGAAGGGCTCATGATCTTCACTATCTAACATAGCATAATCTAATAATGATACTTCACCTCCTATCCTTTCAGTCATACCATTAATCATTGCAACTAATCCTTCTAAAGCAAGAACATGTATAGCAGATAACGGGCTATTAACCGGAAATGCACTTTTTGATAACAAGTTGACTAGGTCTTCAAAGATATTACTACAGGATATGTCACAATCATAATTGGCATACATTTCATAAATGAAAGTCGGCTGCCTGCAAAGATCAACAATAGTTTCCATGGCAACTTCCTGCAGTTGATATTTAGCTCCATGTTTGTTTTGTGCAATCCTCATAAGCACGGTTGAAAAAAAGGCTTCCAACTGTAGTTTAAGCTTCGCTCGTAGAAAATGATACAAATTCAAAACAATGTTGCATACAGTAGAAAGAATAAGTGGACTTGGGGACAAGCCAAATTGCATCAAGCTATGAAATAACTCATTTTCCACCAAAGATAGTAACTCCGGATGCTGGTCAAAACAAGCCCCACCTAACTCAATGGCTGAGTTGATTAAACCCAAGGAGAATAATGGAACATCTTCATCATATGATAAAGAACTAGATCTGGGACCCGCTCCAACATTCGTGACAGCACTAAGAAGAGAACAAAGAAATTGAAATATTTCAACCATGCATGGAAGCCCATAGGCCTCTGTTGTTTGACCAGTTTGATCAAGCTCTCCTATGGTGTCTCCGGAAATATTTGTAGAACCAACAACAGAATTTAAGCTGTCTTCAATTTTTGAACCAGTAAAACCATTGTCTTGTTGTTTACTGACAACCTGGAAAGTGGAAAAGAAGAGTAAATATACTTCACTTTTTTTTCCAAAATAATCATAAAAGATGGAATGACTGGTGGCCGGCCATATTTTATTACCTGAGTCAAACATTGTTCCTTATTATCAACATCATGCAGATGTGAAAAAATACATCTAACCAACTCATGCATTGTCTGTCGAGCTATTCTCTGCAAAAGTTCACTTTTTGAGCTAGCTTGATGAACTATTTGGAAACAAGTGTTCACCATGTCACATACATGCTGGTTACTTAGCTTAACAGATGCCTTGTGCTTCAAGCAAGCTAGAAGAACTTGAAGTATCTTAACCAATACTACTTCCTCAGATGCAGGATCGGTTACTTCAAATCGACAGCTTGTCACAGCATCAACAATTAGATGTAATGCTTCGGCTACATTAACAGCATTGAGATCAAGTACTTCAAGGGTTACAAATTTGTATATTGAAGATAAAGCAACACCAGTAATTGGTGCACCAGTTTCATCAGACTGGATTACATCCAAAAAAGGCTGTAGATACACCACAGGATTGAAGGTGTGCCATTTGTTTGGCCATAAGAAAACCTTACTTCGTATTTCTTTGAAAGATTTGATTAAAGAATGATCTAATTGATCTTCATCTTCAATATATTTAGCTCCCCACCTCACATTTCTTCTCATGACAGCTAAAACTGCACCAATTTCTGAATTTACTATAAATGCTGAAGAAATTTTAAGAGGCCTGCAAGAAGCATCTTTAGCTTCTTGAGCAATTTCAGGTTGTTTACTCGGGTACCCCATATTTTCAACAACTTAATGAGAAATGTTGCTGTTGAAGCTCCGGGCTTACATCCAACTCTCTATTGTAAAAAATGAACCTTAATCGTGGGAGATAGTAACCAGCTTCAAAGTAAGATACACACAATCAGAGAAAAATAAAATAGAATGTGGACAAATAAAATCAGTAGCTGAACAGAAGATTAAAAGGGCAACCACAAGTACATATAATTTATACATACAAGAGCCTTACCATATGAAACGAGATGCACAATTTGTATAATATTGATTTTTATCCTTTGCATTATGGTTTTCTTTGTTCCTAATTTGTTCACTTCTAAGCTCTGAGTACAGAAATTTCTTTAGTATATATCAGTTTATACATTTCTGCTAGCCACCAAGTGGACATCCTGGTGGCTAAGGAGTCTCCCCTTTATCCTTGAGGTGGAGGGTTCAAATTTGTTGAAGGTTATTATGCCATTATGGTGTAGATTTAGAAGTTAGATGGGTGAGTGTGTTTGTCATTTCAAAAAAAATTAATCATATTTTTGGATGTGTTGGGCACAAACGAGTTAGTTTGAGTCTTTGACCCTTGTTAGCAAACAATTTAGCAAAGAAGAGACAAAGCTAACCCTTTTTACAATAAAATGGATTTCTCTGACACTCTGATTTTTAAAGATTGGGTGGTAATGAGATGAACAAGATCAACAAACAGGTCAACTTGATTCTTTGGTCAGCTACAACCTAGTCTATTCACACTTTCAGTGATGCATACTTCATAGTTGTCAAAGGCGTGTCGTGCACTTGCACAGGCGTTGGAAAGGCACCTGGTGGCAGCCTAGGAGCACTCCGGCAAGATTCCGTCAAAATTCTTGAAAATACGGCTATAAACTAGTCTAAAACAGCCATAAAAAGGTTTTTAAAAACCATATATAACTAGATTATTAACTGTCTTATAGTTATAACTTTATATATTTTTTAAAATTTCTAAGCCTAAAACATGCAAAATCTCTAAAAATTGTACCTTAATACCATGCGTCTAGTTTAAAAAGCCCTCATGTTTTTTGCTCCTTGCGTCTAGGCTCCAGGCGAAACTTATGCACCTTTGACAACTATGGCATACTTATCTAAATGCATCTTATGCTTTCAAATTGTATTTGTTTGTCAAAACCCCTAAATTTGCAGTAAATACAAAATGTGTCAACCAAGTCCGACCAAACCCCTTTGAGCAATGACCCATATTCGCCTGGTTCCAAAATAACTATTATCCACACATACTCACCACTGCTAATGGCTTGATATATCTTAAATTACTCAACCTAATCTAGTGAACAAATGAAGTTTCAAATTCTTTACATTGCCAAATGCCTTGATACATTGCCTCATGGATTTCTTTCTTGGCTGAATTTGTGTGTCTCTTCTTCACAATGCACATACATTACCAACTAAAGCTTCATATAGCTTCTCATCCTTGAAGCAGTTAAGCTTGAAAAGATTACTTAACCTAAAATTCTTAAAAATCATGAACACTACTCAAAATTTTAGGTACCAATTAGTACAACTGATCACTTAACTAAACAGGACAAACTATTCTCGAATAAATTAGACTAAGAACCTCGATTCCATTATAGATCAGTTCAAACAAAAGCATACAACAAATAATTGCAATTAATATTAGAACACGCGTCCATCATTGCAGATCCCAACCATAAGTATTCAACAAAACGTAATTGACTTAATACTATGATATGATTTATAAAATGCATAAGAGGCAAACGTAGATCGGAGAATATATGAAATAGTTTACCGTTTTGAGGCTCCTGAGGGCACGATGATGGATTTCCGACGCCGGCGGGGACCTCGCCCCGTCGCAAGGTGATGAAATTCAGAATTGCGATCACCGTGTTGGTTTTGTTTTTTGAAAATTGTTTTGGACGTAACAGAAATCAGAAACGGGCAGATGGGTTTGCACAGATCGGCGTCTATGTGCAGGGTTTGGTTTTCATGTTCTTTCAAATCTCAAATTTTAAAAAATCATTTGCAAAAATAGCAAAATAATATATATGGGATTTTTTGAAAAGGCTCAGCTGAACGACTGATATAAGCTCAAACGAGCACGCATCTAACGACAGGTCCAGTCGTCACCCCTCCACCCACCAAATAAATCCCTTAACTCTCCCCTGCTCAGGTTTGAATTCATGACCTTAATAAGGTGCAGTTTTTCTCCTTTATTGTAATACCGCTAGGCTAGAAGTCCTTTCGTTAATATATATCGTACTAGCCTAAACCCCGTGTATTACACGGGTTGAATAATAAAAAATATAATTTATTAACATTAAATAATAATAAATATTTAAAAATTATAAAATCATATTTAGGATAAAATATAATTGAATCATTCTTATTGTTTATTAAATTTCAATATATTAGTACACTACGTTAAACCCCGTATGCTACACGTGTTAAATAAATAAATTTTAAAATTATTTATTTAAAATAGCATATAACATATTTCTAAAGATGTTTTATAAAAAATTAAAAATACGAATTATAATGTAATCATATAATTTAACAAATTAAATTAAATTAGTATTATTTAGGAGAAAAAAGCAATATAAATCAAAATCTAATAAAAAGATGTTTATAAGTAATTAATAAGAGAGAGAGGCGGGAAAACCAAATTGTAGATAGCCTAAAAAACTGACACGTGGCATATAAAATCTTTATTTATTATATAGGATAGATTTAGCCTCTAAACTCCAAAACATAGCCATGTAATTCAAAATAAATAAATAATCAAAACCGGAATGTAACTTATGGCCCTTTATAATAATCAGGCCCATCTTAACATAACCTTATAACCCATGTATTGGTGTCGTAGGTCAGCATAATTATCAATATATGTTTTACCTGTATAACAAGATTCAACCACCAACACATACATATTCTCAATCTTGTGACCATGAAAAACCGGAATGAAGTTTCAAAATGATTAAAAATCTTCACATCTATTGGTGTATAAACACATGAAATCCATCACTAGTCATATGGGGTACAAAAATTAAGTTTTTATTCATTATTGGAAGTTAGGAACCTGTTATATTTGTTAGATTGAAACACCACATTGCCTATATAAGCTTTTGAGTGCTTGAAATTATTTACAATAATAACTACCCAACTCTCTCCATATTGTTGTCACGTGTCATGTTATTAAAGCATCCCGAATACATGATCTAGTCATCTAGCTTGATTATTTACATTAATTCATAGCCATCTATACAACCTCTTCAAACATTTGGGCCACAAGCCCACAAACGCCTTAGACATCCAAGACTCTTCATTTTGAGCCGAAGGAACAATACCCTATTCAGTGTTTACTTGATTGTTCTTTGCTATGTGACTCTTTTACCACATAGATAACAATTGACTAAAAACCACTTTCCGATTGAATGATATCTCCTTTCACTTCCTAGTTCTTTATGATCACCATCTTTGTTCCTTCTTTTGGATGCATCATAAAACTTTTTCTTCTCATGATGCCAAGGAGACCTATGTGACCATGCCTCTGTAAATATTTCCCCTTGCTTCCTTCATCAAACACAATGCTTCCATTTGGGCATTGATGAAGAGAATGAAGATGAAGTACTCACTCTTAATATATCTATTTGTTTGGCTAAGGTTTCTTGTCTAGCCAACAAGTTTACAAGATTTTTCCGTATTGTTGAAAAATATTATCTTTATCCCTTTTGGGTATTGTGTTTGAGACAAAATTATCAAATTTAAGGTTTTGTTTCTTTAAAGATAAAGAATTCGAGTTATTAAATTTTTTTTTGCTATTAATAGAAACTTATTTACCTTTTCTAGAGTGTATTGTGGTTTTGAGCCTTGTCGTTTAAGTATTTTAACTGTTTCAACTCAAAATAGAATCTTATATCAGTGTAACACTTGTGGTTTAAACAACTAACGATTTAATCTCTGTGGTTTAAAAAACTAACGATTTTGGCTCTCAAGGCCCCAATCATAGTTTGGTTTAGGGACCAAAACTGTTAGAATAATTAGGATTGGGCACCGAAACCGTTAGAATAATTAGGATTGTGGACCAAAACCGTTAGAATAGTAGGAATTGGGGGCCAAAACAGTTAAAATAATTAGGATTAGGGGCCAAAACCGTTAGAATAATTATGTTTCCAAAATCGTTAGTTGTTTAACCATGTGTTGTATTGGTAAAAGATTCTATTTTAGGTTAACACTAACGCTCTGTTTCTAAGTTCATTAAAGGAGAGAAAAGAAAATAAATGAAAGGAAAGGAGAAAACATTTGTGTTCCTGAGTTTCATTTTACGAGGAAAAATAAAGGAAAATAACACATGTCGTGTTTCCGAGTTTCATTTAAGAAGAGAGAAAAATAATTAGTTTCCTTCCTTCCGATTTAGAAAGAAATATATTTCCTGTCATTTTTTTCTATTTCTTTTTCGTTCTTTTCCTTTATGTTTGCTTCTTTAATATACTCCGAACTAAGCGTAAAATCCAATGTTTTTAAACCCGGAACAGACCGGCCGGTCGGAACGGACCGGCCGGTCTGACCGGGATTCGCTAGTGTAAACGGTCCGGTTCTACTTCAGGAACCGTTTTGGTGAAAACCAGGAGGTCGGACCGTGAACCGCCGGGTGGACCGGAAAACCGCTAAATAAAAAGGTTGGACCGGTTGTGGTTTTACTATTTTGCCCTTGCAAGTATAACCCTAAATGGCTAAATCTATTCATCCCCCACTTCTCATTTGGTCGTTTATCACTTTCCCGACTTCCCCTTCACCCCTTGAACGACGACCGGCAAGCAGTGGCGATCGGAGGCGGCGAGCAGCGGAGATCGGCGGCGGCAACGAGCAGTGTTGAACGGCGGCGGCGAGCAGTGGTGAACGGCGCAGCGAGCAGCTACGATCGGCGGCGGCAACCAAGCAACAACCGAGGACATCACACAGGTAATTGATTATTTGATTGTGTTATCACTTATCAATTCAAATCCACATCTTTTTGTCAGATTTGAACTCATTTGCTCCAATTTGGTTGTTGTGGGCCTTGTGGCTGTTATAGTCTTGTATCGGAAATGTCAATTTGAACATCTATATTTTATATATATTTTTTTAGCATTTATAAATGTAATTTAGAAAGATTAACACCATTTTTTTTCAATAGCCACCTGACTGACTCAACGTCATACGAACGGTTCAAAGAAAGTGGCACCATAGTGATCGTCAGGATTTTTTCGTGTCGGAGTCGCGATACCAAAATTGGATCGAGTGAAAACCTCTCACCAAAGCGACGAAAACCTAATCACCGGGTAAGTTTTTCTTCATTACACGACCTAATTATTGTCTTTATGAACTGTGATTCATTGCTTTTGACCGATTGGATTGAGGGTTCTTGGTGGATTAATTCGATTATGTCCCTGAATTAATTAGAGATGTTAGCAAAACTCAAATTGGTCACCAAATCATGTTAATGGCGAATTAACATCTAAATTATTGGCGAACATGCTTAAACATTCTGATTTGATGGAGTTACTTGAAAACTATTATCTGCAATTGATCTATATTTTGCTTCTGTTAGTGCCTTGATACGAAATTATCACCCAGAAACATTCAGAGATCTTTTTAAAAAATATTGATCTTCCGGATTGAAGTCTGTTTTTTGTTTTAGTATCATTATTCATACCTTGTTAACTATTTAAATGCATATTTTGTTTAATTTAGTACCGTTGATGAAATTAAATGCCAAGCAATCTTTAGTTCACCTAAATACTTATTGATAAGTTCTTTGTGGAATTATTGATCCATATCATTGAATCTTTACTTGCTATGATATCATTGGTATAAACCAACACTATAATGTACGAGATTTTGAACCTTTATTAGTAAAGAAGGAATAACTTACTCGTATGGTATATTGGTATCTGTTAGTGATTAAGAAAAGACGCGATTTTGAGACCATCGTCTATTGTGAGCTTGAGTCTACATAAGTACCTTTTGAGTTAATAGATCATGATGGATATGGTCATGTGAATGGTGGACCAACCAGGCAACTATGTAAGCTTGTTGTATGATCATGAAAACTTCATCATAACGACTAATAACATGGCTTAAACCACTTAAGCAACCACCTTGAAGGTCAGACAGTGTCTAAGTGATGATGTAAAGACTCGTTGTTGACAACTTGACATCTTGCTCATCCATTTTAGTCCTTAAGCTATTGTGAAAGTAGGGTTTGGATCCACTAAAAATAAATGTTTGCATAAAAACATAAAAAAAACACCTATTTTTTTAACCGGATTTGTATTTCTTGTACTAGAACACTAGATCGCCCAATTTGTGGTGCATGCATATAATGTATATATGTGTGAGACCTTAAGGGGCAAAAGTAAAAGTGCACTAATTTTAACGTTATTTCAATTATTTTGTGAAAATAACGTTAAAATCATTTGGATGATCAACTTCAAACGATAACTTTGAGCCGGGGACTCTTTCGGAGCAGCCTCTCTATCCCAATTGGGATAGGGGTAAGGTTTGTATCTATCCTTCCCCCCAGACCCTACTGAAAAGTGGGAATATACTGGGTAAGGTTGTTGTTGTACTAGAACACTAGATTTATGTTTTTTTGTACCGTGCTTTTAAATATAATACAAAAAATAAAATACAGTACAAAAAACATAAACCCAGTAGTCCAGTACAAGAAAAGACAAATTTTGCACAAAAAAAAATATGTTTTTATGCTTTTAGGCAAGATCTTATTATTATTTGACATCTAGCTCATCCATGAACTGTCCGTTAGCGACTGTGATTGTAATGAAATTTCTAACTGTGATGATTTTGGCAGCATGCCCATTAAATTTTTTGGTAGTCAATGCACTCCATTTGACTATATTGTTTACAACCGATCTTGCTTGATTCTTTCAACTTCACCATTTGTTTTGCATTTTACTTTTTAACTCATTCGCATTCAGTTGGGCACTTTTTTTTATTAGCATATTATCAAGTTTCAACGCATGGCTATTCTATAATGTTTGTATCTCCTTTTTCACCATTACTAGTCATCCTTTGATGCTTGCAAATATGACATAGGTTATGTTTTCAATAAAAATATGCATCCCAGGAAACAGGGGCGTGACATCTTAGTACTACAACTTTAGTTACCGTATGATTCACAGTAAAAATTTCTCACTTAAAAGGGTAGTGGATCATATATCATAGTGTATAACTACCAACTAACCAACCAACCATATCGAGATGATTACACTCTCGTAGCAGATAGTGCAAACTAATTATTTAAATGTTTCTAGTGCCACCTGGGCACCTGTTGAACTGATATGTCTGTTTCCTTATGTTTGACATCTTATCACTAATCAATAATTCTTATTGGCATGTGATGTTTTTTACAAACAGTTTGATTTGGTGCTTTTGGCGTATCTGGACGGCTTCTATATTCTGACAAGTCAAAATTATTTGCATGGCATCTAGGCGGAACATTAATTATACTCGTCTTGCTGACGAGGACAACGATTATATAGGCAATGAAGTACGACATGACCCAAGATTCGATTATTCACCAGGCAGCTTGGATGAAATCCCATGGAAGTCCATTGGGCTTGCACTTTTTCTGCTTTTTCTTGGTTGTGGGCTTCTCATTCTCTCATTCTTCATCTTCACGGGTCACATGGGTGGAGACAAATCACAAGCATATGGTCTTTTAGGGCTCGGGGCTCTCACCTTCCTTCCAGGTACTTTAATGATGTTATTTCAATTTTTTTGGTGATCTAGGGGGTGTTTGACATTGTGATTTGGAAATGATCATCTGATTATTGTTTTTTCAGGTCCTAAATAATGAGTTTCTAGTGTTTGGGTATAATCACCATAGTGATTAGTGAAAGTGATTTTGATTATCTGATTATTGTGTTTTCTAGTCGTGAATAACTATCTCCTTTGGGTACAGTGAAAGAGTGTATGATTACCTGATTGTTTAGGGTAACATAAAAAAAAGAATTATCGATAATTATGTTATATTAAAAAATAATTATCGATCATAGATGTTGGAAAATCGTTATAAAAAATACTAATATAGTTGATGAAAAGGAGATTGCTATATCGTAAATTTAGATACTGTAACAACAAAATTTATCTTTTTGATCTTTGCTACATAAATAATTAAAATTTGTGACATTTAAAACCATTGCTAATGCTTATGTAATTATCACAGATTCAAACAACAGAAACACATTCAAATACCATCTTTTACCTGTTGATACATTCTGGTTTTGCAGTATCCTTATCAGTTTTATAGCACATATCCAAATACTTCTTATGTATGTAACATTATTTACACCAAAGTGTTAATGAACTTTTGTAAGCATACTATGATGTTATATTTTTAAAGTAGGAAAGAAAGTTTCTTTTTGTATACTTTTTGGAAACAACTCATTTATTAATCAAATTTATATCAAAATCTTGACAAAAAAAAAAAAAGCAAAATCGCAATCTGGATTTTTATTGAATTATGGATACAACAACAACCTTACCCAGTATATTCCCACTTTCAGTAGGGTCTAGGGGGAAGGATAGATACAAACCTTACCCCTATCCCAATTGAGATAGAGGGGCTGCTCCGAAAGAGTCCCCGGCTCAAAAAATTATGCATATTACAATTTATTAGAAAAAAAAAACTAAATTAAAATTACATGTTAAATAAAACTTTAGGGAAGAAAAAAAAAATTCTCCATTGTAAGAGTAACAAGGTTTTTATATCCCCAGGGCATTTCGTTTCATTTCAATTAACTAGACTTCTAGCTGTTGGACATTTAATTGATGGATTTTCTCTTTGTGCTTTACATCATCCATACATAACGAATTGATGTGGTATTCATATCATACTATATGTCTATATTAACATATGTGGTTAATCAAGAATTTTTTATGTGTCAAGCGTAAATACAATCATATCGATGTTGAGTGATTTATAATGTTAGCCTTTGAGCCGTTTCTTATTTTCTAATAGTTTTTTTTTCCCATTTGGCAGGCTTCTATGAGACTCGAATCGCTTATTATTCATGGAGAGGTGCACAAGGCTATCGCTATGCAGCCATCCCTGGTTATTAAGAATCATATTTTCTTTTTGGTCTGTTTGGCTATATTTAGTATGTAACATACATACATACATACATGCATCACCTTCTGTTATGTAGATTGATAATTGTTTTCTTAAACTTATGTAGATTGATAATTGATTTCTTAAAATTGGTGTTCTGGAAATATACATTTTAAGAATTTTAAGTTTTCTGTTTTGGAAATGAATATATACTTTAGTGTCTTATGGAAGGTAAGTGCATATCATTTGTTGGAATGCTAGATCAAATTATGCTACTTTTGTGTTAGAGAAGGTAATGCTTTCCACTTTTAGTATGAATTGAAAGAAAGACTTTGATCTAAGTATGTTTAACAGTGAAGTTCTTTTAGATTTGAGGAATTGTTCATACTTAAAGTCATAGTTATAAGTTATTGATACGAGCTTTTTCCACATAAAAGGAGCCCATTTGGTCAAAAAGAAAGAGAGGGTCTTCACCCCGCGACTTTTGAGAGAACATAAATGAAAAAGGAGATTCCTCCTATCGAAAGAGATAGAAAAGCATCATATGTGCCAGTATCAATCATATTATAACGGTGGTATTTGAGGTGGGACATTTTTTTATGTTACGGTAAACGGATCAAGATTTTGCCTATAGTGTCATTTTATAGACTGATTTTTTTTCCGCAAAAAAGTGAGTATCTATCAGTTTTTTGTTTATTAAAACTTTGAAAAAATATATATATGAACTTGTTCATGTATAGACATTGATGTGTCTTTGTCCCTTTTGCCATATTTTAGAATTACAAGAACGTGCCAGTTAATTGTTGATAGTTTCTGAATTCTGATGTACTCGTGTTCAATATCATAATCCTCGATCTGGTTTTTGATGTTAGAATATCAACATATCATTGTTTGGCAAATATATATTTTGTAGAAATCGGATCAAATAAAAAAAAATTTATGTGCTAACCATCTGTTAATTTAATGGTTAATATTGACACAATTACGAATTTCAAATAACAAGGTTGCGTATGTCAGATCGTAAGTAAACATACGTGAATATGTGGAATTGAGAATTAAGAATATGATTTAGGAATTATAGATCAATAGAGCACGTGATCCTTATAGTTTTATATTTTAGTATAACATGTTGTACAAATGAGCCGAGCATACGAGCTGCCTCGGTTATAAACGAGCTTTATCCGAACCGAGCTTTATCCAAGTTTTTTTCAAACGAGCTACGAGCCGAATCCAATATTCGAACTTTTTGGACAATCTTAATTGCAAGTAGAGGTGCATAAACTGTTTTTTTAATCAGGTCCGGTTACAAACCGGGTCCGGTTTTGATCAATAAAGTCAAGAAACGGTTTCAAGTTAGAGTCGGGTTTTTGGCCAGGTTTTATTGGGTTTTGGTCGGCTCAGGTTTTGGCCAGATAAAGGTGGAACCGGTTAGGATTGATTTGATTTGTTCGGTTATTATCTTAAAATCTCGAAGGTATGTCATATTGTCATTGTCATGCACCTACTTAATTAGTTTTTAGGTTTGATCATTTCTTGTTGCTGATGTTTAAAGCAAAAATGATGGCATTGTTGGAAGAAAAAAAAAAAGGATACAAGGTTCGCAAATCGCAATAGAACCCACCCGGTTTTACGATTACCCGGATTTTGAAATCGGGTTGATAGAATCCAGACTGGACCCGAACAAAGGGTTAAAATTCTTACCCCCTCCATTAAAACGACTTAAAAAAAAAACAAACCGGATAAAACTAAATCTTGGACCGTTTTTAAACAAATTAATTATTTTCTCTTAAAAACAGGCTCGAAGCCGAACCGTATTTACGAAAAACTGGGTCTGACAAAGTCTGACTCAATCCGACCCAATTTCAACCCGAGTCAATTTGTGCCAAAAACTCAGGTTCAATGCTTGGGTAGGGATTAATTAAGTAGTTTAACGATTATGTGAAAAATACAAAGCCGTGATGCATGGATTTGAATCCTCATCTACTTTAATGTGAGCGTTAAAGTAATAAAATATAATTATTCGATTAATGCAATAAGAAATGGTTAGTTTTTATCATCCTCATACACACACATATCTATATATATTAAGAACTTTCAAATCAAACACGTACGTATGAACTGAAGTAGATTTCACACACAAATTGATCATCTCAATATTTTAATTATCAATCGGATGTTCAGTGGCTCTTGGATCAGTAACTGTAAAGCGAGGCACGACCATGAAGATGTCCTGTAAAGAATTTCACTATGATTTCAAGAGCCATAATCGCCATCTTCTTTATTGTTTGATTCCTTTTCTTTACCATTTGATTCTTCCTATTCATGTCTTTAGGAAACCTTTCGCTAATAACTTGAAAAGGATCGCACGTTCCTTTCATGAACGCGCTTTTCCATTTTTCATGTATGATTTTCATCACACATGAAACATGATAACATAAGTCTCCATTTGATGAAATATAAGCCCAACCATAAACCTTACGACAAAGATATTTGTCCCCACAAATCATACAATCTTCAGTGGCCACCTTGTGTAGATGCATTGTAATACCCTTATAAGGGGCAAAGGTTGGTTCACAACCAAGACAATGTGGGTGCACATGACGTATTATAAACGAACACGAACACTGGTAGTGAAACCCGCTTATATCCTTCCCACATACATCACATAGACAACATTTCGCGGGTCTTTTATTGTTGAAGTAAAAGACACACTTTGTGGAAAACGGGTGTTTCACCACGGTTTCAGGGTTACCACACTGTTTGTGATAGATGAGGTTGCAGCCGCTTTCGTCGCATGTGTAACCCATTTTAAAACCTAGCTGGCCACATCTCTCGCAGTAGTAAGGATATTCCACAGATTTTAGCTCAAAGTTGTGCTTGTGGCTGCATCCAGACATTTTCCTGATTGATCATGCATAATAATGTTAATTATATATGACCTCAAGATCTATAAATAAAGGTAATTTTACTATTCACTCGAGCAAAAACGTTGTTTCCTGCATCTTTAAAGCAACACAAGTCAATTCCTTGTAGGAAAAGAAACATCCATGCAACTTCAAGTGTAGAATTCAAAATATTTATAATAATAAATAAGAGGATAAGAGATGAATACGTGAATGATTCTTGCATTTGTTATGTTGAAAAAAAAGTTATTTCAACAAGTTTCGGTTTAAGACGTAATGCAACATTTTCAAAAGATGAAAATTCGAAAGATGCAACTCTATGTATTTTTTTTTTAAAAAAAATTTGTAAAGACTATTAAATTTATATTATGTGTTTTTCTAATTTCTTAACACGATTTTTATTTGATCGGTTTTTATATGACATTATTAAAAAAATATATGACATTATTAAAAAATCGGCCCGGAAAATTTAAGGCCAATACAATGAAACTAGAACATACAAATATATGACATTATTAAAAAAAAGTCATGGATCCGCCACTGATAAGAGCATGCATGTCCAAGGTGGTTCCAAACATGTCATTGAAAGTTTCGGATGCACCACTGTCCACTATAATCACTTTTTCACTTTGTACTTTCGATCCTATCAAACTTCAACCGACATACCGTTGTAAATAGTTAAGATTTACAGTTATAATTATACCTGATAATGTATCATTAGTGTTTTTTTACTTTGTCGTTTCTTAAAATATATAAGATGCTATACACAAATAAAAAGTATTAGATTTCTCAGTTTTATGTAATTATTACCTATATATACATTTACAAGTTTTATGAACAGTAAAAGTATTTTAATAATAATAATAATATAATATTAATATATAATAATAAATTAATATTATATTAATAATAAATTAATATTAATAATATATAATAATATTATAATAATGATAAAATAATATTAATATAATAATAAGAGTAATTATGGTTTTGGCCCATGTGGTTTATATGTTTTAACTATTTCGCCCTAAAATAAAATCTTTTATCAATTTAGCCCCTATGGTTTAGATAACTATCGGTTTTGACCCTTAAACTTAATTATTATAATGGTTTTGACCCAAAGTTTAACTATAGTTGGGGGCCAAAAATGTTAGTTTGGCTAAACCACAGTGGCTGAATTGATAGAAAATTATATTTTGAGCCAAAATAGTTAAAACACACAAACCACATAGCCAAAACCGTAATTTACTCTAAATATAATAACATTATAATAATAATTTAAGTTATTGTAATTTTATAATATTCATTACTATAATAATAAAAAATAATATTAAAATATAACATAATAATAATAATAATATAATATTAATAATAATATACTAAAAATAATAATATAATAATAATAATAGTAATAATAATAATAAAATACTATAATATTATTATAATAACATTATTATATTCTAATTTTTATTCGTTTATGTTTAGGTTCGTAGTTTTTAAAAATTTACGATTAATTGTGTTTTATTTACTGTTTTGACATTAGTTTTTTTACACTGTAAGTCTAATAATATTATAATCGCACTTATGTTGCGTTCTATGTTACTTGATTTTTTTACATATTATGTAATGTAAGTTTTAGACATTTTTTATTTTTTACTATTATTTTAAAAAAGTTTTGTATTAAAATTTCCAATACGATGACAGTTTTATGTTATATGAGTTTTGATTTAATACTTTTATCGTGTTAAATAAAGGGTCCCGCCGCAACGCGCGGGCGGGCAACCCTAGTTATTAATATAATTGATAGACAATGGGAAAAATGAATTTATCACTATGAACACTAGTCAAAAACTCATCTTTGCTGACTGAGCCAACCCATGATTCTTCTTGGTAATTACTACAAATGGTCCTGGTTGACTGTATGAGCAAGAACGTTGTTTCCTGCATCTTTAAAGCAACACAAGTCAATTCCTTGTAGGAAAAGAAACATCCATGCAACTTCAAGTGTAGAATTCAAAATATTTATAATAATAAATAAGAGGATAAGAGATGAATACGTGAATGATTCTTGCATTTGTTATGTTGAAAAAAAAGTTATTTCAACAAGTTTCGGTTTAAGACGTAATGCAACATTTTCAAAAGATGAAAATTCGAAAGATGCAACTCTATGTATTTTTTTTTAAAAAAAATTTGTAAAGACTATTAAATTTATATTATGTGTTTTTCTAATTTCTTAACACGATTTTTATTTGATCGGTTTTTATTATGTGATGAGCATTACCCGACCTGAACAGTAAAATCGGCCCGGAAAATTTAAGGCCAATACAATGAAACTAGAACATACAAATATATGACATTATTAAAAAAAAGTCATGGATCCGCCACTGGTAAGAGCATGCATGTCCAAGGTGGTTCCAAACATGTCATTGAAAGTTTCGGATGCACCACTGTCCACTATAATCACTTTTTCACTTTGTACTTTCGATCCTATCAAACTTCAACCGACATACCGTTGTAAATAGTTAAGATTTACAGTTATAATTATACCTGATAATGTATTATTAGTTTTTTTTTACTTTGTCGTTTCTTAAAATATATAAGATGCTATACACAAATAAAAGGTACTAGATTTCTCAGTTTTATGTAATTATTACCTATATATACATTTACAAGTTTTATGAACAGTAAAAGTATTTTAATAATAATAATAATATAATATTAATATATAATAATAAAATAATATTATTTTAATAATAATATAAAATTAATAATATATAATAATATTATAATAATGATAAAATAATATTAATATAATAATAAGAGTAATTATGGTTTTGACCCATGTGGTTTATATGTTTTAACTATTTCGGCTTAAAATAAAATCTTTTATCAATTTAGCCCCTATGGTTTATATAACTATCGGTTTTGACCCCTTAAACTTAATTATTATAATGGTTTTTACCACAAGTTTAACTATAGTTGGGGGCCAAAAATGTTAGTTTGGCTAAACACAGTGGCTGAATTGATAGAAAATTCTATTTTGAGCCAAAATAGTTAAAACACACAAACCACATGGCTAAAACCGTAATTTACTCTAAATATAATAACATTATAATAATAATTTAAGTTATTGTAATTTTATAATATTCATTACTATTATAATAAAAAATAATATTAAAATATAACATAATAATAATAATATAATATTAATAATAATATACTAAAAATAATAATATAATAATAATAATAGTAATAATAATAATAAAATACTATAATATTATTATAATAACATTATTATATTCTAATTTTTATTCGTTTATGTTTAGGTTCGTAGTTTTTAAAGATTTACGATTAATTGTGTTTTATTTACTGTTTTGACATAAGTTTTTTTACATTGTATGTCTAATAATATTATAATCGCACTTATGTTGCGTTTTATGTTACTTGATTTTTTTACATATTATGTAATGTAAGTTTTAGACATTTTTTATTTTTTACTATTATTTTAAAAAAGTTTTGTATTAAAATTTCCAATACGATGACAGTTTTATGTTATCTGAGTTTTGATTTAATACTTTTATCGTGTTAAATAAAGGGTCCCGCCGCAACGCGCGGGCAGGCAACCCTAGTTATTAATATAATTGATAGACAATGGGAAAAATGAATTTATCACTATGAACACTAGTCAAACACTCATCTTTGCTGACTGAGGCAACCCATGATTCTTCTTGGTAATTCCTACAAATGATCCCGGTTGACTGTATGAGCAAGAACGTTGTTTCCTGCATCTTTAAAGCAACACATGTCAATTCCTTGTAGGAAAAGAAACATCCATGCAACTTCAAGTGTAGAATTCAAAATATTTATAATAATAAATAAGAGGATAAGAGATGAATACGTGAATGATTCTTGCATTTGTTATGTTGAAAAAAAAGTTATTTCAACAAGTTTCGGTTTAAGACGTAATGCAACATTTTCAAAAGATGAAAATTCGAAAGATGCAACTCTATGTATTTTTTTTTTAAAAAAAATTTGTAAAGACTATTAAATTTATATTATGTGTTTTTCTAATTTCTTAACACGATTTTTATTTGATCGGTTTTTATTATGTGATGAGCATTACCCGACCTGAACAGTAAAATCGGCCCGGAAAATTTAAGGCCAATACAATGAAACTAGAACATACAAATATATGACATTAT
Source organism: Mikania micrantha (assembly GCA_009363875.1). NCBI lineage: Eukaryota > Viridiplantae > Streptophyta > Magnoliopsida > Asterales > Asteraceae > Mikania > Mikania micrantha. The sequence continues at coordinate 44,967,047 of CM018685.1, read as the reverse complement.
TAAAAAAAAGTCATGGATCCGCCACTGATAAGAGCATGCATGTCCAAGGTGGTTCCAAACATGTCATTGAAAGTTTCGGATGCACCACTGTCCACTATAATCACTTTTTCACTTTGTACTTTCGATCCTATCAAACTTCAACCGACATACCGTTGTAAATAGTTAAGATTTACAGTTATAATTATACCTGATAATGTATCATTAGTTTTTTTTTACTTTGTCGTTTCTTAAAATATATAAGATGCTATACACAAATAAAAGGTACTAGATTTCTCTGTTTTATGTAATTATTACCTATATATACATTTACAAGTTTTATGAACAGTAAAAGTATTTTAATAATAATAATAATATAATATTAATATATAATAATAAAATAATATTATTTTAATAATAATATAAAATTAATAATATATAATAATATTATAATAATGATAAAATAATATTAATATAATAATAAGAGTAATTATGGTTTTGACCCATGTGGTTTATATGTTTTAACTATTTCGGCTTAAAATAAAATCTTTTATCAATTTAGCCCCTATGGTTTATATAACTATCGGTTTTGACCCCTTAAACTTAATTATTATAATGGTTTTTACCACAAGTTTAACTATAGTTGGGGGCCAAAAATGTTAGTTTGGCTAAACACAGTGGCTGAATTGATAGAAAATTCTATTTTGAGCCAAAATAGTTAAAACACACAAACCACATGGCTAAAACCGTAATTTACTCTAAATATAATAACATTATAATAATAATTTAAGTTATTGTAATTTTATAATATTCATTACTATTATAAAAAATAATATTAAAATATAACATAATAATAATAATATAATATTAATAATAATATACTAAAAATAATAATATAATAATAATAATAGTAATAATAATAATAAAATACTATAATATTATTATAATAACATTATTATATTCTAATTTTTATTCGTTTATGTTTAGGTTCGTAGTTTTTAAAGATTTACGATTAATTGTGTTTTATTTACTGTTTTGACATAAGTTTTTTTACATTGTATGTCTAATAATATTATAATCGCACTTATGTTGCGTTTTATGTTACTTGATTTTTTTACATATTATGTAATGTAAGTTTTAGCCATTTTTTATTTTTTACTATTATTTTAAAAAAGTTTTGTATTAAAATTTCCAATACGATGACAGTTTTATGTTATCTGAGTTTTGATTTAATACTTTTATCGTGTTAAATAAAGGGTCCCGCCGCAACGCGCGGGCAGGCAACCCTAGTTATTAATATAATTGATAGACAATGGGAAAAATGAATTTATCACTATGAACACTAGTCAAACACTCATCTTTGCTGACTGAGGCAACCCATGATTCTTCTTGGTAATTCCTACAAATGATCCCGGTTGACTGTATGAGCAAGAACGTTGTTTCCTGCATCTTTAAAGCAACACATGTCAATTCCTTGTAGGAAAAGAAACATCCATGCAACTTCAAGTGTAGAATTCAAAATATTTATAATAATAAATAAGAGGATAAGAGATGAATACGTGAATGATTCTTGCATTTGTTATGTTGAAAAAAAAGTTATTTCAACAAGTTTCGGTTTAAGACGTAATGCAACATTTTCAAAAGATGAAAATTCGAAAGATGCAACTCTATGTATTTTTTTTTTAAAAAAATTTGTAAAAACTATTAAATTTATATTATGTGTTTTTCTAATTTCTTAACACGATTTTTATTTGATCGGTTTTTATTATGTGATAAGCATTACCCGACCTGAACAGTAAAATCGGCCCGGAAAATTTAAGGCCAATACAATGAAACTAGAACATACAAATATATGACATTATTAAAAAAAAGTCATGAATCCGCCACTGATAAGAGCATGCATGTCCAAGGTGGTTCCAAACATGTCATTGAAAGTTTCGGATGCACCACTGTCCACTATAATCACTTTTTCACTTTGTACTTTCGATCCTATCAAACTTCAACCGACATACCGTTGTAAATAGTTAAGATTTACAGTTATAATTATACCTGATAATGTATCATTAGTTTTTTTTACTTTGTCGTTTCTTAAAATATATAAGATGCTATACACAAATAAAAAGTATTAGATTTCTCAGTTTTATGTAATTATTACCTATATATACATTTACAAGTTTTATGAACAGTAAAAGTATTTAAATAATAATAATAATATAATATTAATATATAATAATAAAATAATATTATATTAATAATAAATTAATATTAATAATATATAATAATATTATAATAATGATAAAATAATATTAATATAATAATAAGAGTAATTATGGTTTTGGCCCATGTGGTTTATATGTTTTAACTATTTCGGCCTAAAATAAAATCTTTTATCAATTTAGCCCCTATGGTTTAGATAACTATCGGTTTTGACCCCTTAAACTTAATTATTATAATGGTTTTGACCCAAAGTTTAACTATAGTTGGGGGCCAAAAATGTTAGTTTGGCTAAACCACAGTGGCTGAATTGATATAAAATTTTATTTTGAGCAAAAATAGTTAAAACACACAAACCACATGGCCAAAACCGTAATTTACTCTAAATATAATAACATTATAATAATAATTTAAGTTATTGTAATTTTATAATATTCATTACTATTATAATAAAAAATAATATTAAAATATAACATAATAATAATAATATAATATTAATAATAATATACTAAAAATAATAATATAATAATAATAATAGTAATAATAATAATAAAATACTATAATATTATTATAATAACATTATTATATTCTAATTTTTATTCGTTTATGTTTAGGTTCGTAGTTTTTAAAGATTTACGATTAATTGTGTTTTATTTACTGTTTTGACATTAGTTTTTTTACATTGTAAGTCTAATAATATTATAATCGCACTTATGTTGCGTTTTATGTTAATTGATTTTTTTACATATTATGTAATGTAAGTTTTAGACATTTTTTATTTTTTACTATTATTTTAAAAAAGTTTTGTATTAAAATTTCCAATACGATGACAGTTTTATGTTATCTGAGTTTTGATTTAATACTTTTATCGTGTTAAATAAAGGGTCCCGCCGCAACGCACGGGCGGGCAACCCTAGTTATTAATATAATTGATAGACAATGGGAAAAATGAATTTATCACTATGAACACTAGTCAAAAACTCATCTTTGCTGACTGAGCCAACCCATGATTCTTCTTGGTAATTCCTACAAATGGTCCTGGTTGACTGTATGAGCAAGAACGTTGTTTCCTGCATCTTTAAAACAACACAAGTCAATTCCTTGTAGGAAAAGAAACATCCATGCAACTTCAAGTGTAGAATTCAAAATATTTATAATAAGAAATAAGAGGATAAGAGATGAATACGTGATTGATTCTTGCATTTTTTATGTTGAAAAAAAAGTTATTTCAACAAGTTTCGGTTTAAGACGTAATGCAACATTTTCAAAAGATGAAAATTCGAAAGATGCAACTCTATGTATTTTTTTTTTAAAAAAAATTTGTAAAGACTATTAAATTTATATTATGTGTTTTTCTAATTTCTTAACACGATTTTTATTTGATCGGTTTTTATTATGTGATGAGCATTACCCGACCTGAACAGTAAAATCGGCCCGGAAAATTTAAGGCCAATACAATGAAACTAGAACATACAAATATATGACATTATTAAAAAAAAGTCATGGATCCGCCAATGATAAGAGCATGCATGTCCAAGGTGGTTCCAAACATGTCATTGAAAGTTTCGGATGCACCACTGTCCACTATAATCACTTTTTCACTTTGTACTTTCGATCCTATCAAACTTCAACCGACATACCGTTGTAAATAGTTAAGATTTACAGTTATAATTATACCTGATAATGTATCATTAGTTTTTTTTTACTTTGTCGTTTCTTAAAATATATAAGATGCTATACTCAAATAAAAAGTATTAGATTTCTCAGTTTTATGTAATTATTACCTATATATACATTTACAAGTTTTATGAACAGTAAAAGTATTTTAATAATAATAATAATATAATATTAATAATAATATAATATTAAAATATAATAATATTATTATATTAATAATAATATAATATTAATATATAATATTAAAATAATATTATTTTAATAATAATATAATATTAATAATATATAATAATATTATAATAATGATAAAATAATATTAATATAATAATAAGAGTAATTATGGTTTTGGCCCATGTGGTTTATATGTTTTAACTATTTCGGCCTAAAATAAAATCTTTTATCAATTTAGACCCTATGGTTTAGATAACTATCGGTTTTGACCCCTTAAACTTAATTATTATAATGGTTTTGACCCAAAGTTTAACTATAGTTGGGGGCCAAAAATGTTAGTTTGGCTAAACCACAGTGGCTGAATGGATAGAAAATTCTATTTTGAGCAAAAATAGTTAAAACACCCAAACCACATGGCCAAAACCGTAATTTACTCTAAATATAATAACATTATAATAATAATTTAAGTTATTTTAATTTTATAATATTCATTACTATTATAATAAAAAATAATATTAAAATATAACATAATAATAATAATATAATATTAATAATAATATACTAAAAATAATAATATAATAATAATAATAGTAATAATAATAATAAAATACTATAATATTATTATAATAACATTATTATATTCTAATTTTTATTCGTTTATGTTTAGGTTCGTAGTTTTTAAAGATTTACGATTAATTGTGTTTTATTTACTGTTTTGACATTAGTTTTTTTACATTGTATGTCTAATAATATTATAATCGCACTTATGTTGCGTTTTATGTTACTTGATTTTTTTACATATTATGTAATGTAAGTTTTAGACATTTTTTATTTTTTACTATTATTTTAAAAAAGTTTTGTATTAAAATTTCCAATACGATGACAGTTTTATGTTATCTGAGTTTTGATTTAATAATTTTATCGTGTTAAATAAAGGGTCCCGCCGCAACACGCGGGCGGGCAACCCTAGTTATTAATATAATTGATAGACAATGGGAAAAATGAATTTATCACTATGAACACTAGTCAAAAACTCATCTTTGCTGACTGAGTCAACCCATGATTCTTCTTGGTAATTCCTACAAATGGTGCTGGTTGACTGTATGAGCAAGAACGTTGTTTCCTGCATCTTTAAAGCAACACAAGTCAATTCCTTGTAGGAAAAGAAACATCCATGCAACTTCAAGTGTAGAATTCAAAATATTTATAATAATAAATAAGAGGATAAGAGATGAATACGTGAATGATTCTTGCATTTGTTATGTTGAAAAAAAAGTTATTTCAACAAGTTTCGGTTTAAGACGTAATGCAACATTTTCAAAAGATGAAAATTCGAAAGATGCAACTCTATGTATTTTTTTTTAAAAAAAATTTGTAAAGACTATTAAATTTATATTATGTGTTTTTCTAATTTCTTAACACGATTTTTATTTGATCAGTTTTTATTATGTGATGAGCATTACTCGACCTGAACAGTAAAATCGGCCCGGAAAATTTAAGGCCAATACAATGAAACTAGAACATACAAATATATGACATTATTAAAAAAAAGTCATGGATCCGCCACTGATAAGAGCATGCATGTCCAAGGTGGTTCCAAACATGTCATTGAAAGTTTCGGATGCACCACTGTCCACTATAATCACTTTTTCACTTTGTACTTTCGATCCTATCAAACTTCAACCGACATACCGTTGTAAATAGTTAAGATTTACAGTTATAATTATACCTGATAATGTATCATTAGTTTTTTTTTACTTTGTCGTTTCTTAAAATATATAAGATGCTATACACAAATAAAAAGTATTAGATTTCTCAGTTTTATGTAATTATTACCTATATATACATTTACAAGTTTTATGAACAGTAAAAGTATTTTAATAATAATAATAATATAATATTAATAATATTATAATATTAAAATATAATAATATTATTATGTTAATAATAATATAATATTAATATATAATAATAAAATAATATTATTTTATAATAATATAATATATATATAATATATATAATAATAATAATAATGATAATATTAATATAATAATAAGAGTAATTATGGTTTTTGCCCATGTGGTTTATATGTTTTAACTATTTCGGCCTAAAATAAAATCTTTTATCAATTTAGCCCCTATGGTTTAGATAACTATCGGTTTTGACCCCTTAAACTTAATTATTATAATGGTTTTGACCCAAAGTTTAACTATAGTTGGGGGCCAAAAATGTTAGTTTGGCTAAACCACAGTGGCTGAATTGATAGTGATGTGTAGTTATTTACACATCTTTTTAGTATTTATTTTATATTATTTTAATTTATTTTATTAGATTTTTAGTTAGTTTTATTTAATTTTAATGAATTTTTACTTATTTTCATTTTTTAATGTAACTTTTGTAGGTTTCGTGAGAATAAACGTTCGTAATCGCGAAGAAAACCGAGGCCCGGAATAAATTTTATGAAGTTTGGAAGTTAAAATATAATTTTTAGAAGTTCCGGTGTTAAAAAGTTGCATTTCAGGAAGTTTCGGAGCTTAAAAATGGATTTCTGGAAGTGGAGGGGGTGAAAATGCAAATCTGGTGAAATTCCAGCCGCTGGGACACGTGGCAGGTCCATAGTGCGCCACGTCAGCCCTAATCTCAGCAGTGATCCGCGTGAAAGGCTGGGTCGGAGCCTTGACCCGCGTGAACAACCACATTACCTCACAAAATGCCCCGCGCGCCGACCCGGTTGCCGACCCACGACCCGCGTGCATTCCAGCTTGTTGACCGCCTACCCAGCTCCGTTGACCCGCGTTGACCAGCGCCCTTTTGGGCTTTGACCAGCTAGTTGGGCTCCCTTTTAAGCCCAGAAGTTGTTTTTTTTCAGCCCAGAACGCAGATAAGGATTAAATTCAGCTATTAAACGACTTTTAAAACCCTAATTCGCGTTTTAATCACCCAAGAACGGCTGGAGACGAAAGAAAAACATACTTTTGAAGATTTTGAAGCTTGGGGATCGATTCGGACGCTCGGGGGAGGCTCAGATCGCGTATACAAGTGCTCGGATTGCGTTTTCGGGTTTGTTTATGCTTCGGAGTTTTTCGTTTCAGTTTGTTCTTGAATTTTTTCTCATGTTTGGATCTGATTTAATGTTTATGAATGTTTGGATGATGATTCTAGGCTAAATCTTTAATTCTACCTAGATTACGGATGATTATTGGATTATTTTTCAGTTTTTCGGGTTTATTTAATTGAATGAATTATTGCTTTTGATTCAGATCTGATTGTGAATGATTGTGAATGTTATTAAACTATTGTGAATGATTTGATTATATGTTTAAACTATTTTGTGAAAAAAGGTTTGATTCGGTTTCGATAAAAACTCGATTTTACATGATTTTAGGCTAAAAACTCGTTTTTAATCCTAATTGTGATTTGACTAATCCTAGTAAATCATAAGAATTTCATATAATCAGATTGTAATCAGTGGGATAACCATCTTTAAAGACTAATCAAGTAATAAAGGTGTTGAGATATCGTGGTTTAACCGGGTTTTCGGGTAATTTGCATGATCATTGGATTATTCGTTAATTGTTTATGCCATGTATTTCAAATTCATACTTAATCTAGATTAGATTGATTGTGGTTGTTGAGATTGACCTAATTATTCAACCATAGAAATCTTAAGTGTTGTCCGTTTGGAGAGACCGACTCGGTAATCCGTCGTTACATTCCGGTAAGCTTTACACGACTAGTAGGATCTTTTTAAGTGTTGGATTGTCTGAACAGGAGATCTAGCATTCCTTAAGTTTCTGAATTGGTTGTATCTTTAGATCCGGTGTCATTCAATTAAGCATTCCAGTTAACTGTCAGATTCCTTTAAGATTCCTAGTCTAGGTAGAATCTCTTTCGTATTCAGTGTTCTAGTTCTTGAGGTGTTGATTTAATTTAGTTCATTTCCTTTAATTATTTATTGTTTAAAATCATTTTTTTAAAACAAATTTCGTTTTCTAAATTTAGTAAGTTTCGTATTTCGTTAGGTTTACAGTTAGGGTTTATTAGACGATTCTGTGTCCTTAGGTTCGATATCCGGACTTTCCTTAGCTATACTTCGTACGTCAGGTACACTTGCCTGTAGTGTGTAGTTCGGTTTAGGTTAATTCGATTTATTACTCGATAGTGTTGAACCATTCTTTTCTATATATATAAACCGACACATCAAGTTTTTGGCGCCGTTGCCGGGGACACGGTAATCCTTAGATTTACCTTAGCTTTAGACTTAGCTTTTCTTTTTAGTTTCGTTGTAAGTTTCTAGTCGTAGGTACTTTCCATATTTAGTAATTGTCTATTTTTAGGAACTTTCCATTCTTAGTAAGTGTCTGTTTTCAGTCATTTGACGTCTTTTCAGGACTTGCCATTTTTAGCAGCTGCTATTTTTGGCAGGTTTCTATTTTTAGTAAGTTTTTGTTTATAGGATTCCTTTTAGATTTCCTTTTAGTTCGTAGGTTCGTCTTTTGAGTCTTACTTCTGCTTGGTGATTGTTTCTTCTTTAGGTTAGTAATTTATTAGTTAGTTAGTATTAATTAGGTTAACTTTCGTAAGTAATCGTTTTTCTTTTCTTTTTTTTATTCTGTTACAGTGCATGCACCGCAGTAGACGGCCGGAGTCACCTGAGTACACTGCTTTTGCTGAGCCAGAGAGAGAGTTTCACTCGAGGTTACGTTCTCACCTTCTTTTACACTGCACACACAACACTGCTATAGGAGAGATGGCTGCACCTGCTAGGAGGACCGTTGCTGATTTTGCCAAGCCGACTGCTGCTGGCAATCGTTCTTCCATCACTCGACCAGTTGTCGCCGAGGACAACTGGTACATCCCGACTCAAATCATCAATCTGATCATTCACTCATCTAAATTTCATGGACTACCCGAGGAGGACCCCAATGCTCATCTGGGTCAGTTCCTTCGTATGTGTGACACCTTTAAGATCAAAGGTGTTTCTGATGATGCAGTCTTTCTGCGTCTCTTTCCATTTTCTCTTGAGGACAAAGCCATCACTTGGCTTGAGTCCCTTCCATCTGGATCGATCACTACTTGGGATGAGATGCAAGAACTGTTTCTGACCAAGTATTTCCCACCTGCCAAAACTGCACGACTTAGGAGTTTGATTCATTCATTTCAGCAGGAGGAGGGAGAGAGTTTCTTTGCTACTTGGGAGAGGTTTAAGGAAATGCTGAATAGGTGTCCACATCATGGACTTGAGGATTGGGCATTGGTTGAGAAGTTTTATAATGGAGTTACTTTTGCTACTAGGCACACACTTGATTCCACTGCTGGGGGTAACTTGCTTACCAATATGACCCCTGATGAATGCCTGAAGTTGTTTGAGAACATGGCTATGAGTAGCTATCAATATCCCACCAGGGGAAAATCCACTGCCACTCAGAAAACAGGAGTCTTGTATGTCGATTCGAACACTGCTTTAACAGCCCAAGTTGAAGCATTGACCAAACTAGTCAAGGACATGCAAGTGAAGAACAATGCAAGGTGTGAAGTATGTAGGGGAGGACATGAGACCATTCAGTGTCCTCAGATGACTGATGGATCTCAAGAGCAGGTTGACTATGTGGGGAATCCTAACCGAGGACCTGGAAATGCCTTTGGCAATTCCTATAACTCGGGAGGGAGGAACCAACCAGGTTTCACCTGGAAGAGTGGCAACCCACCTGGGTTTAACTCTAGACCTCCGATGCAGAATCTGTTTAGAGAACCAGGTCAGAGTAGTGGTGAATATGGGGAGAAGAAGTCCACTTTGGAGGAGATGATGCAACAACAGGCCCAGCTGTTGACTCAATTCATCACTGAGAGCAAGGCTCAACACAAGGAGCATGATACTATGATTAAAAGTCAAGGGGCAGCGTTGCAGAATCTTGAGAGGCAAGTTAGTCAGATTGCTAGTCAGCTGGGTGAGAGACAGTCAGGTTCTCTACCTAGCAAGACAGAAGAGAACCCGAGGGGGTATGCTAAGGCAATCACCACGAGGAGTGGAATGAGTACTGGGAATGAGAAACCGGTTGCTGAACCGGCTGAGGATGAGGAAGTGATGGACGAGGAGATAGAGATGGAGGCTCCAGGAGAGGTGCAACCCACTAGGCTAGTCCCAGCAAGTACAGCACAACCTGAGAAGACTCCCGAGAAGAAGAAGGATCCGGAGATTGACCTTTCCAAGATACCATACCCTGCGAGAGTCCTTCAACAGAAATATGAGAAGGAGTATGGGAGATTTCTTGAGTTGTTCAAGCAACTTAAGGTGAATATCTCATTTGTTGAGGCACTTCAGCATATGCCTAAGTATGCGAAGTTTCTGAAGGATTTGTTGACAAATAAGAGGAAGATGGAGGAGTTGTCAACTGTCACACTGAGTGAGAAGTGTTCTGCAGTTGTTCAGAACAAGCTGCCACAGAAGAAGACTGATCCGGGTAGTTTCACTATCCCGTGCACATTAGGCAGCTCATCTGTTAGCTATGCTTTAGCGGACCTTGGGGCGAGCATAAATCTGATGCCTTATTCGATTTTTGCTAAATTAGACTTAGGCGAGCCTGAGCCCACCCGCATGAGCATCCAGCTGGCTGACAGATCAGTCAAGTATCCCAGGGGCATTGTGGAGAATTTGCTAGTTAAGATAGATAAGTTTGTGTTCCCTGTGGATTTTGTGATTCTAGATATGGAGGAGGATGAGAAAGTCCCACTGATCTTAGGCCGTCCATTCTTAGCTACCGCCAAGGCATTGATTGATGTCTGTGATGGTAAGCTTACTCTTCGAGTTGCAGGCGAGACAGTGACTTTCGAGATCCGTAGATCCTTGCAGCATACAGAGAGCCAGGACGATACCTTGTACTTCATTGACACGGTTATGTCACATATGGATCGTTGCTTGAGTGAGATTAGGATAGGTGATCCTGAGAGTGTTGAGGATAGTGAGATAGGGATGTCTGTTCATTCCAGTGAGCAACATCCAGATGTTTTGATTGATGAGATCCCAGTCTCTCAAGAGGTATGTGAGCTTTTAGATAGAGTAGAGCCAGCGGATAAGCCATCTGTCGAGGCACCCCCGTCCTTAGAGCTTAAAGAACTGCCATCTCACCTTGAGTATGCATTTCTGGACGAGGATTCCCGATTACCCGTCATTATTGCTGCTGAATTGACGGAGGAGGAGAAGAAGAGACTGATTGAGGTGTTGAAGGCACATAAACAGGCGATTGCGTGGAAGCTGATGGACATTAAGGGTATTAACCCTTCCTTTTGCACGCATAGGATTCTTATGGAGGATGAATTTAAGCCTGTTGTGCAGAGCCAGAGGAGACTGAACCCGAACATGCAGGAGGTAGTTAAGAAAGAGGTTCTTAAGTTGTTAGATGCTGGTCTGATTTACCCGATCTCAGACTCTGCATGGGTCAGTCCGGTTCAGGTTGTCCCTAAGAAAGGGGGGATGACAGTGGTGACTAATGAGAAGAATGAGTTGATTCCGACACGGACAGTCACAGGTTGGAGAGTCTGCATTGACTACAGGAAGCTGAATGATGCCACGAGGAAAGATCACTTTCCCCTGCCCTTTATTGATCAGATGTTGGAGCGTCTGTCAGGACAACAGTTCTACTGTTTCCTCGATGGATTTTCTGGTTATTTTCAGATCCCCATCTCTGCAGAGGATCAAGAAAAGACCACGTTTACATGCCCTTATGGCACCTTTGCGTATCGCCGCATGCCATTTGGGTTGTGTAACGCTCCAGCCACTTTTCAGCGATGTATGGTGGCGATATTCCATGATATGATCGAGGACTCCATGGAGGTGTTCATGGACGACTTTTCTGTGTTTGGGAGTTCCTTTGATCATTGCCTGAGGAACTTGGATAGGATGCTGGCACGTTGTGTTGAGACGAATTTGATGCTGAACTGGGAGAAATGCCATTTTATGGTAAAAGAGGGGATAGTGCTAGGGCATAAGATTTCACGTGTGGGGATAGAGGTTGATAAGGCTAAGATAGAGACCATAAGCAAACTTCCACCACCCACCAACGTGAAATCCATTAGAAGCTTTTTAGGCCACGCCGGCTTCTACCGGCGGTTCATTAAAGATTTTTCCAAAATTTCTAGGCCCATGACTCAGCTTCTGGAGAAGGATGCCCCATTTGTGTTTTCTGAGGAGTGTTTGAGGGCATTTGAGCTACTGAAGGAGAAGTTAGTGGATGCCCCGATCTTGATTGCCCCCGATTGGAGCTCGCCCTTCGAGCTTATGTGTGACGCGAGCGACTTCGCGGTTGGGGTGGTTTTAGGGCAGCGACGAGACAAGCACTTCCATCCCATCTACTATGCGAGTAAGACCTTGAACGACGCACAGGAGCATTACACGACCACTAAGAAAGAGCTCCTGGCGGTGGTCTTCGCATTCGACAAATTCAGATCCTACCTCGTGCTTTCCAAGACGATTGTGCACACCGATCACGCGGCATTGAGGTACTTGTTCAATAAGAAAGATGCGAAACCGCGTTTGATTCGATGGATTATGTTGCTTCAGGAGTTTGATATTGAGATACGGGACAAGAAGGGTGCAGAAAATGTGGCTGCTGATCATTTGTCGAGACTTGAGAATCCCGAGCGAGAGGAGTTGCGAGATACGGCCATTGGGGATACCTTTCCTCATGAGTTTTTGATGGTAGTAAAGGCCGAGCAGCAGGGGTTGCCATGGTTCGCTGACTTTGCGAACTATTTGGCTGATGGTGTGTTACTGAAGGGGATGACTCACCAGCAAAAGAAGAAGTTCTTTGCTGACGTGAAGCACTACTTGTGGGATGACCCATACTTGTTTAGAGTTGGAGCGGATCAGGTGATTCGACGCTGTGTGCATGGAGCTGAGGCAGCCGACATACTGAGGCATTGCCACGAGGGACCGACCGGAGGACATCATGGAGCGACACTGACGGCGAAGAAGGTTTTTGACTCTGGTTTCTTCTGGCCGACGATATATAAGGATGCACATGTGTTTGTGAAGAGTTGTGACAGTTGCCAAAGAGTTGGCAACATCTCATCCCGCAATGAGATGCCCCAGACGTCCATTCAGGTTTGTGAGATTTTCGACTTATGGGGTATTGATTTCATGGGACCGTTCCCGATGTCTCGAGGGAACCGTTACATCCTGGTTGCTGTTGACTATGTATCTAAGTGGGTAGAGGCCCAACCTTGCCCCACGAATGATGCCCGGGTTGTAGTGAGATTTCTGAAGAAGTTGTTTGCACGCTTTGGTACTCCCAAAGCCTTGATTAGTGATAGAGGCACCCACTTCTGCAATAAGCAGATGGAGAAGGCCTTGCAGCGATACGATGTGACCCATCGTTTAGCTACGGCTTATCATCCACAGACGAGTGGGCAGGTTGAAGTTAGTAATCGGGGTATCAAGCGTATTTTGGAGAAGACTGTGAGTTGGAATAGGCTAGACTGGTGTAAGCCCCAAAACTCCCACACGTATGACACGTGTTTTAAATGACATCAAAGTTTAGGTCCCAGATTTTTCAAACCGACAAATGAAATTAATCCATAAACATTCCATTTACATACGACTTTACAAAATATTTGATGTTAATTAAACATTCAATAGCAAAAACTACATTAGAGTTATTCACCAAAAACCTTTGTTTTAAACCAACAAAGAAAAACCACAAAAGATGTTTGATCTGAATCCTCGCGAGGCAACCCGATCACGACCGCGTTCAACCCTTCCGTTCACCTGAAAACACCACATATATATTCACCATTAGTTCATAAGAACTAAGTAAGCCAACCCGTACGCACCCCGGATCAAATCCGAATAGAAAACGATATTCTGGTCGAAAAACACTGCCCAGCGTACAGAATACCCAGAACCAGCGTACAACAGAATGGTTTGGGCGTACAGTACGCCAACCAGCGTATAGTACGCCCAGAATAGCGTACTGTACGCCGGGTACAGGTCTTTGACTCGTTTTTCGCTTTCCGGACACCCCCAACTCGATTTTGACCATTTCAACACCCCATAAACATTATATAACACCATATAATCATATTGAACACCTTAATTCACCAATTTATGACCATCATGGTCATAATTATCAAACGATTTACTAACGGGTCGTTTGCACCCAAAACTCCTTTGAAATCTTATTCCACAAGATTTTTCAAGTTAAGTAAACCACGCCACTTGTGTTTTACTAACTTGAATTACACCCAACAAAGGACATTCACACACCATGTGAATAATCCAATGTCATGATCACACCACTTGCGATTCAAAACACCAATTTGTGTTGATTTCAATTACAATTCACACACCTTGTGAAATAATTCAAATTATTCAACACACATACAATTTAACACCAAGTCAATCATGAACTAGCATAAAAACACCATACTTACAATAATCAAGCAACATATAGCACCTATTGCTTATCATTGTCTAACAACAAGTACTAGTTCACTTATCCACCATAAAGTCAAACCTTCAACAACATTCATACATGTAAACACTTTTACACATAATAAGTAGAAGATTTAGGTGACTTACCTTATTCAAATGAGCTATCCTCTATCACAATTTCTTTTCCAGGTCGTTTGGTTTCACTCCCACCTTCACTAACAATTCCTATTATCACAACTAATAGGTTTAATATAAAGTTTGACTACAACTAGTCAAAATACACCCATTCACCCCAATGTCACCATTTTCAATCTAATTTGCTTCCAAATGACCCTTAACCATAACACTTCACCTTTGTTGAGTTTGTACACCCACATACATCATATCCCCATTAATTTTAAATTAATTTTAAGACAAATGCCTTACTTGGCATTTCATCAAACACCCTTTGTGCAGTAAATTTTATGCACATATGTATAACCTCTATGTAACCCCATAAAATTCCCTTTCTTGATTCAAGATCATATAGATTCAACACTATCACCTATTTATCAATCAAAATTTCATTTTAACATCTATTTCATGTTTACACATTAAGTTTCATCCCCAAGTTCTTATCCCCCTAAGAACCTTGCAAAACCCCATCAAGACCATGATATCAAAAATCATGAAATCATCAAAAATGTGTTCTTAGATGTTATGAATATGAAAACCATTAACAACTAACACCATATAAACTCCAAATTTCGGATTTTAACCATCCTACTCACACCCCCAATGGAGACCCACGAAAATCCCATCAAGAACACCCAAAATCATACCTATTTGTAGTATGGAACAAGGAGAATTCAAAATCCTAGTTGCATTAAAGATCCTTGCAGATTTGAAGCCCCAATTTTGAAGATTGCAGCCCTCCTTGTTCTCTTCTTCTTGTCTGGGTCGTTTTTCCAGCACACACATACACACATGAAGTGTGTGTATGTTGACCAAAGTCAATATTAACCCCCTTGTTAATTAACTTTCAGCCATTGACAGTTTTGGTCCCTCTATTACTAGTTAAAACTAACTAGTTATGACTAACTTGGGTAAGTTAGTTAACACCTCCATATGTTTATAGTTTTAATCAAATATTTATTAAAAGCACCCACCAATAATATTTAGATAATTAAATCATACAAAACATCTTTTAATTAAAATAAACACAATCATACACCAATTATGTTTAATTTATAATGTTTCCTCAAAATGGGTTGTTACAACTGGGCAGATAAGTTAGATGACGCACTGTGGGCTTTTCGCACTGCTTATAAGACACCGACCGGTTCTACACCATTTCGGATGATATATGGGAAAGCCTGTCATCTACCAGTTGAGATGGAGCATCGAGCGTACTGGGCATTGAAGACGCTGAACCTAGACATGACTACTGCGAAGGATTTGAGGTTTCATCAGTTGCACGAGTTGGAAGAGTTGCGCGATCATGCATACGAGCATTCTCACGACTACAAGGCACGCACGAAGGCGTTGCACGATAGGAAGTTGAGGGGTGATAAAGACTTTAAGTGTGGGGATGCGGTGTTGTTATACAACTCGCGACTGAGATTGTTTCCGGGTAAGTTGAAATCCCGATGGTCTGGACCGTATAAGGTGAAGGAGGTTTTCCCGTATGGCACAGTCGAGATTGAAGATAAGGATGGAGCAGCGTTTAAGGTGAACGGGCATCGGTTGAAGCATTACATGAGTGGCCCGTTTGAGAAGAAAGTGGTTGAGGACGTCTACCTCGACCCACCGACTGAGTGATTGTGGGTCCGAGTCTGGCTGAAGACTCGTTAATAAACCAAGCGCTTTTGGGAGGCAACCCACATTCTGTATAGTTTCGTTCTTGTTTTATTTATTATTTTGCATTTCTAGTTTATTTTATGTTTTGTTTGTGTGCTAACCTGATTGTCGAGCCATGCAGTCACGCATGAGCATTTGTTACAGGATCCCAGGTACTTTCATGGTTGTTTATTTTACTTGGATCTCAGCAGGTCACTATGGAGCTTACGCGTTTGCATGGATTGCTTGTCAGGGAAGTATCTCCTTTCTCTTTCTTGTTACTATCGTTTATTATTTTGTTTCTATTTTATTTTAGTTTTTCCCTGTTTTTAGACACATTAGGGACAATGTGTGTTTCAAGTGTGGGGATGGGGAAATTCCTTTCTTTTTCTTTTCTTTATTTTGAGTCTAGTTAGCTTGAGCTTTTGTAAGTCCTGGTTACCCTTTTGCTAATGCTTAACAAGTCTAGTTCATTGTAATTCGTGAACAAAAGGCAGGTCGGCATGGGTTATTGAGTTTGTTATACAATTAGTCTTTAAGTTGCGTGATAAAGTTTTCCCAATTGGACTTGTTTTCAAAACTTATGGGTTGGGATTCTTAAGATAGTGAAACTTGTTTGATAGTTGAATTGGTTGTATCTTTAGATCCGGTGTCATTCAATTAAGCATTCCAGTTAATTGTCAGATTCCTTTAAAATTCCTAGTCTAGGTAGAATCTCTTTCGTATTCGGTGTTCTAGTTCTTGAGGTGTTGATTTAATTTAGTTCATTTCCTTTAATTATTTATTGTTTAAAATCATTTTTTTAAAACAAATTTCGTTTTCTAAATTTAGTAAGTTTCGTATTTCGTTAGGTTTACAGTTAGGGTTTATTAGACGATTCTGTGTCCTTAGGTTCGATATCCGGACTTTCCTTAGCTATACTTCGTACGTCAGGTACACTTGCCTGTAGTGTGTAGTTCGGTTTAGGTTAATTCGATTTATTACTCGATAGTGTTGAACCATTCTTTTCTATATATATAAACGACACATCAGATAGAAAATTCTATTTTGAGCCAAAATAGTTAAAACACACAAACCACAGGGCCAAAACCGTAATTTACTCTAAATATAATAACATTATAATAATAATTTAAGTTATTGTAATTTTATAATATTCATTACTATTATAATAAAAAATAATATTAAAATATAACATAATAATAATAATATAATATTAATAATAATATACTAAAAATAATAATATAATAATAATAATAGTAATAATAATAATAAAATACTATAATATTATTATAATAACATTATTATATTCTAATTTTTATTCGTTTATGTTTAGGTTCGTAGTTTTTAAAGATTTACGATTAATTGTGTTTTATTTACTGTTTTGACATTAGTTTTTTTACATTGTAAGTATAATAATATTATAATCGCACTTATGTTGCGTTTTATGTTACTTGATTTTTTTACATATTATGTAATGTAAGTTTTAGACATTTTTTATTTTTTACTATTATTTTAAAAAAGTTTTGTATTAAAATTTCCAATACGATGACAGTTTTATGTTATATGAGTTTTGATTTAATACTTTTATCGTGTTAAATAAAGGGTCCCGCCGCAACGCGCGGGCGGGCAACCCTAGTTATTAATATAATTGATAGACAATGGGAAAAATGAATTTATCACTATGAACACTAGTCAAAAACTCATCTTTGCTGACTGAGCCAACCCATGATTCTTCTTGGTAATTCCTACAAATGGTCCTGGTTGACTGTATGAGCAAGAACGTTGTTTCCTGCATCTTTAAAGCAACACAAGTCAATTCCTTGTAGGAAAAGAAACATCCATGCAACTTCAAGTGTAGAATTCAAAATATTTATAATAATAAATAAGAGGATAAGAGATGAATACGTGAATGATTCTTGCATTTGTTATGTTGAAAAAAAAGTTATTTCAACAAGTTTCGGTTTAAGACGTAATGCAACATTTTCAAAAGATGAAAATTCGAAAGATGCAACTCTATGTATTTTTTTTTTAAAAAAAATTTGTAAAGACTATTAAATTTATATTATGTGTTTTTCTAATTTCTTAACACGATTTTTATTTGATCGGTTTTTATTATGTGATGAGCATTACCCGACCTGAACAGTAAAATCGGCCCGGAAAATTTAAGGCCAATACATAATAAAAACCGATCAAATAAAAATCGTGTTAAGAAATTAGAAAAACACATAATATAAATTTAATAGTCTTTACAATTTTTTTTTAAAAAAAATACATAGAGTTGCATTTTTCGAATTTTCATCTTTTGAAAATGTTGCATTACGTCTTAAACCGAAACTTGTTGAAATAACTTTTTTTTCAACATAACAAATGCAAGAATCATTCACGTATTCATCTCTTATCCTCTTATTTATTATTATAAATATTTTGAATTCTACACTTGAAGTTGCATGGATGTTTCTTTTCCTACAAGGAATTGACTTGTGTTGCTTTAAAGATGCAGGAAACAACGTTTTTGCTCGAGTGAATAGTAAAATTACCTTTATTTATAGATCTTGAGGTCATATATAATTAACATTATTATGCATGATCAATCAGGAAAATGTCTGGATGCAGCCACAAGCACAACTTTGAGCTAAAATCTGTGGAATATCCTTACTACTGCGAGAGATGTGGCCAGCTAGGTTTTAAAATGGGTTACACATGCGACGAAAGCGGCTGCAACCTCATCTATCACAAACAGTGTGGTAACCCTGAAACCGTGGTGAAACACCCGTTTTCCACAAAGTGTGTCTTTTACTTCAACAATAAAAGACCCGCGAAATGTTGTCTATGTGATGTATGTGGGAAGGATATAAGCGGGTTTCACTACCAGTGTTCGTGTTCGTTTATAATACGTCATGTGCACCCACATTGTCTTGGTTGTGAACCAACCTTTGCCCCTTATAAGGGTATTACAATGCATCTACACAAGGTGGCCACTGAAGATTGTATGATTTGTGGGGACAAATATCTTTGTCGTAAGGTTTATGGTTGGGCTTATATTTCATCAAATGGAGACTTATGTTATCATGTTTCATGTGTGATGAAAATCATACATGAAAAATGGAAAAGCGCGTTCATGAAAGGAACGTGCGATCCTTTTCAAGTTATTAGCGAAAGGTTTCCTAAAGACATGAATAGGAAGAATCAAATGGTAAAGAAAAGGAATCAAACAATAAAGAAGATGGCGATTATGGCTCTTGAAATCATAGTGAAATTCTTTACAGGACATCTTCATGGTCGTGCCTCGCTTTACAGTTACTGATCCAAGAGCCACTGAACATCCGATTGATAATTAAAATATTGAGATGATCAATTTGTGTGTGAAATCTACTTCAGTTCATACGTACGTGTTTGATTTGAAAGTTCTTAATATATATAGATATGTGTGTGTATGAGAATGATAAAAACTAACCATTTCTTATTGCATTAATCGAATAATTATATTTTATTACTTTAACGCTCACATTAAAGTAGATGAGGATTCAAATCCATGCATCACGGCTTTGTATTTTCACATAATCGTTAAACTACTTAATTAATCCCTACCCAAGCATTGAACCTGAGTTTTTGGCACAAATTGACTCGGGTTGAAATTGGGTCGGATTGAGTCAGACTTTGTCAGACCCAGTTTTTCGTAAATACGGTTCGGCTTCGAGCCTGTTTTTAAGAGAAAATAATTAATTTGTTTAAAAACGGTCCAAGATTTAGTTTTATCCGGTTTGTTTTTTTTTTAAGTCGTTTTAATGGAGGGGGTAAGAATTTTAACCCTTTGTTCGGGTCCAGTCTGGATTCTATCAACCCGATTTCAAAATCCGGGTAATCGTAAAACCGGGTGGGTTCTATTGCGATTTGCGAACCTTGTATCCTTTTTTTTTCTTCCAACAATGCCATCATTTTTGCTTTAAACATCAGCAACAAGAAATGATCAAACCTAAAAACTAATTAAGTAGGTGCATGACAATGACAATATGACATACCTTCGAGATTTTAAGATAATAACCGAACAAATCAAATCAATCCTAACCGGTTCCACCTTTATCTGGCCAAAATCTGAGCCGACCAAAACCCAATAAAACCTGGCCAAAAACCCGACTCTAACTTGAAACCGTTTCTTGACTTTATTGATCAAAACCGGACCCGGTTTGTAACCGGACCTGATTAAAAAAACAGTTTATGCACCTCTACTTGCAATTAAGATTGTCCAAAAAGTTCGAATATTGGATTCGGCTCGTAGCTCGTTTGAAAAAAACTTGGATAAAGCTCGGTTCGGATAAAGCTCGTTTATAACCGAGGCAGCTCGTATGCTCGGCTCATTTGTACAACATGTTATACTAAAATATAAAACTATAAGGATCACGTGCTCTATTGATCTATAATTCCTAAATCATATTCTTAATTCTCAATTCCACATATTCACGTATGTTTACTTACGATCTGACATACGCAACCTTGTTATTTGAAATTCGTAATTGTGTCAATATTAACCATTAAATTAACAGATGGTTAGCACATAAATTTTTTTTATTTGATCCGATTTCTACAAAATATATATTTGCCAAACAATGATATGTTGATATTCTAACATCAAAAACCAGATCGAGGATTATGATATTGAACACGAGTACATCAGAATTCAGAAACTATCAACAATTAACTGGCACGTTCTTGTAATTCTAAAATATGGCAAAAGGGACAAAGACACATCAATGTCTATACATGAACAAGTTCATATATATATTTTTTCAAAGTTTTAATAAACAAAAAACTGATAGATACTCACTTTTTTGCGGAAAAAAAATCAGTCTATAAAATGACACTATAGGCAAAATCTTGATCCGTTTACCGTAACATAAAAAAATGTCCCACCTCAAATACCACCGTTATAATATGATTGATACTGGCACATATGATGCTTTTCTATCTCTTTCGATAGGAGGAATCTCCTTTTTCATTTATGTTCTCTCAAAAGTCGCGGGGTGAAGACCCTCTCTTTCTTTTTGACCAAATGGGCTCCTTTTATGTGGAAAAAGCTCGTATCAATAACTTATAACTATGACTTTAAGTATGAACAATTCCTCAAATCTAAAAGAACTTCACTGTTAAACATACTTAGATCAAAGTCTTTCTTTCAATTCATACTAAAAGTGGAAAGCATTACCTTCTCTAACACAAAAGTAGCATAATTTGATCTAGCATTCCAACAAATGATATGCACTTACCTTCCATAAGACACTAAAGTATATATTCATTTCCAAAACAGAAAACTTAAAATTCTTAAAATGTATATTTCCAGAACACCAATTTTAAGAAATCAATTATCAATCTACATAAGTTTAAGAAAACAATTATCAATCTACATAACAGAAGGTGATGCATGTATGTATGTATGTATGTTACATACTAAATATAGCCAAACAGACCAAAAAGAAAATATGATTCTTAATAACCAGGGATGGCTGCATAGCGATAGCCTTGTGCACCTCTCCATGAATAATAAGCGATTCGAGTCTCATAGAAGCCTGCCAAATGGAAAAAAAAACTATTAGAAAATAAGAAACGGCTCAAAGGCTAACATTATAAATCACTCAACATCGATATGATTGTATTTACGCTTGATTAACCACATATGTTAATATAGACATATAGTATGATATGAATACCACATCAATTCGTTATGTATGGATGATGTAAAGCACAAAGAGAAAATCCATCAATTAAATGTCCAACAGCTAGAAGTCTAGTTGTATTTAAAGTTGCAAAAAAACATTTTTTACTAAATTTCTCTAACACATATAAGTACCAAACTTTTAAATTCAAATGATGCATAACTATATATCAAATTGCATTCATAATAGTTATATGATTCAACATATATCTTCGCATGAATCTAGTTTTTTTTTTTATACACATACGATATGAATACCATATATCAAATTAAAAAACATTCGTTTATCGTGTAAGACGCGACAAATGCTCTGATTAATCAAGTCTTCTTAACAAATACTCAACCTGAACTTCTTTAGTCAAAGGCATAATCCAGTCCCCATAGACATCAGCAACTAAACTCGGGTTAATCTTGTAGACTGGCTCGGGTTCGACTTCCGTGGGCCCCACATAAACCACTTGCCCATAAGTCTTGGCTTTCGTTTCAACCCTTTTTTGGATCGCCTCCTCGACAGCAGGATATGTCAGCAGATCCATCAGCTTTTTACTGTCCTGCGCGTATGATCACCATTAAACAACCGTTTAGAGATCAAAAGACTAAACAAACCTGAAAGCATTTTTTAGTAAACATATGCTCAGACACAACATATGATAGAATCTTTACTTGTGCTCTAATGGCAGCTTCATATTCATCCGGTGAAGCTCGAAACTTTGCTTCTGCTACAAATTTACCATAGTGGATTCGTTTAGAGAGGACCTGCAAAGTAAAGATTACATTTTTATTGTCATAAATCATAATTCAAACATAAACATGGAGTTTGAGTTGATTAACATGAAAAAAGATTGGAACTTGATTGGGTTATTTGTAGTACCTGCAAGCAGATTGTGTCACATGTTGCTGTTGATCCGCAATTACCATCATTTCCTTTCTTGACCAATCTAGGAAGAAGATCTTTAAAGTACATATCCCATACTTTTCTGTTGATATTGATCGAATTGGAGCCAGGATGCAACACCTATATGCATTAAGACGTTGAAAATATTTTTAAAATGCTATTTTCCACGATATATGTAAGATTTAAACTAGGGCTGGTAATTCTCGACATGACACGTAAATGGTCAAGTTTTGTGTGAGCAAATTTAACCGTTTGCTAAGCAAGTCAACCACTCAACCCAAACACAACTGCATTATAATAAACAAATTAACCTGAATACCACTTGTTAACCTATTAAAGCTCAAGTTTTTTTTTTTTTAAAAAAAAATCATATTTAGAATGGTGATATTTTTTAAACACGTTAACATTTAAAGTTTTATGGTTTGATTTTTGATTAAATTCATGCTGCTCATTTCCATAAATGAAATTAAATTTTGCTCTTTATTCATCATTCCCAACTACTAATTTATATCTCCTCATTCTCTGATCCTTTTCATTTCATTTCGTATATCTCAAGTTTGATAACTAAGAATGAGATGTACGGAACAAAAACAATTATAGGGAAAAAATACAAATAAAAAAATTATTAAGCTCGAGCAATATCGGTTGTTTACTCATAATGGCAAATGAATACTTATGGTCAACCCAAAACACAGCATAAGCATGACTAGGTAAATTTCTTTGACATGAGTCACATGACTAAATATATGGATTGTGTTCGGGTTAACCTATTTCAATTTGCCATCCTGACATAATTAACAATGCTAATCTGAACATAAATAAATATGACATTTTACCTGTGGGTATTGCAAAGGGGGTAACATAGGTTCAAGCAAATCATTTGGGAAAAAAGGATGCTCATCAGGGCTCATGTATCTTCCGAGCTGTTTCAAAACCAGCCACAATTATTATTTTACATTTTTTTTTGAATGTTAGACAACTCCAAATTGCAA
This sequence comes from Mikania micrantha, assembly GCA_009363875.1. NCBI lineage: Eukaryota > Viridiplantae > Streptophyta > Magnoliopsida > Asterales > Asteraceae > Mikania > Mikania micrantha. The sequence goes on along the minus strand of CM018685.1, from coordinate 44,943,168 downwards.
TGAAGTTACCTTAGCATGAATCTTTTCGGTTTCTTTGACCATGGATTCAACTAATGAACCTTGGAAACCATCCATGAAGATAACTTTTGGGTCATAGGTATCCTCATTGTAGTAATATTGAGCTCTTTCAACAAGGCTAAAGATAATGCTATCCTCTTGTCGAATTAAAGAACTTCGTATACCATCAAGAGTGTATATCTCACTCTCGTCTATTCTACTTGCATTCTTTAATCTACAAGAATAGGCAAATGGATGAAACTAAAAAGCTAAAAGAAATAATTAATATAACACAATCTATGATATAGGTTTCAATCAACAGAATGCAGCAGAACATGCAACAATTATGATCAAACTAGAAGATTGAGCAAATAGATATTCTCTTGTCAAAAGCCCACAAGGCACATTCATAGGCATCCAGGCAACCCAGCGCAGCCTTGCCGCCTAGTCTCAAAAGCCCCATTTCAGGCACTTGGGCGTATTTTCAGGTCATGTTACAGCCAAAAATCATCTGAGAGGGACTGAAACAATTACATTAGCCCTAAACAAGCTTGGAATCAACCTAAACTAGCTAATGCATGTGTAAAACCCCCTAGAAATGATATTTTTATATTATGTCTCATTTTCTAACGGCCCATTTGCGGTGCAAACATATAATGTATATATGTTTGGCCCTCAAGGGACAAAAGTAAAATTGCATTAATTCTAACGTTATTTTACTTATTTTGTGAAAATAACATTAAAAAAGTTGGAATGATTAACTTCAAACAATAACTTTGAGCCAGGACTCCTTTGGAGCGACCTCTCTATCACAACTAGGATAGAGGTAAGGTTTGTCTTCATCCTTTATCCAGACCCTACTGAAGAGTAAGAATATATTGGTTATGTTTGTTAGTTTTCTAAAAGCCTCATGCCAAGGCTCGTCCTTTGCGCATTGAGTGTGTCTTTACGCATTTCGAAAACTATGAATAGATGTTGATCTTAGATTCTTTGGACCGGGATTCGCTAGTGTAAAAGGTCCGATTCACCCTCTGGAACCGTTTTGATGAAAATCGGGCGGTCGGGCAGTGAACCGCCGGTCGGACCGCAAAGCCGCTAAAAAAACCGGTTGGGCCGTTTAGAGTTTTACAGCCCTTGCAATACTAACCCTAAATCTAACATCAGCCCCAATTCCCATTTGCTCGTTTCCCACTTTCCCGATTTCCCCTTCACCCCTTGAACGACGACCGGCAAGCTGTGGCGTGGAGCCGTGGAGCAGCAGCGATCGACGGCGGCGAGCAGCGGTGAACAACGACGGAGGCGAGCGGCGGCGAGCGGCGGTGAACGACGGAGGCGAGCAGCGGTGAACGGCGGAGGCGAGGAGCAACGATCGGCGGCAACCAAGCAACAACTGAGGACGACAAATCATCACACAGGTAATTGATTGTGTTATCAATTCAAATCCACATGTTTTTGTCAGATTTGAACATCACCCATTGCTCCAATTTGGTTGTTGTGCGCCTTGTGGCTGTTGTAGATCTTTGTATCGGAAACATATTTGTATCAGCAACACTATTGACTTCAAGAGTCCAAGGGTAATGATTTTGAGCTGATTCTTTGGGGGTGGTAGAAGAATCTGCCCATGAGGATAGAAGATAATAGACATGGATGCCATACGGCCCATACCTGGGATAACCATGTGATTATTTGGATTTTTTTTTTTAAATTTTTCTATATTTTATATATATTTTTTAGTATTTATTACGTCATCCGGTTCTTAAATCCGGTTCGACCAGTCTGACCTCCGACCGGTAAGGAGACCGGTTCGATGTCCGGTCCGGTTATGAAAACATTGGTTATAGCATACTCGTTTAGCCTAAGCCCTTGACCGGCAACAGATAGAGGAAGATTTATTCAATCACATAGTTTGGGCTCCTAGAATATGGCGCACTTAATGGACGGGTCCTTAGATTTATTTGTGACCTTTGAGGAGCCGTATGAGATGAAAATCTCATGTACGGTTATGTAATTCTAATCTACTATGATTATCTAACAGTCCATTCAAGAGTTCTTATGTGTTTCCACGCTCTTTTGAGACCCCGAAAAATGGACAAATTCAAACAGACACACTTGGAGAGCGCAGTACAACGTCACATTCGATTAGTACGGAAAATTAGATATATCTTTAGCTCGTATATAACTAGTCATTTAATGCCTATTGGTAGTGTTCAAAATAACCGAAAACCGTTTAAAACCGTTATCCAAACCATATCCGTAACCGAAACAAAATGAACCGTATTGCTAATTCGGTTTTCGGTTCGGTTCTAAACCGTATCCGTATTACAAATTCGGTTTACAGTTTTAATATTTTTTGGAATTCGGTTTATTCGGTTATTCGGTTTAAACCGTTCAAACCGAATTGAATTATTTAAATATATTATTTATATTTATATTTTAAAACCCACTGAATGATTTTTGCCCAAATCCAAATACCACCTCAAGGTCCTCAACCCTAAAAACTAATTCTGTCGCCCCTGAAGACACCCTCACACCATCTGCGTCAAACTCCATTCCATGAGGACGACACCCACGAAGACGACGCCCTCATTCCTATCAGGATCAACCTCCATTCCATGAAGACAATGCCGACAATCGATTAGGCCGTTCGTCGTCACAGCCGCTCACGTCTCAGTTCGATTAGGTCGTTCCTCGTCGCAGCCGCTCACATCTGAGTTTGATTAGGTCGTTCCTTGTCTCAGTTCGATTTAGGTCGTTCCTGTAGATCACTCAGGTATGAATTTTCGAACAGGCTACTCACGATTAGGCTGTTAATGTGTGGTATGCATATTGTTAATATGTGCTAATGGTACTTTCGGATCAATAGTTTAGAAACAGGAAATGAAAATTTGGGGGAAAAAACCCATTTAGATGAATATGGTTGAAATCGGTTTAATTCGGGTTGTTCGGTTGTTAACCGAATCCGAACCGATTTGAATACGGTTGAATTTGGTTCGGTTTACCTTTGCACGAATACGGTTCTGTTCGGTTTACGGTTTGGTTAAAAAAAATGCAAAACTGTTTAAACCGAACCGAATAAACCGTTTAAACCGCAAACCGAACCGTTGAACACCCTTAGCCCAACTGAATGCAAATGAGTTAAAAAGTAAAATGCAAAACAAATGGTGAAGTTGAAAGAATCAAGCAAGATTGGTTGTAAACAATATAGTCAAATGGAGTGCATTGACTACCAAGAAATTTAATGGGCATGCTGCCAAAATCATCACAGTTAGAAATTTCATTACAATCACAGTCGCTAAGGAACAGTTCATGGATGAGCTAGATGTCAAATAATAATAAGATCTTGCCTAAAAACATATTTTTTTTGTGCAAAATTTGTCTTTTCTTGTACTGGGTTTATGTTTTTTGTACTGCATTTTATTTTTTGTATTATATTTAAAATTACAATACAAAAAAACATAAATCTAGTGTTCTAGTACAAGAAATACAAATCCGGTTAAAAAAATAGGTGTTTTAAATGTTTTTAGGCAAACATTTATTTTTAGTGGATCCAAACCCTACAATCACAATAGCTTAAGGACTAAAATGGATGAGCAAGATGTCAAGTTGTCAACAACGAGTCTTTACATCATCACTTTGACGCTGTCTGACCTTCAAGGTGGTTGCTTAAGTGGTTTAAGTCATGTTATTAGTCGTTACAATGAAGTTTTCATGATCATACAACAAGCTTACATTGTTGCCTAGTTGGTCCACAATTTACATGACCATATCCATCATGATCTATTAACTCAAAAGGTACTTATTTAGACTCAAGCTCACAATAGACGATGGTCTCAAAATCACATCTTTTCTTAATCACTAACAGATACCAAAAGAGTAAGTTATTACTTCTTAATAATAAAGGTTCAAAATCTCGTACATTATACTGTTGGTTTATGCCAATGATATCATAGCAAGTAAAGATTCAATGATATGGATCAATAATTCAAAATATTATCTTTACAAAGAACTTATCAATAAGTGTGTAGGTGAACTAAAGATTACTTGGCATTTAATTTCATCAACGGTACTAAATTAAACAAAATATGCATTTAAATAGTTAACAAGGTATGAGTAATGGTACTAAATCAAAAAACAGACTTCAATCCGAAAGATCGGTATTTTCTAAAAAGATCTTTGAATGTTTCTGGGTGATAATTTCGTATCAAGGCACTAACAGAAGCAAAATATAGATCAATTGCAGATAATAGTTTTCAAGTAACTCCATCAAATCAGAATGTTTAAGCATGTTCGCCAATAATTTAGATGTTAATTCGCCATTAACATGATTTGGTAACCAATTTGAGTTTTGCTAACATCTCTAATTAATTCAGGGACATAACGAATTAATCCACCAAGAACCCTCAATCCAATCGGTCAAAAGCAATGAATCACAGTTCATAAAGACAGTAATTAGGTCGTGTAATGAAGAAACTTACCCGATGATTAGGTTTTCGTCGCTTTGGTAGGAGGTTTTCACTGGATCCAATTTTGGTATCGCGACTCCGACACGAATAAATCCTGACGATCACTAATGGTGCCACTTTCTTTGAACCGTTCGTATGACGTTGAGTCAGTCGGGCGGCTATTGAAAAAAAATGGTGTTAATCTTTTTTTTTTTTTTGAACGACAAAGGTCTCAATCATGCGAACCCACTGTTTACAGACCATGTCACCAAGGTCTAATTACCTGGACCTCCAATGAGCCACCACAACTACCCTAGAAAGAAACCCCACCGGGAAAACCCCCTGACCCCCCCCCCCCCCTCAGACCCCTTTTTCGCTGCGGGAGGGATTTGAAACCAATACCTCTCATTTAGAAGAATCCTGGGGTAACATTGAGGCAATGCCTCATTGGTTGTTAATCTTTCTAAATTACGGTTTTGTATGATGTGATTTTAGTGTTAACCTAAAACAGAATCTTTTACCAATACAACACATGTTTAAACACCTAATGATTTTGGAAACCTAACTACTCTAACGGTTTTGGCCTCTAATCCTAATTATTCTAACTGTTTTGGCCCCCAATTCTAACTATTCTAACGGTTTTGGTCTCTAAACCTAACTATGATTGAGGCCTTGGGGGCCAAAATCGTTAGTTGTTTAAACCTCAAGGGCTGCACTGATATAAGGTTCTATTTTTGGTTGAAACATTTAAAATACTTAAACTACAAGAGCCAAAACCACAATATACTATCAAAAAAGTAAATAAGGTTTTATTAATAGCAAACAAAATTTTAATAACTCTAATTCTTTATCTTTAAAGAAACAAAACCTTAAATAGAACCTTATAGAACCTTATTTACTTTTTCGCTCCGAATGTTGATATGCCAAAGTAAAACAACGACCGTTTATGTGACACCTCGGAAAATGCAGGTCAGCAACTAATTTTTAATTAATATTTACATACGTGACACTAGAATTAGTTTAATTTAGTGTGACACGTGGCACGATAGTACAAACACAGTCACAAGCACGATAATTCGATGAATTATCGAGAAATACACACATGTGTTGAACAATTCACGAACGTTGGTGAACATTAAACGAAACAAACAATTTAACATCTATTTGTTTATATATGATCAAACAAACAAAACGTAAGAAAAATTGATAAAATGATAACTCGATAAGTTATGACGGGAAACAATCAAAAACCCAGTCAAACAATGAAAATTGGGCCATTGGGCTCTTCCGGCCGGCTTCGCGGTACGCCAAGGGCCTTGGAATGAGCCTTGGCGGTACACGAAGCCTAGGCGGGAAAATTTGAATCCCGAAATCCTTCGCGGTACGCCACGACCGATCAACTTCCACCTTGGCGGTACGCGTCGTCTTTCGAGAGAACCAAAATTAAATAATCCTCACGGTACGCCAAGGCCTTTGGGGGCATGCTTGGCGGTACACGACCACCCCCAGTCCGCTGAAACTTTATATAAACCAACCCAATCCGTTCGAATCCATTTTACTTCACCTCTTTCGACCGAAATACTCCCACACGACCATAATCTCCCTTCCAACACTAATTCAAGGCTCCAGAAGGTGTTTCAAGACCCTTTTGAAGATTCATTGGAGATTGGAGCTTGAAGAGGAATCTTCCACCATTACCATTTGCTTTGTATCAGCTGAAGAAGTCACCACAGGAGCTCCCAAGACTAATCCTCAACCGATTTGTCTCCATTTCAGTGATTTGAACCCTTGGAGGAAGTTCCTTGTATCAATTTGCACTAAAAACACACCTAAATCACACATGCAACCACCAAATCACACATGCAAGGCTATAAATAAAGCATGCACGAATTTTGACACTTTTAGATCTGTGTTTAGATGTTTGATGATTGATTTCTAGCTATTGAAATGATCTATGTTGGATGTTGTTGTGTTTTGATGAAGATTTGTTCATATACTTGATGATGGTCACCTTTTGATGACATGCAATGACGATCTAGGTAGTTTTAGGATATCTTGGGCATGAATAAGTGATGGTTATGATATTGGAAGTGTTTACAATGAGTATTGTGGTTATTTTGTGTCATTTGATGTTGATTTGGGCTTGGTTACCATATATAGTAACTTTATTTATACAAAATGTGCTAGATGATGATTTTGATAAAATGAACATGTTAAAGTGATTATTTGTAGCTAATAATAATAATATTAGCAAGTGAATTTGGTTAGATATGAGGAAATGGGTCTTTTAGTCATAAGTTTCTATTTATAGAAACTTTATTTATAAAAGTCATAACATGCATGTTGAAGTTGAGTATGACTAAGTGTACTTGACATGATAATGATGATGTGAAACTATTTGAAATGTTGATATGATTAAAAAGTTGTTTATTGAGAACTTGCCATTTTAGGAAACTTTAAATTGGGAATATTCATGTAACAAGCTACTAGATTAGTTTTAATAGTGGTAAATGACTTAAAATGCTATGTTATGATGTTATGTGAAGTTATTGTATGATTTTTGTAGTTAAACTTAACAAATATAGAAACTTTCTATATTTAGAAACTTTATTTACTAAAAACGTATTTTTGAGCTTATGTGACTACATGTAACAACGTGATAATTCTCGATTGGGGAGAAAACGGGGAAATCCCATATGACCCAATATATCTGACAAGTCGCACTATATGTCAACCCAAGATGCATCTTCCTCTCCAGGACTTCGAAAAGGTACTTTTGGAACACCAATAGGTAGGTGTGTTCAACATTTGGGCCACAAACGCCTTAGACATCCAAGACTCTTCATTTTGAGCCGAGGGAACAATACCCTATTTGGTATTTACTTGATTGTTCTTTGCTATGTGACCTCTTTTACCACATTGATAACTATTGACTAAAAACCACTTTTCGATCGAATGATATCTCCTTTCACTTCCTAGTTCTTTATGATCACCATCTTTGTTCCTTCTTTGGGATGCATCATAAAACCTTTTATTCTCATGATGCTAAGGAGACCTATGTGACCATGCCTCTGTCGATATTTCCCCTTGCTTCCTTCATCATACACAATGCTTCCATTTGGGCATTGATGAAGAGAATGAAGATGAAAAACTCACTCTTAATATATATCTACTTGTTTGGCTAAGGTTTCTTGTCTAGCCAACAAGTTTACAAGCTTTTTCCGAATGGTTGAAAAATATTATCATTATCCCTTTTGGGTATTATGTTAGAGACAAAATGATAAACTTATCAAATTTAAGGTTTTGTTTCTTTAAAGATAAAGAATTAGAGTTATTAAAATTTTGTTTGCTATTAATAAAATCTTATTTACTTTTTTGATAGTATATTGTGGTTTTGGCTCTTGTAGTCTAAGTATTTTAAATGTTTCAACCAAAAATAGAACCTTATATCAGTGCAGCCCTTGAGGTTTAAACAACTAACGATTTTGGCCCCCAAGGCCTCAATCATAGTTAGGTTTAGAGACCAAAACCGTTAGAATAGTTAGAATTGGGGGCCAAAACAGTTAGAATAATTAGGATTAGAGGCCAAAACCGTTAGAGTAGTTAGGTTTCCAAAATCATTAGATGTTTAAACATGTGTTGTATTGGTAAAAGATTCTGTTTTAGGTTAACACTAAAATCACATCATACAAAACCGTAATTTAGAAAGATTAACAACCAATGAGGCATTGCCTCAATGTTACCCCGGGATTCTTCTAAATGAGAGGTATTGGGTTCAAATCCCTCCTGCAGCGAAAAAGGGGTCTGAGGGGGGGTCAGGGGGTTTTCCCAGTGGGGTTTCTTTCTAGGGTGGTTGTGGTGGCTCATGGGAGGTCCAGGTAATTAGACCTAGGTGACATAGTCTGGAAACAGTGGGTTCACACGATTGAGACCTTCGTCGTTAAAAAAAAAAAAAGATTAACACCATTTTTTTTCAATAGCCGCCGGACTGACTCAACGTCATACGAACGGTTCAAAGAAAGTGGCACCATAGTGATCGTCAGGATTTTTTCGTGTAGGAGTCGCGAACTCGCGATACCAAAATTGGATCGAGTGAAAACCTCCCACCAAAGCGACGAAAACCTAATCACCGGGTAAGTTTTTCTTCATTACACGACCTAATTATTGTCTTTATGAACTGTGATTCATTGCTTTTGTCCGATTGGATTGAGGGTTCTTGGTGGATTAATTCGATTATGTTCCTGAATTAATTAGAGTTGTTAGCAAAACTCAAATTGGTCACCAAATCATGTTAATGGCGAATTAACATCTAAATTATGCTTAAACATTCTGATTTGATGGAGTTACTTGAAAACTATTATCTGCAATTGATCTATATTTTGCTTCTGTTAGTGCCTTGATACGAAATTATCACCTAGAAACATTCAGAGATCTTTTTAAAAAATATTGATCTTCCGGATTGAAGTCTGTTTTTTGATTTAGTATCATTATTCATACCTTGTTAACTATTTAAATGCATATTTTGTTTAATTTAGTACTGTTGATGAAATTAAATGCCAAGCAATCTTTAGTTCACCTAAATACTTATTGATAAGTTCTTTGTGGAGATAATATTTTGAATTATTGATCCATATCATTCAATCTTTACTTGCTATGATATTATTGGGGTAAACCAACACTATAATGTATGATCTTGAACCTTTATTAGTAAAGAAGGAATAACTTACTTGTATGGTATCTGTTAGTGATTAAGAAAAGATGTGATTTTGAGTCCATCGTCTATTGTGAGCTTGAGTCTACATATGTACCTTTTGAGTTAATAGATCATGATGGATATGGTCATGTGAATTGTGGACCAACTAGGCAACTATGTAAGCTTGTTGTACGATCATGAAAACTTCATCGTAACGACTAATAACATGACTTCAACCACTTAAGAAACTACCTTGAAGACTAGACATATTCGTTGTTGACATCTTGCTCATCCATGAACTGTCCTTTAGCTTTAGCTATTGTGATTGTAGGGAATAGGGTTTGGATCCACTAAAAATAAGTTTTTGTCTTAAAACATAAAAAAACTCCTATTTCTTTCTGGATTTATATTTCTTGTACTAGAATCTAGATTTATTTTTTTGTACTTTATTTTTAAATATAGTACAAAAAAATGCAAAAAACATAAATCCAGCGCCATAAATATATGTTTTTAGGCAAAATCTTATTTTTATTTGACATCTATCCCATCCATGAACTGTCCCTTAGCTACTGTGATTGTAATGAAATTTATAACTGTTATGATTTTGGCAACTTGTCCATAAAATTTCTTGGTAGTAAATGCACTCCATTTGACTATTTTATTTACAGCCGGTCTTGTTTCCTTCTTTCAACTTCACCATTTGTTTTTTATTTTACCTTTTTAACACATTTGCATTCAGTTGGGCACTTTTTTTATTAGCATATTAACAAGTTTCAACACATGGCTATTCTATAATGTTTGTATCTCCTTTTTCACCATTACTAGTCATCCTTTGGTGCTTGCAAATATGACATAGGTTATGTTTTCATAAAAATATGCATCCCTGGAAACTGGGGTGTGCATCTTAGGACTACAACTTTGGTTACCATATGATTCATGGTAAAAATTTCTCACTTAAAAGTGTAGTGGTTCATATAAAACAAACGAACTTATCCTACCCAGTATATTCCCACTTTTCAGTAGGGTCGGGGGGAAGGATGGACACAAACCTTACCCCTATCCCAGTTGGGATAGAGAGGCTGCTCCGAAGGAGCCCCCAGCTCGTTTAGTGGTTCATATATGAATAGTGTAAACTACCAACCAGCCATATCGAGATGACTCCACTTGTAGCAGATAGTGTAAACTAATTATTCAAATGTTTCTAGTGCCACCTGTTGAAATGATATGTCTGTTTCCTTATGTTTGACATCTTATCACTAATCAATAATTCTTATTTGCGTGTGATGTTTTTTACAAACAGTTTGATTTGGTGCTTTTGGTGTATCTGGACGGCTTCTATATTCTGACAAGTCAAAATTATTTGCATGGCATCTAGGCGGAACATTAACTATACTCGTCTTGCTGACGAGGACAACGATTATATAGGCAATGAAGTAAGACATGACCCAAGGTTCGATTATTCACCAGGCAGCTTGGATGAAATCCCATGGAAGTCCATTGGGCTTGCACTTTTTCTGCTTGTTCTTGGTTGTGGGCTTCTCATTCTCTCATTTTTCATCTTCACGGGTCACATGGGTGGAGACAAATCACAAGCGTATGGTCTGTTAGGGCTCGGGGCTCTCACCTTCCTCCCAGGTACTTTAATGACATTGTGATTTGGAAATGATCATAGGATTATTGTTTTTTCAGGTCCTAAATAATGAGTTTCTAGTGTTTGGGTATAATCACCATACTGATTAGTGAAACTGATTTTGATTATCTGATTATTGTGTTTTCTAGTCATGAATAACTATCTCCTTTGGGTACAGTGAAAGAGAGTATGATTACCTGATTGTTTAGGGTAACATAAAAAAAGAATTATCGATAATTATATTATATTAAAAAATAATTATCGATCATAGATGTTGATCATGTTGGAAAATCGTTATAAAAAATACTTGTATCGTTGATGAAAAGGAGATTGCTATATCGTAAATTTAGATGCTCTGACAACAAAATTTATCTTTTTGATCTTTGCTAATTAAATAATTAAAATTTGTGACATTTAAAACCATTGCTAATGCTTATGTAATTATCACAGATTCAAACAACAGAAACACGTTCAAATACCATCTTTTACCTGTTGATACATTCTGGTTTTGCAGTATCCCAATCAGTTTTAAAGCACATATCCAAATACTTCTTATGTATGTAACATTATTTACACCAAAGTGTTAATGAACTTTTGTAAGCATACTATGATGTAATTATTTTTAAAGTAGGAAAGAAAGTTTCTTTTTGTTTACTTTTTGGAAACAACTCATTTATTAATCAAATTTATATCAAAATCTTGACAAAAAAAACAAGCAAAATTCTATATCTGGATTTTTATTGAATTATGCATATTACAATTTATTAGAAAAAAAAACTAAATTAAAATTACATGTTAAATAAAACTTTAGGGAAGAAAAAAAAATTCTACATTGTAAGAGTAACAGGGTTTTTATATCCCCAGGGCATTTCGTTTCATTTCAATTAACTAGACTTCTAGCTGTTGGACATTTAATTGATGGATTTTCTCTTTGTGCTTTACATCATCCATACATAACGAATTGATGTGGTATTCATATCATACTATATGTCTATATTAACATATGTGGTTAATCAAGCGTAAATACAATCATATCGATGTTGAGTGATTTATAATGTTAGCCTTTGAGCCGTTTCTTATTTTCTAATAGTTTTTTTTTCCATTTGGCAGGCTTCTATGAGACTCGAATCGCTTATTATTCATGGAGAGGTGCACAAGGCTATCGCTATGCAGCCATCCCTGGTTATTAAGAATCATATTTTCTTTTTGGTCTGTTTGGCTATATTTAGTATGTAACATACATACATACATACATGCATCACCTTCTGTTATGTAGATTGATAATTGTTTTCTTAAACTTATGTAGATTGATAATTGATTTCTTAAAATTGGTGTTCTGGAAATATACATTTTAAGAATTTTAAGTTTTCTGTTTTGGAAATGAATATATACTTTAGTGTCTTATGGAAGGTAAGTGCATATCATTTGTTGGAATGCTAGATCAAATTATGCTACTTTTGTGTTAGAGAAGGTAATGCTTTCCACTTTTAGTATGAATTGAAAGAAAGACTTTGATCTAAGTATGTTTAACAGTGAAGTTCTTTTAGATTTGAGGAACTGTTCATACTTAAAGTCATAATTATTGATACGAGCTTTTTCCACATAAAAGGGAGCCATTTTGGTCAAAAAGAAAGAGGGCCTTCACCGGCGACTTTTGAGAGAACATAAATGAAAAAGGAGATTCCTCCTATCGAAAGACATAGAAGATAGAAAAGCATCATCTGTGCCAGTATCAATCATATTATAACGGTGGTATTTGAGGTGGGACATTTTTTTATGTTGCGGTAAACGGATCAAGATTTTGCCTATAGTGTCATTTTATAGACTGATTTTTTTCCGCAAAAAAGTGAGTATCTATCAGGTTTTTGTTTATTAAAACTTTGAAAAAAAATATATATGAACTTGTTCATGTATAGACATTGATGTGTCTTTGTCCCTTTTGCCCTATTTTAGAATTACAAGAACGTGCCAGTTAATTGTTGATAGTTTCTGATGTACTCGTGTTCAATATCATAATCCTCGATCTAGTTTTTGATGTTGGAATATCTACATATCATTGTTTGGCAAATATATATTTTGTAGAAATCGGATCAAATAAAAAAAAATAAAAATTCATGTGCTAACCATCTGTTAATTTAATGGTTAATATTGACACAAATACGAATTTCAAATAACAAGGTTGCGTATGTCAGATCGTAAAAACGATCCGGTCCCTAACAAAAATGATTTAGCCTTCATTGTTGAACCAACTAGTATCATTAAACTTTTAAACTCAAATAACTTTCATATACTTTAATATTTATTTAAAAAATATGCAATAAAACTGAGAAATCTAATACTTTTTATTTGTGTATAGCATCTTATATATTTTAAGAAACGACAAATTAAGAAAAACTAACGATACATTATCGGGTATAATTATAACTGTAAATCTTAACTATTTACAACGGTATGTCCATTGAAGTTTGATAGGATCGAAAGTACAAAGTGAAAAAGTGATTATAGTGGACAGTGGTGCATCCGAAACTTTCAATGACATGTTTGGAACCACCTTGGACATGCATGCTCTTATCAGTGGCGGATCCATGACTTTTTTTAATAACGTCATATATTTGTATGTTCTAGTTTCATTGTATTGGCCTTAAATTTTCCGGGCCAGTTTTACTGTTCAGGTCGGGTAATGCTCATCACATAATAAAAACCGATCAAATAAAAATCGTGAATAGAAATCAAAAAAACAAATAATATAAATTCAATAGTCTATACAAATTAAAAAAAAAAAATACTTAGAGTTGCTTCTTACGAATTTTCATCTTTTGAAAATGTTGCATTACGTCTTAAACCGAGACTTGTTGAAATAACTTTTTTTCAGCATAACAAACAAAAGAATCATTCACGTATTCATCTCTTATCCTCTTATTTATTATTATAAATATTTTGAATTCTACACTTGAAGTTGCATGGATGTTTCTTTTCCTACCAGGAATTGACTTGTGTTGCTTTAAAGATGCAGGAAACAACGTTCTTGCTCATACAGTCAACCAGGACCATTTGTAGGAATTACCAAGAAGAATCATGGGTTGACTCAGTCAGCAAAGATGACTTTTTGACTAGTGTTCATAGTGATAAATTCATTTTTCCCATTGTTTATCAATTATATTAATAATAATTACATAGAATTATTGTATTTAAAGCTGCAAAAAAAACATTTTTTACTAAATTTTTCTAGCACATATAAGGACCAAACTTTTAAATTCAAATGATGCATAACTATACATCAAATTGCAAACATAATAGTTATATGATTCAACATATATCTTCGCATGAATCTAGTTTTTTTTATACACATACGATATGAATACCATATATCAAATTGCAAACATTCGTTTATCGTGTAAGACGCGACAAATGCTCTAATTAATCAAGTCTTCTTAACAAATACTCAACCTGAACTTCTTTAGTCAAAGGCATAATCCAGTCCCCATAAACATCAGCAACTAAACTCGGGTTAATCTTGTAGACTGGCTCGGGTTCAACTTCCGTGGGCCCCACATAAACCACTTGCCCATAAGTCTTAGCTTTCGTTTCAACCCTTTTTTGGATCGCCTCCTCGACAGCAGGATATGTCAGCAGATCCATCAGCTTTTTACTGTCCTGCGCGTATGATCACCATTAAACAACCGTTTTGAAATCAAAAGACTAAAGAAACCAGAAAGCATTTTTTAGAAAACATATGTTCAGACATGACATATGATAGAATCTTTACTTGTGCTCTAATGGCAGCTTCATATTCATCCGGTGAAGCTCGAAACTTTGCTTCTGCTACAAATTTACCATAGTGGATTCGTTTAGAGAGGACCTGCAAAGTAAAGATTACATTTTTATTGTCATAAATCATAATTCAAACATAAACATGGAGTTTGAGTTGATTAACATGAAAAAAGATTGGAACTTGATTGGGTTATTTGTAGTACCTGCAAGCAGATTGTGTCACATGTTGCTGTTGATCCGCAATTACCATCATTTCCTTTCTTGACCAATCTAGGAAGAAGATCTTTAAAGTACATATCCCATACTTTTCTGTTGATATTGATCGAATTGGCACTAGGATGCAACACCTATAAGCATTAAGACGTTGAAAACATTTTTAAAATGCTATTTTCTACGATATATGTAAGATTTAAACAAGAGCTGGTAATTCTCGACATGACACGTAGATAATCAGGTTTTGTGCTGGCAAATTTAACCGTTTGCTAAACGAGTCAACCCAAACACAAATGTATTATAATAAACAAGTTAAACTGAATACGATCTATTAACCTAAGCACCACTTGTTAACCTATTCAAGCTCAAGTGTTTTTAAAAAAATCATATTTAGAATTGTGATTTTTTTTAAACAAGTTAACATTTAAAGTTTTATAGTTTGATTTTTGATTAAATTCATACTTTTCATTTCGATAAATGAAATTAATTTTTGCTCTTTATTCATCATTCCCAACTGCTAACTCACATCTCCTCATTCTCTGATCCTTTTCATTTCGATTCCTTTAATCTCGAGCTAGACATATGAATTCAAGTTTGATAACTAGGAATGAGATATACGGAACAAAAACAACTATAGGGAAAAATTACAAATCAAAAAAATTACTTGCGATTGTTTACTCATAATGGCAAATGAATACTTATGCTCAACCCAAAACACAACATGAACATGACTAGGTTAATTTCTTTGACATGACTAAATGTATGGATTGTGCTCGGGTTAACCTATTTTAATTTGCCATACTGACATAGTTAACAACGCTAATCTGAACATAAATAAATATGACATATTACCTGTGGGTATTGCAAAGGGGGTAACATAGGCTCAGGCAAATCATTTGGGAAAAAAGGATGTTCATCAGGGCTCATGTATCTTCCAAGCTGTTTCAAAACCAGCCACAAATATTATCTTACATTGTTTTTGAATGTTAGACAACTCCAAATTGCAAAGAAGTTACCTTAGCATGAATCTTTTCGGTTTCTTTGACCATGAATTCAACTAATGAACCTTGGAAACCATCCATGAAGATAACTTTTGGGTCATACGTATCCTCATTGTAGCAATATTGAGCTCTTTCAACAAGGCTAAAGATAATGCTATCCTCTTGTCGAATTAAAGAACTTCGTATACCATCAAGAGTGTATATCTCACTCTCGTCTATTCTACTTGCATTCTTTAATCTACAAGAATAGGCAAATGGATGAAACTAAAAGGCTAAAAGGTATAATTGATATAACATAATCTATGATATAGATTTCAATCAACAGAATGCAGCAGAACATGCCACAAAATGTCAAAATTAAAATCAAACTAAAAGATTGAGCAAATAGATATAGTCTTGTCAAAAGCCCATAAGGCACATGCATAGGCATCCGAGCGCAACCCAGCGCAGCCTTGCCGCCTTGTCTCAAAAGCCCCATTTCAGGCACTTGGGCGTATTTTCAGGTCATGTTACAGACAAAAATCATCTGAGAGGGACTGAAACAATTACATTAGCCCTAAACAAGCTTGGGATCAACCTAAACTAGCTAAAACATGTGTAAAACCCCTAGGAATGACATTTTTTGTATCATGTCTCATTTTTTAAAAACTAATTTGTGGTGCACGCATATAATATATATGTGTGGGCCTTCAAGGAGCAAAAATAAAATTGCACTAATTTTAACGTTCTTTTACTTATTTTGTGAAAATAACATTAAAAAAGTTGGAATGATTAACTTCAAACGATAACTTCGAGCCAGAACTCCTTCGGAGCAGCCACTCTATCCCAAATGGGATAGGGGTAAGGTTTGTCTTCATCCTTCCTCCTCACTCTACTGAAGAGTGAGTATATAATGGGTAAGTTTGTTAGTTTATCTAAGAGCCTCATGCCAAGGCTTGTCCTTTGCGCATTGAGTGTGTCTTACGCATTTCGAAAACTATGAATAGATGTTGATCTTAGATTCTTGGTTTTAATAGAGCACCTAAAACGTGAGGCAAGTGGGGGGATCGAAAACGCTTCAAGGCCTAGAGGAGGCACATGTGAGTTAAAATTGGTCAAAATCAAGGTATGAAGAAGACTGACAGTAAAACTGATCAAATGGATAATAAGATTATCAATTATTACTCCAAAAAGAAGGCTTATATGTCAGAAAGATGAGAGATTTACAGCTTTTGGTTGTATATACAACTTATTATTTAAGTTATTGGCTGTATATGAACATGAATTTCTTGCATCTAGCCTCAGATTTCAAGACCTAAATGTCTCAGAGCACCTAGCGTTTTTTACAACAATGCATCGATTATGCTATGAATACAAACTTTACTTACAAGTTGAATTCTTGAAACAAACCCACAAAAGGGTAAACGAAATTATTGAGCTTGGTAACATAATTTGCATAATCAAAGAGTAACCAAATCATAAAACTTCAAAAAGATCAAAATTGAAGAGTACCCGATAGAAGCAGAGGCCAAAACAGATTGGATGCGATTCTTTTGAATCCCAGAAACGGCCAAAAAGCTGCAATTTTTCGACAATGGTGCGGCAATTTGAACGGCAAACATCGGAGATTTTGAACGGGAAATGGTGGAAATGGCCGGAGACGATTGGAATCGCCATAGCTTTGCCTCCATTTTTGAAAGAAGATGGGTTAATTGGTAGGTGTCAAGTGGCGATTGTGAGAAAATTAAAGCATATAAAAATAGGAAACAGAGGAATTATAAAGAAATGGATGTGCAACTGAAACCTGGCCAGAAGATGATGGAGGGTTGGTGGGTTTGGTCTTTAGGGGGTTAGGTAAAGGGTAAAAGAGATATATGTCACAAGAGATGCTATTTTTGGTGAATGATTCAATTATTTTATAAATTTTAAAAATATAGATACCAAAATTTAGTTTTTTGTACTTTTTATTATTAAACATTTAAATGTTGTTATGGATCCGGTTAAGACTACTCACGTACCAAATTAAACCCAGCATTTTTTTTATTAAAAAATAAGCTTTTTTTTTTTTTTTTTTTTTTTTCATTTAGACCGCTCCCATTCATGATTTGAAGTGTGGTTGTTTGGCAAAAACTATAAAAAAGGGAAAATTACTCAAAAATGTCCAACCAAGTTGTCCCACCAATCTTTGGTTGGCTTTTATAATATTAAACAACATTTTTAATGCCACATGTATTTTTGTAATTGGTTAATTTTATTTAGTGAAAATTAGGTTGGTTAGTTGTGAATGAGAGTGAAAAAATTAAGTTTTGTTGGTTGTATATATAAAAGAGAGAGAAAATTAATATTTTAAAGAATAATTTTGATTGATTGGTTGTGAATGAGAGTGGTATTACACAACCCAATAGTGTTAATATTTTAAGGAATAGTTTTGTTACGTATGTTTTACATGAATTTATATAATATTTTTTTTAAAAATATCTGGTTGGCGTTTTTTTGATTTTTTTTATAAACATGTGCCCAATAGTGTTATAAACCTGTAAAAAAAATTAAAAAAAAAAGTTTTTTTACATGATTTTTGCATAGTTTTCACAGTTTTCACACGAATAAATGGTTTTCAAATTTTCATTTCTTTATATATATATATATATATATATATATATATAACTAGGTTAGTACCCCGTGTATTATACGAGATGAATAAAAAAATATAATAAACAATTATCAATAAAAAATTTAAACAATATAAGACGATTTTTTATTATAAAATAATTATATTATTTTTTTACACACTATAGTTTTTTCAAATTTTGTTTCTTTAATTTTTTTTTTAATTTTCTTTTTGAAAATTCAATATTTTTTAATAATTTGTTTTTTTTTTAAAAAAAATTGTAATTTTTGATATTAATATATTTTTAATGTATTAAAAAAATCTTTTTTTCTTAATTCAAAACATGTATTTAATAGGAGAGAGAAGAGATAAAACATAATTGAGGTGCTATAAGAACATGAATAGTGTCCCTAGAACATTTATTTATTAGAATAGATAAATTACATGGTTGGTGGTTGTGGTACGTTATATGTGTGGTTTTAGGGTTTCAATCATATTTATTTAGAATTAATCGCATGCTTAGTACTTGTGGTATGATCGAATATTACTTTTGGTCTTTCGTTCATATTTATATAAAACTAATAAAATGACATGTGTGTTACGGCAAGATAATATGATTAAAACTCGCATGTTACAATTTAACAGTATAATTAAAAAACATATGAAGTTATGACGGATTAGTTATAGTGTGTTGTGGTTTGGTAGCATGAATAACAAAACATATAAAGTCACTCTAGATCGATTACCATAGATTAAAATGTAAAGGAACAACATTATTATGTTATGTTATATATGTTATGGTATGAAAACTGTAAAAATAAAAAGTAATCTAATAAAAGAAAAATATAAATGAAAGTCACAAGTTAACTCAAAACCACTCACGAACTAACTTCGTTAGTCACAACCTTGCATTGAGTAAACTATATATATATACTAGGTTAAAACCCGTGTGATACACGGGTGAGGTCATAGGAAACACCGATTCAAAAAAAAAATGGTGAACGCCATCATTAGGCGTCTCTCACCGACCGGTCTCATGGTCAAAATTTTAAAATATCATACAAAACATATTATTTGAAAGATGGTTGCGTATAATATGAAATAAACATTTTATATGTTAGAAATATGATTACATGCAAATGTTTTAAATAAATTAAAAATATTAGAATATATGAGACTTATTATATAGTTAGTTTAGTTAACATTAATCTTATGGTACTAAAATTTAATAATATTATCAAAAAACAGTAATTTTTAAATTGAAGAACATTTTATTTATTGCTTATAATTATGTAAATAACTCAAATAAAATTAGAATTATAGTCGTATTGGTAAAATTATAATTAAAAAACGTATGATATAATTAAATCTTGTAAATAGTTGTTGTGATATTAAAGTGACATATTTATATAATTTAAAAAATAATTAAATGTGGTGTTCTACATCAATGATTGTGTTTTCAAATTAAACAATGAGGTAATTAATTTGAGAGGGAAAAATAGTCAAAGCATTCTTCTATGATTGCCACGTGGCAATACTAAACCTTGATTTATTATAATGTATAGATATATATATATATATATATATATATATATGGGAAAGTATAAAATGAAAACCACCCTTCAATGAGAAAACTGAGAAAACTCCATTATGTGGTCCATATTTTGCCACATCATCATCCCATTAAAATCAATCCCAAGGTCATTTTCGTCATTTTACCACGTATGTACTTTTTTATTATTTTTCCTTTTCCACCTAGATTGTTTTGTCATATAGTGTTTATTGCATACATCGTACAAATCATTTAATTTTGTTACATACGTTTTACATCATCTCTTGTGTGTATATTTCTTGTGTATATATCTAATTTTTTTTTTACCTATACGAAAAGGTAAATCATGTGTCGATTGAACGAAAGGAAATCGCTTGTTTTCGTGTGTATATTCCTCGGTACACAATGTAGTCCCCTCCGTACGGTTGAACGAAAGGAAATCGCTTGTTTTCGTGTGTCGATCGTTGAAGATTTGGTGAATTTTTGTGGAATGGTTGAAGACGATCGGGTATTGATGGTGATAGATTGGGGGCAGTGGGGTGTGGGGATGGGGAAGAGAAACCTTTTTTGGATTAAAAAACAATTTAAAGTACACATATAGTAAATGACATGTTTACCCTTCTGTACTTTTTTCATGATTTAATAAACAATTTAAAAAAACAGAAATACCCTTTTTAATCTCAACCACTCATCTTTAAATCCAATGGTTTATATTTAGTTTTCACAGTTTTCTCATTGAGAAATGGTTTTCAATATATCCTAACCCTATATATATATATATATATATATATATATATATATATATATATATATATATTACACCTAAAATGTTTGACAAACGACGATAAAGATACCTTGTATGACAATCGGATCATTCACTAATACTTCTAAATGGTTTAAAATGTATTTATATATGTTATGGTAAGATAATTGTAAAAAAATAAATAAATAATATAACGAAAGAAAAATATAAATGAAAGTCATAAGCCAACTCAAAACCACGCACAAACTAACCCCGTTTGTCACAACCTTGCATTGAATAAACAAAAAAAAATTTGCACAAATGTTTTGACAAACGACGATGAAGACATCTTGTATGACAGTCAGACAATTCACTAATACTTCTATATGGTACAGATGTTAGGTTGAGTCCTTACATACCAAATGAGTTAGGTGATGTTTGTTTTTTCAGATGCAAAATGTCTGCGGTCTGCGGACCACATCTGCAAACCTCTTTTGCGGAAGAGGTGGACCAAACATCTGCAAGTAGATCTTTTTGAGGTGTTTGTTTTCTGAAAACTTTTAAGCTCTTCCCAACCCACAACTGCCCCAACCCACCGTCTGCCCCAACCCACACCCCCACCTCGTCGATCATCCTCTTCCCCACCGGCGGTGGAGGAGGCCAGCTGTGGAGGAGACGACCAGAAAAGGAGACGACCGAACCCTAGATCTAAAACCCTCGATCGAACCCACGTGAGAAGGAGACGACCGGAAAAGGGGGAAATGCGTACGATTGGAGGTGCGACGGCCGGAAGGTGCGGAGAAGGAGAAGGCGGTGGAAGGCGCGGCGGAGGAAGGCACGGCTGAGGAGGCGCAGCGGTGGGGGAGGCCGGATATGGAGGAGACCGGCGGTGGGGGAGCCGGCTGTGTAGGGGACTTGGTGGTTGATGAAGTGAGAAGAGGTTGGAAGAGCTCAAAAAGAGCTTGGTCCAAGTCTGTGCTAAGAAGAGGTCGCGCATACCTTTTTTAATGAAATGTCTGCGAGAAAACAAATGGTCTGTAGAGGTCCAACCTCTTCTCGCGTGTCACACCCCCAATTTCCCACTCGTGGTGTCAGTCCACGTGGGTGTGACGTGGCCAGGAATCACAGCTCTTGGTCATATAGAAAGACTTCTATATGAGTTACACAATCACACAGTTTGTAAAACCAAACAAGTTTATATAAGTATGCAGCGGAAAATGTTAATCATCAAATACATAAGTAGCAGCGGAAAGTAATTGTTTGAAATAAACACTACAAATGATTAAATCGTTTTCAAATCATTATTAATGCACACAACGCCTAAAATACGAGTCTATATGCAGGCCAGACTCCTTAAGGCTTCCTTGTGTGTATCCTAGCGTAAGCTCCATCAGTTACCTGAGAATACATGCGAAAAGTGTCAACTAAAAAGTTGGTGAGTTCACATGTTTAGACAGACAGAAAAGTAAACAGACATATACTGGGTATGTTAAGTTGTTTGTTGGATACTACGATCCGTGGAGTGTGTCAGTTCATCTTACCGAAACTAGACTGTTTCCGTTTGCCTCCGCGAGTCATCGCTGAACTCGCAATTCACATCGAAATTACACTCGTTATGACCTCCAGTCAACATTGGTGCCGAGTGGGGCTAGTCAAACCCAGTAGTACTACGTAATTACGACTCGTTTGTTACACAACTAACGGTAAGGATAAGTGAGGGCTTTAAGCGATAATAGTTACACTCGAAAATGGTTTTCACAACATACCAGTCATATATCTAAAACAGTTGCATTGTATTCTCACCCCAATAGTTTAGTAAAAACAGTTCAAGAGTAAAAGTGGGGCCGTAAACTCACCTGAGTTGTGTTATGCGTTAGCTCAAATGTATATGTGTAGCTCGCCGGCTAGTAGTCACCTATATCACATAGGTACTATGAGTTTGTGATCACAAGTGTGGATCTCTCCGGACCGTGTTAGTGTTCAACAACACTAAGTGGTTATGTAGGTCGAGTTGACCGTGTTTGACCGTGTCGATCGTGTTTGACCTAACGACCCGTTGGTGATGGTTTGGATCAAGTGTGCGCGTAACGTGCGGTTTTAGTGTCGTGAGAAGTGTACGGATACCAAAATCATTCCGAATAAGAAACTTACTATTTATGGTAAGTTTCTATTTTAGGAAAGTTTCCATATTTGGCAAGTTATGCGTAAAATCATATTCCGATTATTCTAACATGCATATTTATCCTAAATGAGCATGTTATCACATAGCACATAGTTACACATAGTCGGTTTAACATAGTTTGCGCGTAAAAGTTTCCATATTTGGAAAGTTTCTAAAATAAGCATGTTTTCACAAGTTTAACAATCAACATCATCTATTATCATCATATTAGTCCTAGATAGTCTATTTATCATGCCTGTTGCAACCAACATGTGACAAATCATAGAATCTTCAAAATAAAGTTACTATATTTAGTAACTTATAGAAATAACACCAAATCAAATTTCTCAATAACACATTCCTTCCAATAACATCATATAATCACTAAATAAACATGTTAGACTCAAAACATTATCATACATCTTACCAAATTGCGATCTAGTGACAAAAAGTTACTATTTATGGTAACTTTTATAGAAATCATTCTTTTGACCAATCTAAGCATCCCTATGTACCAAATCATCATCTCAATAGTTTCTAACATCATTTTTAAGCTTAACATATAGATCTAAGCACATGCATGTTACTATTTCATCAAAAATCACCAATATGCAACTTAAAAGTTACTATTTTTAGCAATATGCCCAAATGACCAATTTTGACATCATCCAACATCTTAGATCATGTAGAATATCATCAATATCATTACTAACAACATTTCAATACCAAACATCATGTGAATCTACTTAGATCATCCATGCATGTTGTTAAAAGTTCCTATTTCATACTAAATTCAACAAATCATCACCATATTCAACATATATCATCATAAATCATCTTTAAACATCAAATCAGTAGTATTAGCATCTAATGACATGTTCATAAGTCCAAAATTTCGTGACAATGGTGGTGGTGGTGATGCATGTGGCCTAAATGGCTTGCATGTGTGATTTCTAGAGTTTTTAGGCAAAGTTAACCATAGAAACTACCTTACAAAGCTTTAGAACGCCTAAAGAAGGTTTGAGCAGATCTTTGGAGGTCCTGGATGCTGCTGGAGTCGTGCTAATCGCTGCCAACGAGTAGGTGTTATGTTTCTTCGAGCTCCAAGCCTTCAATGTCTTCAATGGTGCTCCCCTTGAGGTAAGAATGGCTTCTAATATGTTTAGGGAGAGGTAGCAGACGACTATGGCGGAGTATGGGCGCTGGTAACTCGGGGGAATAGGTAGAGGATCAACAGAATGATTAAGTCTTGGTTTTATAAAGATTTTTGCGTGTAAGGGCCGTCGCGTACCGCGGAGACTGCCCAAAAAGCATCTCCGCGTACCGCGGCGATTAAAATAATAATTCTGTTCCCGAAACACGCCGCGTACCGCGGTGGTGGAAGATGATCGGTCGTCGCGTACCGCGACGTATTTCGGAGAATTCAAATTCTCCCGCTCAGGCTTCGCGTACCGCGAAAGCCCAGTTGTGTGCCCATCGCGTACCGCGATGGGTCTCGGTTGAGCCCAATAGGCCCAATTGCGTTGTTTTGAACCGAATCTTTCGTATTTCTCGAATACGATCATCGTTTCTCGTCGCATATGACTTGTTCTAGCTAATTTAGGTTCACCGAACCTAAGTGCAGTGTTTTTGTGTTACCATTTGATCCGTTCACCAACGTTCGTTATTCAAGACACGTGCGAGTGTTGTGCGATAATTCCTTGAATTATCGGTGTGTTCAGACTGTCGTGCCACGTGTCACACTAAATGCATTTATTCTAGTGCCACGTATGAAATAATAATAAACATTATTATTAAAATTAATAGAGTTGCTGACCTGGAAATTACGAGGTGTCACATCATCCCCTTGTTATTGGGAATTTCGTCCCGAAATTCGGTTCATGTGCTGGTGTTGGCTTGTTCGACGAATAGATGAGGGTATTTCTTCTTCATCTGATCCTCCCGTTCCCAGGTGTATTTCGGTCCTCGTCGTGAGTTCCATCGAACTTTCACAATGGATATCTTACTGTGTTTCAACTTCTTGAGTTCCCGGTCCATGATTTCCACCGGTTCCTCTATGAAGTGTAATTGTTCATCGATTTGGATTTCCTCTAAAGGAATTGTGAGTGTTTCGTCTGACAAACATTTCTTGAGATTTGATACGTGAAACACGTTGTGCACGCTACTCAGTTCCTGTGGTAGCTGTAGTTCGTAGGCCACCGGGCCTATTCGTCTGGTGATCTCGAAAGGTCCAATGTAACGAGGGTTTAGTTTTCCTCGCTTCCCGAATCGAATCACTCCCTTCCAAGGCGAGACTTTAAGAAGTACACGGTCTCCTACTTGGAATTCCAAAGGCTTGCGCCTTTTGTCGGCATAGCTCTTCTGTCGATCCCGAGCTGCTGCCATTCTGTTGCGTATTTGTACGATATTTTCAGTTGTTTCATGCACAAGTTCGGGTCCGGTCAGTTGGCTTTCCCCAACTTCCGCCCAACAGAGTGGTGATCTGCATTTGCGCCCGTAAAGCGCTTCAAACGGTGCAGCTCCAATGCTAGTGTGGTAGCTGTTATTGTATGAGAACTCTACTAAGGGTAAGTGAGTCTCCCAACTGTTACCGAAATCAATCACACATGCCCGAAGCATGTCTTCCAAGGTCTGGATGGTTCTTTCACTTTGACCATCGGTTTGTGGATGATAAGCTGTACTCATATTCAGTCTCGTTCCGAGTGCTTTGTGTAAGGACTTCCAGAAGTGTGCCGTGAAACGGCTGTCTCGGTCCGATATTATGGAGATTGGGACTCCATGTCTGGATACGATCTCCTTCAAGTATATTCGCGTTAGCTTCTCCAACTTATCGGTTTCCTTGATAGGTAGGAAGTGTGCCGATTTCGTGAGTCGGTCGACGATAACCCAGATGGTATCGCAACCACTAGTAGTCTTTGGCAGTTTTGTGATAAAATCCATGGAAATCTGTTCCCATTTCCATACTGGGATTTCCGGTTGTTGGAGTAGTCCGGATGGCTTCTGGTATTCAACCTTGACCTTTGAGCAAGTCAGGCACTTACTCACATACGTTGCGACTTCTGACTTCATGTTAGGCCACCAATAGGTTGCCTTTAAATCGTGGTACATCTTGTCAGAACCTGGATGAACTGAGTATCGGCTCTTATGAGCTTCATCCATTACTACCTTCCTTAAGTCTCCAAAACGTGGAATCCAAATACGATCCATCAGGTAGTAAGCTCCGTCATCTTTTTGTTTCATCTGTTTGTCCATCCCTCTCATGGCTTCAAGAGTAAGATTTTCGAATTTCAATGCTTCTTGTTGTGCAACCCGAATTTGGTTAGGCAATTCGGAGTGTATGGTGAGTTGTAGCGCGCGCACGCGTTTGGTTGTTTCTTTCCGGCTTAGTGCGTCGGCGACTACATTGGCTTTACCGGGATGATATTTGATTGCACAATCATAATCACCTATCAGTTCGACCCATCTGCGTTGTCTCATGTTTAGCTCTTTTTGGTCGAAGATGTGTTGTAGGCTCTTATGATCAGTGAATATCGTGCACTTGGTGCCGTACAGATAGTGTCGCCAAATCTTTAGTGCGAACACTACGGCTCCCAACTCTAGATCGTGAGTTGTGTAGTTCTTTTCGTGCACTTTCAATTGTCATGACGCGTATGCTATAACTTTCTCGCGTTGCATCAGCACGCAACCGAGTCCTTGCTTTGAGGCGTCACAGTACACCACAAAGTCCTCGCACCCGTCTGGTAGCGATAAAATTGGTGCACTGCACAACTTCTGTTTCAATAGGTCGAAAGCAGTTTCCTGTTTTTCTCCCCATTCGAACTTCTTGCCTTTATGCGTAAGGGACGTCAACGATTGTGCGATCCTCAAGAACCCTTCGATAAACCGCCTGTAGTACCCGGCCAACCCTAAGAATTGTCGCACCTCAGTTGGAGTCTTAGGTGCTGCCCAACTCTTGATTGCCTCGATTTTGGCTGGGTCTACGTGTATCCCTTTTTCGTTTACCACATGTCCAAGGAACTGAACTTCGCGAATCCAAAAATCACATTTGGAGAATTTCGCGTATAGTTGCTCCTTCTTTAACAGTTCTAGGACACGTCTCAAGTGATTGGCATGTTCCTCCTGAGTCTTGGAATAGATCAGGATGTCATCTATGAATACGATTACGAACTTGTCGAGATACGGTTTACACACCCGATTCATGAGATCCATAAATACTGCCGGTACGTTAGTCAATCCAAATGGCATGACCAGAAATTCGTAATGTCCGTACCGCGTCCTGAATGCGGTCTTTGGTATATCGTTCTCTTGTATCCTGAGTTGATGGTAACCCGATCTCAGATCGATTTTCGAATAGAAGCTTGACCCTTGCAGCTGGTCAAACAAATCGTCTATTCGGGGTAGAGGGTATCGGTTCTTGATCGTTACCTTGTTCAATTCTCGATAGTCTATGCACATACGGAATGAACCGTCTTTCTTTTTCACAAACAAGACCGGAGCTCCCCACGGTGAAAAACTCGGTCTAATAAATCCCTTATCCAATAACTCTTGCAGTTGATTAGATAGTTCCTGCATTTCTGTAGGAGCCAGTCGATATGGTGCCTTGGCTATCGGTGCTGCTCCTGGCGTTAGATCTATCTGAAACTCCACTTGTCGTGCCGGTGGTAGTCCCGGTAGATCGTCAGGGATGTCTTCAATCTTTCGTTCCTTCTTTGGTTGTTCGGAGATAAGAGCCAGAATAGCCGTGTATCCTTTCTTTAGATATTTGCTAGCCTTCATGCAAGACATGATGTTTAGTGGTATCCCGCGTCGTTCCCCTTGAATTGGGATCTGCTCACCACTTGGCAACGTAACTCGTACGATCTTCTCGTTGCACACGATCTCGGCATGGTTTGCAGATAACCAATCCATTCCAATCACCACGTCGAAGCTTCCGAGAGTTACTGGCATCAGGTCGATCGCCAACTGATGGTTCGCTAGTGTTAGAACGCATCCTTTGATGATGTGTTGTGTTTCGATAAGTTTTCCATCCGCTAACTCTACGGTATACTTATAATCTAGTGGTGTTGGTGTCATGTCAAGCAATTTGCTAAATTCACTAGAGATAAAACTCCTATCGGCACCGGTATCAAATAACATACTAGCGTAGACATTATTTAAAAGAAACGTACCGGTGACGACGTTCGGATCATCTTTGGCTTCACCAGATCCGATTACGAATGCTCGTCCTCTAGCCGGGTTGCCTCCTGCGTTCTTGTTTTGTGGACAGTCACGGCGCATATGTCCGGGCTTGCCGCAAGTGAAGCACCCCTTCAGTGTGTTATCTTTGTTGAGGTTGGGGTTGGGATTCGATCGGCATTCTTTGGCTAGATGCCCGTTCCTTCCACAGTTGGTACACTTGGTCCTCTTGCATTGACCGAAATGGTGGAAGTTGCAGGTGTTGCATTTTGGGCTGTTGCCCTGATATCCCCTTTGCTTTGGACGTTTGGTTGCGTGGCGGTGAAGACTTTGGCCGGTGCCGGTCGGTGTTGGGCTGGTGGTGGTGGAGAGAAAACACGGTTGTTGCTGGGTTCCCACTTTCGCTTGGGCTCTTGGGGTTTTAGGTGTTCACCCCTCTTTGGCAGTTTCCCTTGGGCTACCGCCTGGTCAGTCAGCTTGTGCGCCAAGCGAATCAGTGGTTGGATGGTGGCGTGATCGGCTGCTGTTACTGTGCTCTGTATTTGCTCTGGCAATCCACTGATGAATTGCTCTATCTTTTTGTACTCCGGCGTCACCATTGCCGGGCACAACTTGCACAGTTCGTGAAATCGAGTACAGTATTTCTCGATCTCGGATCCCACCATTTTGTGCGTCCAGAATTCTTCTTCCAGCTTCCGAATTTCGTCCCGTGGACAATACTCCTCATGGAGCATTCTCGTAAAGTTCTCCCATGGGATGGAGTTTGCAGTATCCAGCCCGAGTGTCTGGACATGAGAGTTCCACCAGGTGAGGGCCGGTCCCTCCAGTATTCCTGTGGCATATTTCACTCGGTTCTCGTCCGAGCATTCGGCCATAGAGAAGACCGATTCTACTTTCTCTATCCATCGGAGCAGTCCCACCGCTCCTTCGGTGCCCTAAAACTTGTGAGGATGGCAGCTCAGAAATGCTTTATACGAGCACCCCTTTGCCGCTCCTCCCTGGGGTCCTGTGCATCGGTAGTTCAATTCAACGTGTTAGTGGCTAGGCTGTCTACACTATGTCAGTTACGTTAGGCAAAAATTAGTACCGTTGTTAGTGCCACTCGTTTCGCTGGCGAGACGGTTGGCTTCGTACTCCGCGAGTACTTTGTTAAATTTCCGTTCGACCATCATGTCGATCCGTGCCTTTTCGGCCTTGCGTTTTAGTCGTAGAGCGTTGTTTCCTCGTGCAGACATGTTTCTATATAGAGAGGTTAGAGTGTTAGTCATCATATGCTAAGTGTTAGCCAAAGTTAGAATAGTTGTCATGTCAGATGTCATGTCAGATATCATAGCAAGATTTCGCTAACAGTGTTAACAATAATAAGGCAGATAATAGCAAATCGTAATTTTCATTAATATCCAATCTGAAGTACAATAATTTGAAAGGAAAGTACAATGCAAATTTTCCGAGCACATCCCGCTCGTCTAGGCCAAAAGGAAATAAAATAAAACAAACAATGCCAAAATAATAAAACCCACTAATCCGAGTCCATGGAGACATGGGAGATGTCGCTAGCTGCGTCCTCATCATCATCCTCGTCCTCTTCCGGATCCTCGTCCGGATCTTCGTCGGGACCCTCGAGGTCCTCGGCCTCGAACTGTGGCTCATCGTCCTCGGCTGGTGGCTCCTCGATAAATTGCGCCGCCCATGCGTTAAGCATGGCGTCGCTCGCCTGCACCATCGCCTGCGTCTCGACGATGTCCGTCCGGTTCTCGGTAATACGCCCGTCGTGCTCCTGCACAACATCAACTATCTGCCCATGTTGGGACATGAGCTGAGCCACTTGGAGACGTAGTGTCTCCACCGTCTCCTCCAGACGATCCTTCTCCTCCTCCAGCCGGTCACTTCGCCTTTCCAGGCGATCGTTCTTCTCGCGAAGAACACGCACCTCGTCGGATAGCTCGGCACTCCTCCGAAACTCCCGCCGGGTTACGGCCACATGAGCCGCGAAGGCTCTCTCCATCGGCATCCCAAGTGCCGGTAGTCGCGGACCCTCAGAGGTATCACCTCTGTATCGCGGGGTAGGTACCCGCTCAGTCTCTATCCACCGTAATAAGAGGCTAGGCAGCCATCCCCAGTAACGCTCCCGCGCCAACATCTGGGTCCTCCTCTCCATCTCCGCGTCCACCTGTGCTACAATACTGTCGATCCTACGTCGACTGTCCTCGGTCAAGTCATCGATGGCTGGGCGTTTGCCCGGTTTCCTGTCAGCGTCTCTGTTGTTGTCGGCCATCCTGTAAATTCTCAGGTTAGTACATAATAGTTCAATAAAGGAATTAACATCGGTGTGCAAATTCTAGGGTAGTGTCTAATGTTGAGCAGTGGCTATAGTCTAAGTTTACTAAATGCAAACCTAGTTCCCTATAACCAAGGCTCTGATACCAGTCTGTCACACCCCCAATTTCCCACTCGTGGTGTCAGTCCACGTGGGTGTGACGTGGCCAGGAATCACAGCTCTTGGTCATATAGAACGACTTCTATATGAGTTACACAATCACACAGTTTGTAAAACCAAACAAGTTTATATAAGTATGCAGCGGAAAATGTTAATCATCAAATACATAAGTAGCAGCGGAAAGTAATTGTTTGAAATAAACACTACAAATGATTAAATCGTTTTCAAATCATTATTAATGCACACAACGCCTAAAATACGAGTCTATATGCAGGCCAGACTCCTTAAGGCTTCCTTGTGTGTATCCTAGCGTAAGCTCCATCAGTTACCTGAGAATACATGCGAAAAGTGTCAACTAAAAAGTTGGTGAGTTCACATGTTTAGACAGACAGAAAAGTAAACAGACATATACTGGGTATGTTAAGTTGTTTGTTGGATACTACGATCCGTGGAGTGTGTCAGTTCATCTTACCGAAACTAGACTGTTTCCGTTTGCCTCCGCGAGTCATCGCTGAACTCGCAATTCACATCGAAATTACACTCGTTATGACCTCCAGTCAACATTGGTGCCGAGTGGGGCTAGTCAAACCCAGTAGTACTACGTAATTACGACTCGTTTGTTACACAACTAACGGTAAGGATAAGTGAGGGCTTTAAGCGATAATAGTTACACTCGAAAATGGTTTTCACAACATACCAGTCATATATCTAAAACAGTTGCATTGTATTCTCACCCCAATAGTTTAGTAAAAACAGTTCAAGAGTAAAAGTGGGGCCGTAAACTCACCTGAGTTGTGTTATGCGTTAGCTCAAATGTATATGTGTAGCTCGCCGGCTAGTAGTCACCTATATCACATAGGTACTATGAGTTTGTGATCACAAGTGTGGATCTCTCCGGACCGTGTTAGTGTTCAACAACACTAAGTGGTTATGTAGGTCGAGTTGACCGTGTTTGACCGTGTCGATCGTGTTTGACCTAACGACCCGTTGGTGATGGTTTGGATCAAGTGTGCGCGTAACGTGCGGTTTTAGTGTCGTGAGAAGTGTACGGATACCAAAATCATTCCGAATAAGAAACTTACTATTTATGGTAAGTTTCTATTTTAGGAAAGTTTCCATATTTGGCAAGTTATGCGTAAAATCATATTCCGATTATTCTAACATGCATATTTATCCTAAATGAGCATGTTATCACATAGCACATAGTTACACATAGTCGGTTTAACATAGTTTGCGCGTAAAAGTTTCCATATTTGGAAAGTTTCTAAAATAAGCATGTTTTCACAAGTTTAACAATCAACATCATCTATTATCATCATATTAGTCCTAGATAGTCTATTTATCATGCCTGTTGCAACCAACATGTGACAAATCATAGAATCTTCAAAATAAAGTTACTATATTTAGTAACTTATAGAAATAACACCAAATCAAATTTCTCAATAACACATTCCTTCCAATAACATCATATAATCACTAAATAAACATGTTAGACTCAAAACATTATCATACATCTTACCAAATTGCGATCTAGTGACAAAAAGTTACTATTTATGGTAACTTTTATAGAAATCATTCTTTTGACCAATCTAAGCATCCCTATGTACCAAATCATCATCTCAATAGTTTCTAACATCATTTTTAAGCTTAACATATAGATCTAAGCACATGCATGTTACTATTTCATCAAAAATCACCAATATGCAACTTAAAAGTTACTATTTTTAGCAATATGCCCAAATGACCAATTTTGACATCATCCAACATCTTAGATCATGTAGAATATCATCAATATCATTACTAACAACATTTCAATACCAAACATCATGTGAATCTACTTAGATCATCCATGCATGTTGTTAAAAGTTCCTATTTCATACTAAATTCAACAAATCATCACCATATTCAACATATATCATCATAAATCATCTTTAAACATCAAATCAGTAGTATTAGCATCTAATGACATGTTCATAAGTCCAAAATTTCGTGACAATGGTGGTGGTGGTGATGCATGTGGCCTAAATGGCTTGCATGTGTGATTTCTAGAGTTTTTAGGCAAAGTTAACCATAGAAACTACCTTACAAAGCTTTAGAACGCCTAAAGAAGGTTTGAGCAGATCTTTGGAGGTCCTGGATGCTGCTGGAGTCGTGCTAATCGCTGCCAACGAGTAGGTGTTATGTTTCTTCGAGCTCCAAGCCTTCAATGTCTTCAATGGTGCTCCCCTTGAGGTAAGAATGGCTTCTAATATGTTTAGGGAGAGGTAGCAGACGACTATGGCGGAGTATGGGCGCTGGTAACTCGGGGGAATAGGTAGAGGATCAACAGAATGATTAAGTCTTGGTTTTATAAAGATTTTTGCGTGTAAGGGCCGTCGCGTACCGCGGAGACTGCCCAAAAAGCATCTCCGCGTACCGCGGCGATTAAAATAATAATTCTGTTCCCGAAACACGCCGCGTACCGCGGTGGTGGAAGATGATCGGTCGTCGCGTACCGCGACGTATTTCGGAGAATTCAAATTCTCCCGCTCAGGCTTCGCGTACCGCGAAAGCCCAGTTGTGTGCCCATCGCGTACCGCGATGGGTCTCGGTTGAGCCCAATAGGCCCAATTGCGTTGTTTTGAACCGAATCTTTCGTATTTCTCGAATACGATCATCGTTTCTCGTCGCATATGACTTGTTCTAGCTAATTTAGGTTCACCGAACCTAAGTGCAGTGTTTTTGTGTTACCATTTGATCCGTTCACCAACGTTCGTTATTCAAGACACGTGCGAGTGTTGTGCGATAATTCCTTGAATTATCGGTGTGTTCAGACTGTCGTGCCACGTGTCACACTAAATGCATTTATTCTAGTGCCACGTATGAAATAATAATAAACATTATTATTAAAATTAATAGAGTTGCTGACCTGGAAATTACGAGGTGTCACATCATCCCCTTGTTATTGGGAATTTCGTCCCGAAATTCGGTTCATGTGCTGGTGTTGGCTTGTTCGACGAATAGATGAGGGTATTTCTTCTTCATCTGATCCTCCCGTTCCCAGGTGTATTCCGGTCCTCGTCGTGAGTTCCATCGAACTTTCACAATGGATATCTTACTGTGTTTCAACTTCTTGAGTTCCCGGTCCATGATTTCCACCGGTTCCTCTATGAAGTGTAATTGTTCATCGATTTGGATTTCCTCTAAAGGAATTGTGAGTGTTTCGTCTGACAAACATTTCTTGAGATTTGATACGTGAAACACGTTGTGCACGCTACTCAGTTCCTGTGGTAGCTGTAGTTCGTAGGCCACCGGGCCTATTCGTCTGGTGATCTCGAAAGGTCCATGTAACGAGGGTTTAGTTTTCCTCGCTTCCCGAATCGAATCACTCCCTTCCAAGGCGAGACTTTAAGAAGTACACGGTCTCCTACTTGGAATTCCAAAGGCTTGCGCCTTTTGTCGGCATAGCTCTTCTGTCGATCCCGAGCTGCTGCCATTCTGTTGCGTATTTGTACGATCTTTTCAGTTGTTTCATGCACAAGTTCGGGTCCGGTCAGTTGGCTTTCCCCAACTTCCGCCCAACAGAGTGGTGATCTGCATTTGCGCCCGTAAAGCGCTTCAAACGGTGCAGCTCCAATGCTAGTGTGGTAGCTGTTATTGTATGAGAACTCTACTAAGGGTAAGTGAGTCTCCCAACTGTTACCGAAATCAATCACACATGCCCGAAGCATGTCTTCCAAGGTCTGGATGGTTCTTTCACTTTGACCATCGGTTTGTGGATGATAAGCTGTACTCATATTCAGTCTCGTTCCGAGTGCTTTGTGTAAGGACTTCCAGAAGTGTGCCGTGAAACGGCTGTCTCGGTCCGATATTATGGAGATTGGGACTCCATGTCTGGATACGATCTCCTTCAAGTATATTCGCGTTAGCTTCTCCAACTTATCGGTTTCCTTGATAGGTAGGAAGTGTGCCGATTTCGTGAGTCGGTCGACGATAACCCAGATGGTATCGCAACCACTAGTAGTCTTTGGCAGTTTTGTGATAAAATCCATGGAAATCTGTTCCCATTTCCATACTGGGATTTCCGGTTGTTGGAGTAGTCCGGATGGCTTCTGGTATTCAACCTTGACCTTTGAGCAAGTCAGGCACTTACTCACATACGTTGCGACTTCTGACTTCATGTTAGGCCACCAATAGGTTGCCTTTAAATCGTGGTACATCTTGTCAGAACCTGGATGAACTGAGTATCGGCTCTTATGAGCTTCATCCATTACTACCTTCCTTAAGTCTCCAAAACGTGGAATCCAAATACGATCCATCAGGTAGTAAGCTCCGTCATCTTTTTGTTTCATCTGTTTGTCCATCCCTCTCATGGCTTCAAGAGTAAGATTTTCGAATTTCAATGCTTCTTGTTGTGCAACCCGAATTTGGTTAGGCAATTCGGAGTGTATGGTGAGTTGTAGCGCGCGCACGCGTTTGGTTGTTTCTTTCCGGCTTAGTGCGTCGGCGACTACATTGGCTTTACCGGGATGATATTTGATTGCACAATCATAATCACCTATCAGTTCGACCCATCTGCGTTGTCTCATGTTTAGCTCTTTTTGGTCGAAGATGTGTTGTAGGCTCTTATGATCAGTGAATATCGTGCACTTGGTGCCGTACAGATAGTGTCGCCAAATCTTTAGTGCGAACACTACGGCTCCCAACTCTAGATCGTGAGTTGTGTAGTTCTTTTCGTGCACTTTCAATTGTCATGACGCGTATGCTATAACTTTCTCGCGTTGCATCAGCACGCAACCGAGTCCTTGCTTTGAGGCGTCACAGTACACCACAAAGTCCTCGCACCCGTCTGGTAGCGATAAAATTGGTGCACTGCACAACTTCTGTTTCAATAGGTCGAAAGCAGTTTCCTGTTTTTCTCCCCATTCGAACTTCTTGCCTTTATGCGTAAGGGACGTCAACGATTGTGCGATCCTCAAGAACCCTTCGATAAACCGCCTGTAGTACCCGGCCAACCCTAAGAATTGTCGCACCTCAGTTGGAGTCTTAGGTGCTGCCCAACTCTTGATTGCCTCGATTTTGGCTGGGTCTACGTGTATCCCTTTTTCGTTTACCACATGTCCAAGGAACTGAACTTCGCGAATCCAAAAATCACATTTGGAGAATTTCGCGTATAGTTGCTCCTTCTTTAACAGTTCTAGGACACGTCTCAAGTGATTGGCATGTTCCTCCTGAGTCTTGGAATAGATCAGGATGTCATCTATGAATACGATTACGAACTTGTCGAGATACGGTTTACACACCCGATTCATGAGATCCATAAATACTGCCGGTACGTTAGTCAATCCAAATGGCATGACCAGAAATTCGTAATGTCCGTACCGCGTCCTGAATGCGGTCTTTGGTATATCGTTCTCTTGTATCCTGAGTTGATGGTAACCCGATCTCAGATCGATTTTCGAATAGAAGCTTGACCCTTGCAGCTGGTCAAACAAATCGTCTATTCGGGGTAGAGGGTATCGGTTCTTGATCGTTACCTTGTTCAATTCTCGATAGTCTATGCACATACGGAATGAACCGTCTTTCTTTTTCACAAACAAGACCGGAGCTCCCCACGGTGAAAAACTCGGTCTAATAAATCCCTTATCCAATAACTCTTGCAGTTGATTAGATAGTTCCTGCATTTCTGTAGGAGCCAGTCGATATGGTGCCTTGGCTATCGGTGCTGCTCCTGGCGTTAGATCTATCTGAAACTCCACTTGTCGTGCCGGTGGTAGTCCCGGTAGATCGTCAGGGATGTCTTCAATCTTTCGTTCCTTCTTTGGTTGTTCGGAGATAAGAGCCAGAATAGCCGTGTATCCTTTCTTTAGATATTTGCTAGCCTTCATGCAAGACATGATGTTTAGTGGTATCCCGCGTCGTTCCCCTTGAATTGGGATCTGCTCACCACTTGGCAACGTAACTCGTACGATCTTCTCGTTGCACACGATCTCGGCATGGTTTGCAGATAACCAATCCATTCCAATCACCACGTCGAAGCTTCCGAGAGTTACTGGCATCAGGTCGATCGCCAACTGATGGTTCGCTAGTGTTAGAACGCATCCTTTGATGATGTGTTGTGTTTCGATAAGTTTTCCATCCGCTAACTCTACGGTATACTTATAATCTAGTGGTGTTGGTGTCATGTCAAGCAATTTGCTAAATTCACTAGAGATAAAACTCCTATCGGCACCGGTATCAAATAACATACTAGCGTAGACATTATTTAAAAGAAACGTACCGGTGACGACGTTCGGATCATCTTTGGCTTCACCAGATCCGATTACGAATGCTCGTCCTCTAGCCGGGTTGCCTCCTGCGTTCTTGTTTTGTGGACAGTCACGGCGCATATGTCCGGGCTTGCCGCAAGTGAAGCACCCCTTCAGTGTGTTATCTTTGTTGAGGTTGGGGTTGGGATTCGATCGGCATTCTTTGGCTAGATGCCCGTTCCTTCCACAGTTGGTACACTTGGTCCTCTTGCATTGACCGAAATGGTGGAAGTTGCAGGTGTTGCATTTTGGGCTGTTGCCCTGATATCCCCCTTTGCTTTGGACGTTTGGTTGCGTGGCGGTGAAGACTTTGGCCGGTGCCGGTCGGTGTTGGGCTGGTGGTGGTGGAGAGAAAACACGGTTGTTGCTGGGTTCCCACTTTCGCTTGGGCTCTTGGGGTTTTAGGTGTTCACCCCTCTTTGGCAGTTTCCCTTGGGCTACCGCCTGGTCAGTCAGCTTGTGCGCCAAGCGAATCAGTGGTTGGATGGTGGCGTGATCGGCTGCTGTTACTGTGCTCTGTATTTGCTCTGGCAATCCACTGATGAATTGCTCTATCTTTTTGTACTCCGGCGTCACCATTGCCGGGCACAACTTGCACAGTTCGTGAAATCGAGTACAGTATTTCTCGATCTCGGATCCCACCATTTTGTGCGTCCAGAATTCTTCTTCCAGCTTCCGAATTTCGTCCCGAGGACAATACTCCTCATGGAGCATTCTCGTAAAGTTCTCCCATGGGATGGAGTTTGCAGTATCCAGCCCGAGTGTCTGGACATGAGAGTTCCACCAGGTGAGGGCCGGTCCCTCCAGTATTCCTGTGGCATATTTCACTCGGTTCTCGTCCGAGCATTCGGCCATAGAGAAGACCGATTCTACTTTCTCTATCCATCGGAGCAGTCCCACCGCTCCTTCGGTGCCCTAAAACTTGTGAGGATGGCAGCTCAGAAATGCTTTATACGAGCACCCCTTTGCCGCTCCTCCCTGGGGTCCTGTGCATCGGTAGTTCAATTCAACGTGTTAGTGGCTAGGCTGTCTACACTATGTCAGTTACGTTAGGCAAAAATTAGTACCGTTGTTAGTGCCACTCGTTTCGCTGGCGAGACGGTTGGCTTCGTACTCCGCGAGTACTTTGTTAAATTTCCGTTCGACCATCATGTCGATCCGTGCCTTTTCGGCCTTGCGTTTTAGTCGTAGAGCGTTGTTTCCTCGTGCAGACATGTTTCTATATAGAGAGGTTAGAGTGTTAGTCATCATATGCTAAGTGTTAGCCAAAGTTAGAATAGTTGTCATGTCAGATGTCATGTCAGATATCATAGCAAGATTTCACTAACAGTGTTAACAATAATAAGGCAGATAATAGCAAATCGTAATTTTCATTAATATCCAATCTGAAGTACAATAATTTGAAAGGAAAGTACAATGCAAATTTTCCGAGCACATCCCGCTCGTCTAGGCCAAAAGGAAATAAAATAAAACAAACAATGCCAAAATAATAAAACCCACTAATCCGAGTCCATGGAGACATGGGAGATGTCGCTAGCTGCGTCCTCATCATCATCCTCGTCCTCTTCCGGATCCTCGTCCGGATCTTCGTCGGGACCCTCGAGGTCCTCGGCCTCGAACTGTGGCTCATCGTCCTCGGCTGGTGGCTCCTCGATAAATTGCGCCGCCCATGCGTTAAGCATGGCGTCGCTCGCCTGCACCATCGCCTGCGTCTCGACGATGTCCGTCCGGTTCTCGGTAATACGCCCGTCGTGCTCCTGCACAACATCAACTATCTGCCCATGTTGGGACATGAGCTGAGCCACTTGGAGACGTAGTGTCTCCACCGTCTCCTCCAGACGATCCTTCTCCTCCTCCAGCCGGTCACTTCGCCTTTCCAGGCGATCGTTCTTCTCGCGAAGAACACGCACCTCGTCGGATAGCTCGGCACTCCTCCGAAACTCCCGCCGGGTTACGGCCACATGAGCCGCGAAGGCTCTCTCCATCGGCATCCCAAGTGCCGGTAGTCGCGGACCCTCAGAGGTATCACCTCTGTATCGCGGGGTAGGTACCCGCTCAGTCTCTATCCACCGTAATAAGAGGCTAGGCAGCCATCCCCAGTAACGCTCCCGCGCCAACATCTGGGTCCTCCTCTCCATCTCCGCGTCCACCTGTGCTACAATACTGTCGATCCTACGTCGACTGTCCTCGGTCAAGTCATCGATGGCTGGGCGTTTGCCCGGTTTCCTGTCAGCGTCTCTGTTGTTGTCGGCCATCCTGTAAATTCTCAGGTTAGTACATAATAGTTCAATAAAGGAATTAACATCGGTGTGCAAATTCTAGGGTAGTGTCTAATGTTGAGCAGTGGCTATAGTCTAAGTTTACTAAATGCAAACCTAGTTCCCTATAACCAAGGCTCTGATACCAGTCTGTCACACCCCCAATTTCCCACTCGTGGTGTCAGTCCACGTGGGTGTGACGTGGCCAGGAATCACAGCTCTTGGTCATATAGAACGACTTCTATATGAGTTACACAATCACACAGTTTGTAAAACCAAACAAGTTTATATAAGTATGCAGCGGAAAATGTTAATCATCAAATACATAAGTAGCAGCGGAAAGTAATTGTTTGAAATAAACACTACAAATGATTAAATCGTTTTCAAATCATTATTAATGCACACAACGCCTAAAATACGAGTCTATATGCAGGCCAGACTCCTTAAGGCTTCCTTGTGTGTATCCTAGCGTAAGCTCCATCAGTTACCTGAGAATACATGCGAAAAGTGTCAACTAAAAAGTTGGTGAGTTCACATGTTTAGACAGACAGAAAAGTAAACAGACATATACTGGGTATGTTAAGTTGTTTGTTGGATACTACGATCCGTGGAGTGTGTCAGTTCATCTTACCGAAACTAGACTGTTTCCGTTTGCCTCCGCGAGTCATCGCTGAACTCGCAATTCACATCGAAATTACACTCGTTATGACCTCCAGTCAACATTGGTGCCGAGTGGGGCTAGTCAAACCCAGTAGTACTACGTAATTACGACTCGTTTGTTACACAACTAACGGTAAGGATAAGTGAGGGCTTTAAGCGATAATAGTTACACTCGAAAATGGTTTTCACAACATACCAGTCATATATCTAAAACAGTTGCATTGTATTCTCACCCCA
Organism: Mikania micrantha; assembly: GCA_009363875.1. Lineage (NCBI taxonomy): Eukaryota > Viridiplantae > Streptophyta > Magnoliopsida > Asterales > Asteraceae > Mikania > Mikania micrantha. The sequence goes on along the minus strand of CM018685.1, from coordinate 44,903,325 downwards.
ATAGTTTAGTAAAAACAGTTCAAGAGTAAAAGTGGGGCCGTAAACTCACCTGAGTTGTGTTATGCGTTAGCTCAAATGTATATGTGTAGCTCGCCGGCTAGTAGTCACCTATATCACATAGGTACTATGAGTTTGTGATCACAAGTGTGGATCTCTCCGGACCGTGTTAGTGTTCAACAACACTAAGTGGTTATGTAGGTCGAGTTGACCGTGTTTGACCGTGTCGATCGTGTTTGACCTAACGACCCGTTGGTGATGGTTTGGATCAAGTGTGCGCGTAACGTGCGGTTTTAGTGTCGTGAGAAGTGTACGGATACCAAAATCATTCCGAATAAGAAACTTACTATTTATGGTAAGTTTCTATTTTAGGAAAGTTTCCATATTTGGCAAGTTATGCGTAAAATCATATTCCGATTATTCTAACATGCATATTTATCCTAAATGAGCATGTTATCACATAGCACATAGTTACACATAGTCGGTTTAACATAGTTTGCGCGTAAAAGTTTCCATATTTGGAAAGTTTCTAAAATAAGCATGTTTTCACAAGTTTAACAATCAACATCATCTATTATCATCATATTAGTCCTAGATAGTCTATTTATCATGCCTGTTGCAACCAACATGTGACAAATCATAGAATCTTCAAAATAAAGTTACTATATTTAGTAACTTATAGAAATAACACCAAATCAAATTTCTCAATAACACATTCCTTCCAATAACATCATATAATCACTAAATAAACATGTTAGACTCAAAACATTATCATACATCTTACCAAATTGCGATCTAGTGACAAAAAGTTACTATTTATGGTAACTTTTATAGAAATCATTCTTTTGACCAATCTAAGCATCCCTATGTACCAAATCATCATCTCAATAGTTTCTAACATCATTTTTAAGCTTAACATATAGATCTAAGCACATGCATGTTACTATTTCATCAAAAATCACCAATATGCAACTTAAAAGTTACTATTTTTAGCAATATGCCCAAATGACCAATTTTGACATCATCCAACATCTTAGATCATGTAGAATATCATCAATATCATTACTAACAACATTTCAATACCAAACATCATGTGAATCTACTTAGATCATCCATGCATGTTGTTAAAAGTTCCTATTTCATACTAAATTCAACAAATCATCACCATATTCAACATATATCATCATAAATCATCTTTAAACATCAAATCAGTAGTATTAGCATCTAATGACATGTTCATAAGTCCAAAATTTCGTGACAATGGTGGTGGTGGTGATGCATGTGGCCTAAATGGCTTGCATGTGTGATTTCTAGAGTTTTTAGGCAAAGTTAACCATAGAAACTACCTTACAAAGCTTTAGAACGCCTAAAGAAGGTTTGAGCAGATCTTTGGAGGTCCTGGATGCTGCTGGAGTCGTGCTAATCGCTGCCAACGAGTAGGTGTTATGTTTCTTCGAGCTCCAAGCCTTCAATGTCTTCAATGGTGCTCCCCTTGAGGTAAGAATGGCTTCTAATATGTTTAGGGAGAGGTAGCAGACGACTATGGCGGAGTATGGGCGCTGGTAACTCGGGGGAATAGGTAGAGGATCAACAGAATGATTAAGTCTTGGTTTTATAAAGATTTTTGCGTGTAAGGGCCGTCGCGTACCGCGGAGACTGCCCAAAAAGCATCTCCGCGTACCGCGGCGATTAAAATAATAATTCTGTTCCCGAAACACGCCGCGTACCGCGGTGGTGGAAGATGATCGGTCGTCGCGTACCGCGACGTATTTCGGAGAATTCAAATTCTCCCGCTCAGGCTTCGCGTACCGCGAAAGCCCAGTTGTGTGCCCATCGCGTACCGCGATGGGTCTCGGTTGAGCCCAATAGGCCCAATTGCGTTGTTTTGAACCGAATCTTTCGTATTTCTCGAATACGATCATCGTTTCTCGTCGCATATGACTTGTTCTAGCTAATTTAGGTTCACCGAACCTAAGTGCAGTGTTTTTGTGTTACCATTTGATCCGTTCACCAACGTTCGTTATTCAAGACACGTGCGAGTGTTGTGCGATAATTCCTTGAATTATCGGTGTGTTCAGACTGTCGTGCCACGTGTCACACTAAATGCATTTATTCTAGTGCCACGTATGAAATAATAATAAACATTATTATTAAAATTAATAGAGTTGCTGACCTGGAAATTACGAGGTGTCACATCATCCCCTTGTTATTGGGAATTTCGTCCCGAAATTCGGTTCATGTGCTGGTGTTGGCTTGTTCGACGAATAGATGAGGGTATTTCTTCTTCATCTGATCCTCCCGTTCCCAGGTGTATTCCGGTCCTCGTCGTGAGTTCCATCGAACTTTCACAATGGATATCTTACTGTGTTTCAACTTCTTGAGTTCCCGGTCCATGATTTCCACCGGTTCCTCTATGAAGTGTAATTGTTCATCGATTTGGATTTCCTCTAAAGGAATTGTGAGTGTTTCGTCTGACAAACATTTCTTGAGATTTGATACGTGAAACACGTTGTGCACGCTACTCAGTTCCTGTGGTAGCTGTAGTTCGTAGGCCACCGGGCCTATTCGTCTGGTGATCTCGAAAGGTCCATGTAACGAGGGTTTAGTTTTCCTCGCTTCCCGAATCGAATCACTCCCTTCCAAGGCGAGACTTTAAGAAGTACACGGTCTCCTACTTGGAATTCCAAAGGCTTGCGCCTTTTGTCGGCATAGCTCTTCTGTCGATCCCGAGCTGCTGCCATTCTGTTGCGTATTTGTACGATCTTTTCAGTTGTTTCATGCACAAGTTCGGGTCCGGTCAGTTGGCTTTCCCCAACTTCCGCCCAACAGAGTGGTGATCTGCATTTGCGCCCGTAAAGCGCTTCAAACGGTGCAGCTCCAATGCTAGTGTGGTAGCTGTTATTGTATGAGAACTCTACTAAGGGTAAGTGAGTCTCCCAACTGTTACCGAAATCAATCACACATGCCCGAAGCATGTCTTCCAAGGTCTGGATGGTTCTTTCACTTTGACCATCGGTTTGTGGATGATAAGCTGTACTCATATTCAGTCTCGTTCCGAGTGCTTTGTGTAAGGACTTCCAGAAGTGTGCCGTGAAACGGCTGTCTCGGTCCGATATTATGGAGATTGGGACTCCATGTCTGGATACGATCTCCTTCAAGTATATTCGCGTTAGCTTCTCCAACTTATCGGTTTCCTTGATAGGTAGGAAGTGTGCCGATTTCGTGAGTCGGTCGACGATAACCCAGATGGTATCGCAACCACTAGTAGTCTTTGGCAGTTTTGTGATAAAATCCATGGAAATCTGTTCCCATTTCCATACTGGGATTTCCGGTTGTTGGAGTAGTCTGGATGGCTTCTGGTATTCAACCTTGACCTTTGAGCAAGTCAGGCACTTACTCACATACGTTGCGACTTCTGACTTCATGTTAGGCCACCAATAGGTTGCCTTTAAATCGTGGTACATCTTGTCAGAACCTGGATGAACTGAGTATCGGCTCTTATGAGCTTCATCCATTACTACCTTCCTTAAGTCTCCAAAACGTGGAATCCAAATACGATCCATCAGGTAGTAAGCTCCGTCATCTTTTTGTTTCATCTGTTTGTCCATCCCTCTCATGGCTTCAAGAGTAAGATTTTCGGTTTTCAATGCTTCTTGTTGTGCAACCCGAATTTGGTTAGGCAATTCGGAGTGTATGGTGAGTTGTAGCGCGCGCACGCGTTTGGTTGTTTCTTTCCGGCTTAGTGCGTCGGCGACTACATTGGCTTTACCGGGATGATATTTGATTGCACAATCATAATCACCTATCAGTTCGACCCATCTGCGTTGTCTCATGTTTAGCTCTTTTTGGTCGAAGATGTGTTGTAGGCTCTTATGATCAGTGAATATCGTGCACTTGGTGCCGTACAGATAGTGTCGCCAAATCTTTAGTGCGAACACTACGGCTCCCAACTCTAGATCGTGAGTTGTGTAGTTCTTTTCGTGCACTTTCAATTGTCATGACGCGTATGCTATAACTTTCTCGCGTTGCATCAGCACGCAACCGAGTCCTTGCTTTGAGGCGTCACAGTACACCACAAAGTCCTCGCACCCGTCTGGTAGCGATAAAATTGGTGCACTGCACAACTTCTGTTTCAATAGGTCGAAAGCAGTTTCCTGTTTTTCTCCCCATTCGAACTTCTTGTCTTTATGCGTAAGGGACGAAGTATTGGTCGCCCCCCTCTTTTTTTTGCCAGTAGTGTTAATTTTCGGACCGTAAGACAAAAACATTTTTAAATACTGGTTTTCGCCCCCCCTAAAAAAATTCTAAACCAAACATATTTTAAAAAATACTCATTTCATCCCTCTCAATTTTTGACCCAATTTTCCTCCCTCCTATATTTTATCTTATTTTCTCAAAAAATAACCTTTTCTTTTAATATTTTATTCTTTTCTTTAATACCAATATCTATTCTCTAAAATACCCTCCCTCCCCAAGCCCTAATTCCTAAAAAAAATTCAATCCCGTTCCCACTTCCCCGCTCACTCCATTTTTCGGCTCCAAGTATCCAAGATTTCTCCCGATCAGCGACAGGCAACTCCCTCCCCGGCGGTCGGCTGCCGACCTGTGGCCCCTGCGCTGCTGGGCCTTCTGCTGGCTCCTCCTGACTGGCTGGCTCCTAGCCTCCTGCGCTCTGCACTCGGCTCCCGTCCCTTGCTCCTCTCTATTTAGGTATAACCGTATACATTTGTTTTTTTTTATTGCTTATCAACTTATGTTTTTTTTTGTTGATGTAAGTAGAAATGATGTCATTTAGGTATACATTTGTTTCTAAGATTTGATTTAGAAATTAGAATTGTATGTTGATGTAACAACCGAATAATTAGCATATTTGATCGTGTATAAAATCTACGTTGAATTAACAATCGAAATTATTACAGGATGATAGTATGCGAGAAATGGTGAATGTGGGCGAAAACCGTGCGCGAAACGGAGTTACGGATTGTCCGGAATCGCGAAACGAAGGAAAATTTCAAAGTATGGAATTTTGGACTCGTCGCGGTACGCGACAAAGTGATTGAGGATCCTTCGCGGTACGCGATGGACCAAAATATCTGAAATCCTCTGGATTTCTTCGCGGTACGCGAAGCCCTTTTGGGCTCCTTGTCGCGGTACGCGACGGGTGAGGCGGTGGTATGGTTTGATCTTCTTCATCAGTTTCACGCAGAAGTTAAAATTTTTATAGTTACTCGAACGTATATCGCTCAAGAACACCACCAGACGAGTTTTCATCATCTAACCTTCAATTTGAAGCCACCAGAAGTCACCGATCATACCAGGGATCGTATCTACAAGTTCTGATCATTGTTTTACAGTCAAAACTCCGTCAGATTAGGTAACGATTCGTTTTAACTTTCTAGTGCGATTTTGATTGATTAGATCTTGATTTTGAACGTAATAACATAGTTAGGATTGTTGATTATTGCCTAGATGATGGCTAGGATTGATTATAAATGAAGAACACGATGTTCTAACGGTTAAATCCTTGTTTTGGGCCGTTGTAATGCCCGGTTTGCATGAAATCACAACTATGATTATAATGGTTTAATCCATTTGATTATGACAATGTAGGTGATTATCTTGGTTAATCTTTGAAATGCAAAGGTTAAATCTAAGTGCTTCAAACTAATCACAATCATTAACATACTTATTGGAACGATTATCTGATGTTTATGATAACAGTCAGATTAGTATGTTAAACATGGTTATTAAACCTATTCTAAGACTACATTATGATATTTCATGATATCTGGGTAATCAATGATAAGGATTTATCATTTCTAAGCCATTAATCTGTTTAGGAATTGTTTTAGCATTATAATCAACAACATTAACTATTTGATGACTTTCAAGACAATGTCTTTGACATTGAACGTTCAGAAATATCTAATCAGTAGGTTAAAACATAAATAACTTATTAAGTGTAAACTGATGCAGAATTTTACTGTTAGTACCAGTTTACGAGGGGTCTTGCTACAGTAATACATCAAGTGAGTTTTTATAGCCCTGTTTTAAATGTTTTATCATTTTGGGCTGATATGCATGTTATAAAGTTATTGTGTGAAAGTGATTTTAACCTGATTATGGTCAGGTAAAGCATGTTTTCAGGAAAAGTATGTTTTCAGATAAAAATTGTTTTAAGTCTCAACTATGGTTGAGAAGTAAATGATTTTAAGAATCTCAGCTGAGATATAACGAATGTTTTTAAAAGTCTCAACTGCGGTTGACAAAGAAATGATTATTTGTGTATAAGACACTCGACTGAGGTCGAGGAGGAAATGTAAGACACTCGACTGAGGTCGAGGAGGAAAATATAAGACACTCAACCGAGGTCGAGGAGGAATTGTGGTTTTGCCAGCTGCGGTTGGGCAAAACTTAAGCACAGCGGTGAAAGGAGCCGCTTTTGCTTATGATGTTTAAAGAGTCCTGTGGAAACACAGGCCTGCCGACTGTGTGTCGCCAGTTGATGGAATCTTATGCATGTATAAGTTATCGACTTCGGGTTGATAGTTTAAGAGCCTTGTGCTGCACAAGCCTGTTTGACTTCAGGGTCAGCAGTTGACGGTGAAGTTCCTTCACTGTATGAATGATGTTATGATGATATGTATGCTATGTAATTATGTTATGATGCTATGTATGTGATGAAATCATGATATGAGAACATGTATGTTATGTATTTGGATTATGCTATACGAGGACATGAATGAATAAGGATTTTCTAAGAAATGAACTTAGAACTCACCAGCATAAAGCTGACTTGTTTTACATGCATATCAGGTTGAATAGTTTGAGAAGGGAGACCAGAAAGGCTCATGGCATATGTTGAAGACTACCCCTGGCATAGACTGGCTGTATTATATGACTGTTAGAAGAGTGGGTTATGTTTAATGTGTGTTTAATATGCGTATTTTATGTATGTAATCACCTTAAATTCTGCTGTTATAGTAATGTAAATATGGTCTAAAGAGTATGGGTTTGATGTTTGCCAACCGAGGGGCTCGGGGCCTCTCAGTTGATTGGGATTAATTGTTATTATTTTGTTTGTTATGATTTAGAAATTAGAATTGGTATGTTAATTGGTATAATTTGTTTAGTATGAGTTAGAAATTAGAATTGGTATGTTAATTGATATAGTTTGTTTGGTATGATTTAGGTTTAAGTTTGAATCAATATATCATGGGGAAGGTGAAAACAATTGACTCATTTTTCAAAAGAAAGGTTATTGAAGAGGAGGATGTTACAAATCAAGACAAACATAAGAAATCCTCAACTAGTGAGTCCGAAAAACATGCAAATATCCCATAGCATGTTGCATCTCAAAGGTCGTCAAGCGGAATTATAATTATTCTTTAAGGTACTCACTCATTTAATTTTTTTACGCACAATGATAATTATTAGACATTTTAATTTTTATTGTTTGACCCGACTTGACCCGAATCGCTAATCCGAACATTTAACCCAACTAGGCAACTAACCGAGCCAACTGCAAAAATTTTTTTGGATCACGTAAGTTTTCGCCCACCCTTCCGATACCGTCAAGCTCCGTCACTGGTCGTGTGCCAATTTTTTTTCCTTATCGCTATGTTTCGAGTTAAAATCCGGGTTGATTCAAACAATTTAAAAGCCCAAATTTGTTTAAAAGCCTTCTAAAATAGAGTTAACAATGACCATAAACCATAAATAGAAATAACACTAAAATATGAAGTCAAGGAAAAAATAAAAGAAATTCACTATAGCTAATTAGAGGTTTTCTAATTCTATTATGTATCTCTAATTCTATCATGCATAATAATGGGATATGATGCCCTCCATGCCCTTTTCACTACTTATAAGTTATAAGGCCCATTTTAGTTTTTATTGACTAAAAAAGGCTTTAAACTTAAGATCGGTTAAATAATGAGATAACAACCGACACTGTGAACCATTGAAGATAATGATAAAACTTACAATATTAATTCAACTTTATCATATTTTTAAAAATCAAAGGGGCTCAAGGAATTTTAGAAAGAAAACCCGAAGGGGTCGAGCTTAATCCCTATAAAATTTTCCGACCAAAAATTACTATATCAATGCTTCTGACCAGAAAAAACGGCAAGGGCCGGAGCACCCCTGGGCCCCTTAAATCATCTGTCCCTAGTTAGAGTTAAAACATTAAAGGTATTTGAGTTAAAAAAAATAAACAAAAAAAGTATCGAATGGGTTAGAGTTAAAACATTAAAGAAGTTAAACTAATCAAGTTAGCACTCATGCGTTACCTAACTAGACTAGCAACTAATATTATTTTCTCGATTAACAAGTTGATAAAATATTCTAAAATCATTGATAACATTAAAAACACTAGTTGTTTACTCGAATGTAAAGAAAACGGCTCACTCCGTAAGATCGTTAAGCTGTTTGGTTTGGAAAAATTTTTGGGATATTTGATGATGTTTTGAGTTTGGATGTCATTGTGTTTAATTAATTGGTGATTCTTGAGAAATGTGGTATTGTATACGTTTATAGTCGATAAATGGAATTGTTAGCACTTGGGAGGGGGGTTTATTAATTATAGTGCTTTAAATCTGGGCCTTTTATTAGTTAGCCCTGGTAAAGCCCTCAGACGAGAACAATAATTTTCAGGAACTGTAAAGACGAGTAAGGCTGGTTTGAGCTCAAAGTTAAACGGATCAACTTGATTTTTTTAATGAGCTAGAAAAGCAATAAAACTAGAGCAAGATCGCCATGCTAACTTGAAATTAAAAAAAAAAACTTTTTTTTTTAAATTTTATATCGTTATTAAACTAAAGCGTATATTAGGAAAATGTTAATCCAATTCTTAATTTTTTTGATACTTTATTTGTTTTCAATAAATTGAGATATCCAGAGCAACATTGATGAAACTTTTATAGGGCCGGGGGTCGAAAGGTTATTTTTAGATAAAAATAATGGTTTCATCTCATTTCGTTTCAAAAAATTAACATGTATTCTGATTCTCGTAAATTTCCGTCCCCATCAAGAGATTCATGGTTAAGTTAACCATTAAAACAACTATGATTATGGCTAAGTTACATCCTAGCTTGTAATAATATTTGGATATATATTCTGTTATCGGGCGGCTGGCTGTCCATTTGATGATTGTTTTAATTAATACCACATTTTAGTCGTCCTATGTTTTATAATAATTTTCTTTAAATTAATGATCGTTACATTCGAGTAAATAATTACTAGGAATGACAATACGACAATAAGACAGTGGCAATCCTCGTATTAATTATTTGGTAAAAAAAGTCACTTTAAATTATAGATATGACTTTTGAACGTGAGACTTTTGTGGTTGCCATCTGTTTCCATTTGAGTCCAACTAATATCATTAAAATTTTTTATTAAATTCTATTGTTAAATAATCAATTAATGTTTGTATGTGTGTATGTATGTATAGGGATGGATATTTCGAAAACATTCTTAAATTGAGAAAACTTTGAATACTTTTAAAAAACAATTTAAAAAGTTTTTTTTTTTACATTTTTTTAACATTATTATGGTAATTTTTATAAAAAAATGAAAAAAAGAGCCGACGAAATTAAAAAAATTTTGTAAACGATATAACACACATGTAACACATATGTCAGGTCTGGATGAAGGAATTACATATATGTTACATCGTTTACAAATTATTTTTTAAAAGCATTACTCGTCGTTTTTTATATTTTTTAAATAAAGCCGATTCTAATAATGTTACAAAAGTATAAAAAAATAAATTTTTTTCATGATTTTTTTTCAAGGTTTTCAAAGTTTTCTCAACCTAAAGGGGTTTTTAAATTATACATCTCCTGTATATATACACATATAAAAAATGAAATAATACATAAACTCTCTCTCTCTCTGGAATGCCACACATGTAAATGATTATTTCTATAATAGAGGTCGTTTTAGTTCGGTTTGGGATGATTATTTTGAAGCTATAACTTTGATTATGAAATTCGTTTTTATTATTTTGAAGTGTTTTGGATCACTTTCAAATATACATATGCATGAAAATTAAATCATATACAAGAAAAATGCATAAAAATATGGTTCAAATACATGAAAATATATAAAAAAACATATGAATGCATGAAACTATAGATATCGGTTCAGTTTTGGTTATTTTAGTTATTAGAGATGAGTAAATAGCAACCGTCACTGAATGGTTTGTTTTTTTCACAATCTTAAACGTAGCCAATAGGCTAAGTCTGCTTCGGTTATTTTTTGTTATCAGATTTGTATGCTCAACCCTACCAAACATTGATCAACAAATCGGGGTCTAAAGAACACTCTCTATTTCCTCCCATGTTTTTGGTGTTCAACTCCATCTTTATTTTTATGATTAGGTTTTGTATGTGTTTATGTTCTTTATTTATTACTATATATACATTTATTTATTTATAAGATGAATGAACAGTTATAATATTTCAATAATAATAATAATAATAATAATATAATATTAATAATAATAATAATATAATATAATAATATTATTATTATTATAATAATATAATATTAAAATAAAATAATATTAGTATAATAAAATAATAATAATAATATTATTATTATTATAATAAAATAATATAATATTATTATTATAATAAAATAATAATAATAATATAATAAAATAATAATATTATTATTATAATAAAATAATAATATAATATTATAATAAAAATAAATATTTTATAATATTAGTATAATAATAATTATTATTATAATAATATTATATAATCTTATTTTTCAATTGTTCGGGCTTCTTTAAAATATTACGACCAAATGAGACTTATATATAAGTATATAACGTATAGATAACTTTATGTTATATGAGTTTCAATTTTTAAGATCATGCTTTTATTTCAGTTAAATATGGGGTTACCGCCGCAACGCGCGGAGTAACCCCTAGTTTAAAACAAGAATTGTGTGATTTTATTATTAGCAATTAGCAAACCCATGTTTTATGCAGTTGTAAACCAGTGGCTGAGCTTGAAAATAAATCCCGATGGGTTGAAGGATTTTTAGAAAGAAAACAGAGGATGCCGGACTCAATACTTATAAATTATTCCGACGAAATCCTACTAAATCAGCCCTTATGGGTGGAAAAACGGCAGGAGAGGGGCACCCCCGGGCCCTTCAAAAGCTCCGCCCTTGTGCATAACCATCTTTATGTGTGTGTGAAAGAAAGAATGAAAGATATTAAAAGTAACCTCAGCTTGGGCTTTAGTCTGGCCAGCTTGGTACTCTGCACTCTGAGAGTTGTTCATCATGTTTCTGAGGTTAATTTACGTTGCTTGTTTATAAAAAGTAAGAAGAAGGTTAAAAAAGACAAATAGATTGTGTTGATCAGAAGCTGCAAATGGGGTTGGTATGTATAGCTTATCAAATCAAACTAACAGGTGACATTTTTGCATATCATTTTTAGAAAACAGTTGCAAATATTTGTAGGTTTAAGGAGTAAATATTCATATATATAGCTGACCTTAGGAAAAGTTTGCTCAAACTCGGTCTAAATTTACAAAACTGAGTGAAAGTTAATGTTCAAACTTGGTTCGGTTTAAATCGAGCACTTAGTTTTGATTGGTTTTATATTAAATTTTAATATAAAAACTCTAAATTGTTGTTTTTTAAGGAAACAACAAAGAGAGATATATACTGAAAGTGAATACTTTAAAGGTTTAATTAAACATTTAGGTTTTTATTTGATTAAAGGTTTATACATGATGAGTCTAGCTTTAAAATATGAATATTTACTCCTTAAAGGCTTAAGAATTTGTCTTTTTTATTAAATATATATAAAATAATGTTGTGTGTGTGTATAATTCAGAGAAATCAAGCGAGCAACAAGCGATCTAACCTCTTCTGGTGCTCGGTTAGTCTATAAAATGATTTGAGATGCTCAACTCGTTTACAATCCAAAATCAAACGAACATATTTCTGAGTTTTTTTCCATCTAGCTTCGAATGAGTTTCAAGTGTAACTATTTGAACAACAATATGTGCTCAAATGCTTTTGGTGTTATAATACCACGTAACATGAGTCTATGAGAAGGTTGGATCCGATATGAAGAAAATTTTGCTTAAGAAGAGTAGAAATTAATAGGATATTGACATGTGACATGTTAAAAACATAAAATCAAAAAACAATACAAAAAACAAAATCCAATAGAAAAACAAAATCTAATACAAAAAAATTAGTACAAAAAAAACAAATTATTCAATATAAAAACTTAGAAATCCAGTACCAAAAAATATAAATCCAATACAAAAAAACAAAAATATAATACATAAATAACAAAAAATCCACTAAAAAAGAAAAATCTAGTAAAAAAATAAGATGTTATGCCTAAATTATCATTTATTTATTTTTTAGCATATCATACGTCAAACTTATATTAGTTTATATTCTTTTAGGCAAGATCTTTTCCCTTGAATAAATATAAGATTTAAACTAGCATAAAAGAAATTAAAACAAAGTCATTAAAGTTCTATTTTTTACTTTGATGTTAAAGTTCTAGTTAGAGCTAGCAAACGTATATATAGTAAGATACGATTAGAATTGTTTATCACAAAAATACACTATTTGATTTTATACTATTTAAAATAATAAAAATTAGAAAGCTAAGTTTTATCATCTTTCTTTTTTTGTTACATACAACATAGAAATATCATGATTAAATCACCGAGACAATTGTTAAACAAGGTGTTTTTCTATATTTGCATTAATTGCATTGTTTCTAACATATTAATAATGTTTTCAGAACCGGACCGGATATCAAACTGGTCTCCTTACCGGTCAGAGGTCCGACTGGTCGGATCGGTCAGACCGGATTTTAAAAACATTTTATAAATATATATATATATATATATATATAATCAAAAAACTAGAAAAAAAACCGGTTCAACCAGCTGGTTCGCCCAAAACGGCCCAGAACACTTAAACCGAACCGATTCAACCACCTGGAGCCGGTTCGACCGGTCAGACCTACCGTTCCGGTTTTCAAAACATTGCATATTAAGCATGATAAGACATGTGTTGTCAATCCTAGCTCTAGCCTCGAAAATGGATTGAGGTAATAATTTGTTTTTAACAAATGAACAAAAACGTAAAAATCTATACTATATAATAAAAGAATAACAATACGCCACGTGTCGTTATTTTAGCATATCCACATCACATTTGACACGTGACATATATATAGGCTATCCATGTGGCATGTTTAACAAATTTAGAAATTAATTTCATTTAATACAATAAAGTCAAATTTCCAAAATTAAAGAAATACAATTAATATTCATATTTTAAAATATTAATGAAAATATAATCATTTCAAACTTTACATTTTCAATTAATAATTTTGAAAATTCAAAATTTTAAATATTATTTTTATTTGTATTGTTTAAAATGATGTTTAGATATTTATAAAATATACTTTTATTTTCATATTTTAAAAATTTTATATTATTTGTATATCAAATTTTCTATCATGATTTTTTATAATGCTTATTTTTTATACAACCCTGTGTAATACACAGGCCAATAAGCTAGTGATTTTATAAAATAAATTGATTTCTACTAATTTCTCAAATTATTTGGATAATGTCACCATTATTGTTACATGGACGAGATCCCCGCTCTCTGCTCTCCCACCGGCTTCGCTATCCCCCAGAATGCAAGTTCCCGCTCCGATTCGATCTCCGGCGTGGGTCTCCACTCGCCGGCTCCTCGAACAGAAACTTTCTGACCTCCATAAGTGCAACAATCCAAACCAATTGAAGCAACTTCATGCTCTCATATACAAATCCAATCTTCAACAAGACCCATTCGTCATCCCCAAATTGATAACCGCATACTCCCTCTGCCGGAAAATGTCCACCGCAGGCAAAGCTTTTAACCAGGTTCACGAACCCAACGTCCATATATACAACACTATGATCAGAGCTCACGTTCACAACTCTCAGACTGCACAAGCGTTTGCAATTTTCCTCTTGATGCAGGATTCTGGCGTTTATCCCGATAATTTCACGTACCCTTTTCTTTTGAAGGCATGTGGCGGTCAGAATGATCTCAATTTGGTTAAAATGATTCACAACCATATCGTGAAATTCGGGTTTAATTCAGATATTTACGTGCCCAACGCGTTAATTGATTCGTATTCGAGGTGTGGGTTGGTGGGTGTTGATGCAGCTAAGAAGGTGTTCTGTGTGATGGATGAAAGAGATACCGTTTCTTGGAACACGATGATTGGTGGGTTGGTGAAAGCTAACCGGTTAAGCGATGCTCGCCGGCTGTTTGATGAAATGCCTGAACGAGATATGGTGAGTTGGAACACTATCTTGGATGGGTATGCAAAAGCTGGTCAATTGAATGATGCATTTGAGCTGTTTGAGAAAATGCCTGAGAGAAATGTGGTATCTTGGTCTACTATGCTTACTGGTTATAGCAAAGCAGGGGACATGGATATGACAAGAATGTTGTTTGATAAAATGCCAGTCAAGAATCTGGTTTCATGGACCATTATAATAGCCGGCTATGCTGAAAAGGGGCTTGCAAAGGAGGCTGTTGATCTATACGAGCAAATGGAGGAATTAGGATTCCGGCCTGATGATGGAGCTATTATCAGTATATTAGCTGCGTGTGCACAGTCAGGTTTGCTTTGGTTGGGTAAACGTGTGCATCAATCTATTCAACGAAACAGATATGAATGTAGCACCCTAGTTGAAAATGCATTGATTGATATGTATGCTAAATGTGGTAGCTTAAACAAAGCATTAAACATCTTTAACAAGATGTGTAAGAAAGATTTAGTTTCTTGGAACGCGATGATTCATGGGTTAGCAATGCACGGGCATGGAAGTGAAGCACTTGATCTTTTCTCCAAAATGAAGCAAGAAGGATTCGCTCCGGATAAAGTTACATTTGTTGGTGTTTTATGCGCGTGTACTCATGGCGGCTATGCTGATGAAGGGATTCAGTATTTCTACACCATGGAAAGAGATTATGGCATCCCACCAGAAATTGAACATTATGGTTGTGTGATTGATCTTTTAGGCCGTGTAGGGCGTCTTCAAGAAGCATTTAGGTTGGTGAGAACCATGCCAGTTGAACCAAATGCTATCATCTGGGGCGCAATTTTAGGAGCCTGCAGGCTATACAACGCTGTAGAACTTGCTCAAGATGTGCTGAAACACTTGGTTAGATTAGAACCTCAAAATGCAGGTAATTATTCAATGTTGTCCAACATATATGCTGCAACTGGAAATTGGGCAGGTGTTGCTGATGCAAGGTTGAAAATGAAAAACACTGGGAAGGAAAAGCCTTCAGGGGCTAGTTTGATCGAATTAGAAGACGGGGTTCATGAATTTACTGTTAAAAATGCTTCGCATCCTGCGTCTGATAAGATATATCAGATGGTTGATGGATTGAGTTCTCATATTCGAAAAGTTGACTATAGCCCAGATGCAATCTGCTAAGGTATGCTGACATCACTGATCTTGTTGTATATATATTCATACTGTGTTCAAGTATTAGCCATAATCATATACCTCTGGGTCAAACATGTTATGCTGTGATTCATTATGTAATTACCTTTGTCATTTCTTGGTATACACGAACTCTTTGATCCTGTGTCTTGTTCTTTATATCTTTTCGTCTTTACTTTGCTGCAAATTGAAGCTTAGAGCAATTTTCCTGGGAGGCCACCGACCCGGTTGCTTGTGGTCACGTTTTACCTGTTCCTCTCGGTTAGTCGGGTATTGGGGGGAGCCCGGGGGTTTACCCACATAAGTGGGTTCCCACGGTTATCAAAAAAAAAATCAATGAAGCAATGAGTTATGAGACAGAGAAATGGACTTTAAGGGGTGGTGCTTTTGTATTTAGCTTCCACTGGTATTCTGCATTTAGCACCCATTGAAGGCCACCTGCCTAGCAGAAGCTGCATTTTACGTCTTCCTGTTGGTTAGCAGAGTATTGACAGGTCCTGTAAGTTTTCTGGTAACGATATCTCGCACTCGAAGAAAAATTAGTTGAGAAACATGAATGATTGTCTTTTTTTAATTGTAGAATAGATCATGGACCTTTGTTCACCATAAGAAAGTTGGCATTTACTAATGTTCAGTGTATTTGTATGTTTTAATTTCAAAGTACCAGACTTCAATTTTCCGAGTCGATTTTACTGTTCGGGTCGGGTAATGCTCATCACATAATAAACACCGATGAAACAAAAATAATAAATAGAAATTAAAAAAACACATAATATAAATTCGATAGTTTTTACAAATAAAAAAAATACTCCTTCAAGTTTTGATTTTTTGAAAGTGTTGTATTACATCTTTGACCGAAACTTGTTGGAATAACTTTTTTACAACATATCAAATACAAGAATTATTTAGGTATCCCTTTCCCATCCATCCTTTTACGCAATTCCGTCTTCACATGCTTCATTGAAGAAAAAGTTCTTTCAACACTAGTCGTTGCAATCGTCGTTATCACTAGTCCTAAAACCGATGTTGTCACTTGTAAACACCGTTCAAAAACGTCCATATACGCTGAAAAATCGATGTTGTCTCGGGACATTGGTCCAATATTACTACCTCCGCCTCTCATTATGTTACAATTATAATTGTTTAATTGTGTTCGTGATTTCGATCCCTTGTTTCATGTCATCTTGCTTGTTTTGGTTCTTTTTTCTTGATGAATTTCTACCGATAAGAAATAGCTGCTGTATGTAGTGCAGGCATAATTGCTCTGTGATCATCTTTTACCCGCTTATAGTTCCTTTAGATCTTTTGTGATTATGAGGGTTCTGCTGGTTGGGTTTATTTATTTATTTTTTTGATGACTGGGGAACCCACTTGCGTGGTAAACTCTGGGCCCCCTAATACCCGACTAACAGGAGGGAACGGAGAAACCGCGGGCGCAAGCACCCGGGTCGGTGGCCTTGCGGAGAAAATGTCACCCCCATGAC
The DNA here is from genome assembly GCA_009363875.1 of Mikania micrantha. NCBI lineage: Eukaryota > Viridiplantae > Streptophyta > Magnoliopsida > Asterales > Asteraceae > Mikania > Mikania micrantha. The sequence goes on along the minus strand of CM018685.1, from coordinate 44,886,323 downwards.
TAGAACTTATGACCTCAAGGTTGAGGCATCAACACCCTTACCACTAGGCTATCTCCACAAGGTTGGTTGGGTTTATGTGATGCCTGAGGTTTGGTTTTACAGTTTCAGTTGTCAGTTTGAAACTTTTTTTGGCCATAAAATATTTACTATTCTTCTTCTTTTTGATTTAAGAATATGCAATTATTATTAATCTTTTTGATATAATACAAATCAACACTTTTGAAAGAAAAAAAAAAAAACCTGGTTCGATGTCAACTCTTTGAGGTCAAAAGTAATTTCACCATATACGCTTTATTAACAGATTGAGATTCAATAAGGTCCCATGACCCCTATGCAACATACATAAATCTGATCATGGGTATGCCTTTTAAAATTTTTTGTACGTGAACCAGCCCAATCACCTCAAACATAAAATGTGATACAACCCGTATGACAACAGGGCTAAACCTGGATTTGACCTGGTCAAATTAAGTGGGCAAAAGTGGAGTAGTGGGGTAGTTAGTAGTTTTTATCATTATTAGTTTAAATGTATGATAATAGCCCAAAAGGAGAGTTGTCAATGTTTTTTTTATGAAGTTAGGGTTTAAAACCTTTATAATTGGAGACCTAATCCTTCTCGAATTGGATTGCCATCCTATTTGCTCTTATTTTGGTTCTAATTGAAATTCAAGTTTCTATCAATGGTTCCATTGCCGGGAAACTCGAAGATAATTCTGACCCGGAATAAAGAGCATGACTTTAGTGCAGTAACAATTTCACCAGAAAATCAAATCAATTTTGCCATCGGCGAATCAATTTCGCCTGGAAATCAAATGGTGGCTACAACCCGGAATTCGATTATCGCTGCTCAATTATCAACCATTTCTATACGATTAGCTGCCATCTTAACAACCTTGAAGGAAGATATTTCAGTAATCAAGACTCAGATGATCAGAAATGACTGTTACGGTGAAAAATCAGGTGAGGATCAGAAGAACACGACAGCGGAGGACAGTTTGAAGGTCGACAAGACAGATGAGATGGTCAACTCAGATTACCAGAAAGGTTGCCATCAGGTTTTGGAATTTAAATCCGACAAACAAATTCATCATAAAGGATATATGGTTTTTGAAGATGGCTGTGATGAAGACTTGGAAGAAGATAATGAAGCAAGTGATGCTGTGGGGGATGAATCTGACTTGTATTTCACAAGGAAAATGCTCGTTGAAAGAGCAATTGTTGAAAAACTATCAGGTGATACAACGGAGAAAATACACATTCATTCGGTTTTAGCATCGGTAGCTTTGAAGAGTGAGGATGTGGATATTCCTCACAATGATTATCAGAAAGCATTATCAATGATGGAACGCCTGGCTGAACCAAGCAGGCTTCGTATAGCCAAATTAAATTTCAGGATTTGTTTATGTCTAAAACTTGGTTCCAATGGCAGCGGCTTCCACCCCGTGTTAAAATCGTTTATGGTCAACTTCAGCAGTGGATTAGAGATGTACAAAGATGGTGATATTTTCAGGAACAAAGATGTAAAAGCAGACTTGAAACTCAGGAATTTGAACTTTGTCGACTTGAGGACAAGTCGCTTTTCCATGGGGATGTATTGATACAACCCGTATGACAACAGGGCTAAACCTGGATTTGACCTGGTCAAATTAAGTGGGCAAAAGTGGAGTAGTGGGGTAGTTAGTAGTTTTTATCATTATTAGTTTAAATGTATGATAATAGCCCAAAAGGAGAGTTGTCAATGTTTTTTTATGAAGTTAGGGTTTAAAACCTTTATAATTGGAGACTTAATCCTTCTCGAATTGGATTACCATCCTATTTGCTTTTATTTTGGTTCTAATTGAAATTCAAGTTTCTATCAAAATGGTTGCTCATCTTGATCGTTCATGCGGGTTTAGCACCATCCAAAACCACCAGCTCGCTGTTACACCGCTACTGATCCACGATTGTCCCTATTTTTCTCGACTCAAACTGTCACCCTTCAGTCTGGATGTAGGGCCGTATCTGAGAGATTATGTGTCATATGCGAATGCTAAAAATGAGCCATGTGCGTGCGTGCGCTAATTCGTATGTAACTAAATTTGAAGTGCTAATTCGTTTGTAACTAAATTTGAAGTGAGTTAATTTGTTTTATTTTTTTTGAATTGTAATGAGTTATTGTGTCAAATGTTTAAGGAACAAGTTTTTCTTTTAGCTTTTATAAAATTCGTTAAATATATTTAAAAATTTGTATTGTAAATTATATGTGTTTGTTGTAAAATAAATTAATACACACACAAATTTTTTTTAAAAATTAGGGCCTCCTAAATAAATGGTCATATGCGGTCGTACCTTTCGCACTTGCTATAAGATCCATAATGTTATAGTTGGTTTTATGAACAATTAGATATTTCTTTCTATCATGTATACATTTTTATAAATAAATAGAAAAACAAAATAAATAAATTCTTTGAAATCAAAATCTGGAAAGTGGTTGAAATGGTATAGAAAGAGGACCACACATAATAGAAATATAATTTCTGTATCATATAATGCTGATAAATACAACAAGGATAATAACAATTAAATTATTATTTCGTTCCTAGATGCTAGTATGGTCCAACATCACATTTTTTGTAATCTCAGTTTCGCCATGATTAGCAGAGGTTTTTTCCTTTTTTTAACTGAATATAAAAAATATCACAAAGTTATGTCATGTAATGCTGTATAACATTTAACAATTTTTAATAATCGTTGAATAAATAAATATTTTTGTTTTCGAGAAAATTATCAAACTGTTCTAGTGTTACATATTATAACTTAGATTGTGCTTCAATTAATTCATTTACTTGAGTTGTATATACATAACAATGCTCCACATGACTAAAATTTTCACTTGTCATGTCTGTCCTGATCTTTTAGATATGAATAACATTTCTGTAATACTTAGTTACTTACGTAAATGTAATTTGATAGTTAATTTTAGAGATTTAATTTTTTTTTCCTAGGAGTGTAGAATGTTAATTGGTTTTTGTGTATTATACATTTATACTCTTATAATTAAATTCTTTAAATATTATTTATTTCTAATATTTTTATTTTTTGGTTTCAACCTTTAATTACACAAAGAAAATATAGATAGATTGTTTTCTTTAAAATTAATTTTTTAATAACTATCTCTTATATATAGGCGGTTATTGTGCAAAGGAAATTAACGTGAGAAGCGTAGGAAGCCACAACAACGCGCCACGTGTCATCTGTGATAAGGGTATAAGGTCTGTAAAAAAATAAAAAATGTTTTGTTCACATATATAACTGGATAAAAATGCGGACTATAGGCCAGGAATTACGGACTTGTTAATTCAAAATACGGACCGATCTTTATAATTTAATTATTCAGATGCCACCAGTTGGTAAAAATGATACGTTCTATAGGCAAAACAATACGTTCTAAAGGCAACAAAATACATTCCATAGGCAAAAAAATACGTTTTGACATATCAAATACCTAAATCACGCACCAAGTTAAAAAAAATACGGACTACGCTAAAAATATATATATATCAATACGATACTCAAATTAAAGATTATGAAATTCTCTATTTAATGGTGTAATTTTTAAAAAAAATAATATAACGTTTAAAAGTTATTTTTAAAAAACTAGTGGAAGTTTCTTTTGATATAAAAAATGGGTTATTCCCCCTTATGCCCTTCCCTTACATATTCACGCATGTTTTGTGAGAAAATTAAATGAACGGGGGTCACTAGATCTTAATCATCATTGATTAATTTGATCAATAACTCATAATTTATCCTATCATTTTCACATTAATTTCCTTTGTATTGGATTCGTCTTCCTCTTATATATGTGTGTAAAAAATGGTGAATGCCACCATTAGGCGCCCCTCATTGACCGGTCCTACGGCCAACATGAGGGAGGTAAATCGTGTGGCCTAGAGAAAATTGGGTGATGGCGAGCTTTAAACCCTAGACCTCCAATATGGATCCCCACCCTTTGCCAGACCACTATCGCAGGACCTTGTATATGTGTGTAATGTGTATATAATTATAAGACTGTATGCAGCGGTCAAGCCACTCGGCCAGCGAGCCTTCTCCTCGCCGCGGCCTCAAGCGGGAACACCGCCCCAGTGCCTAGCGGCCCCCGCCCAATCCCTTCCCACGGCCCCCGCTTCCCGTTGATGACCCTCGATCCTCATTGGTTGGTTTCAAATTTGGTGGGCCCCAATATCTTTTAACGGCTAGAACATAAAAAAAATAAATAAATAATAAAATCAATCTTTATATAAACCTCTCATTTCAACCGATTTGGTCGAACATATCGAAAGGGTTCGCACCGATATTGTCGTTCGTAGCATCTAAGCCGACTAGTATATTTTTAATATGTTAATGTTTTTTTTAATGTAATGTGTGTTTTTTTGTAAAATATTGAATTATTTTAAATTAGAGTAATGTTTTTTATTTAATTTTAATTGTTGATGATGTGGAATAGTGGGGAAGGGTTTTCAGTGGGATGACCATTGTGAATCACTACAAGAAATTGTAGTATTTACCCACACAAATTACCTACACATTTAATTGTGTGGGTAAAATACCTACACATGTTCATAAATGTGTGGGTAATAGTTGATGATATTTTTTCGTAGTTATCAACACTCAATATGTGTTGATAATACATTTTAACTACACTTCAAATTGATGAGAAATCCCTTACCCACACATAAATTATCTACACATGTTTATAAATATGCGGGTAATAGTTGATGATATACTTTCATAGTTACTAACACTCAATATGTGTTGATAGTACATTTTAGATCTACCCCCACCCCCACCCCCACCCCCCAAATTGATAATAATTAAATGTTAAATTTTTAACTTACATATGTGATAAATTTTAGTTATGTGTAAATACATTACTTACACAAATGTAAAAAGAATAAATACGTGTGGATAACCGAGTATGTTTACTAACACGTAATATCTAGAAATAGATGTGTTAGTAAATTTATTAAATAAATTTTTATTTTATTTTTAAAAATGATATGAAAAAATAAATGTCTACACATATTTAAAAATACTTCTTTTAATAAACAAAAATAATTTTTTCTCGTGTTAATTTTTTAGCCCTCTCACTTTTCATCTTCCCGCCTAAACTATGACCTGATTTTGCTATCGCGTGGACCTTGAGAACCGACCCATTTAACTCCCACAACCCATTATCAAACTCCTTACAACCCATTCTCGATCAGTTTCCAATTTCAAGCTTTCAACACATTCACTTTCCTTCATTCACGAACATCAAGCCCTAATCCTCACCATCATTAAGATCTTCAACCCTTTAATCCTCATCAATGTAAGTTATTGATTTCAATTCCTTTCTTTATCTTTTACAAATAAATTATTTGCATATTGTGATGTGATTTTTTGGAAATCTTCATGTGTTCGAAGAAGTTTTCTAACAATATTAGCCTCTGTTTTCGTCATTGCTGGTGCATTTCAACAATTTGTCGGTAAATTACTTCTAATCCTCTCATCTTTTAAAACCTAATTGTCCCTACGTTGTTGGAATCAATTTCATTTGTTGCTTCTTTTTTAGTTCTAATAGTTGCAACTCAAAATGCATTCATTTAATTTCTTCGTTTATTTTGCATTCAATCTTGGTCCTTAATTTTTTAAATCTACTTCATTTAGAGGTGACAATTTTTACCCATTCGAAAGGAAATGGGTTGATTTGGGTAAATCAAAACGTTCTACTTACGATGAACTTGTCGATGTAGTTGAAACACTAAAAGGTACATGTATGAAACAAACATTAATTAAGAATAATATCATGTCACTTTTACCAAGTACAACAGGACCATATCATGTTAATACATGAGAGTGTGGTGTAAATATTGATGAGTGAAGCAGTTTTAGTAAGTTTCATAGCTCGTAGTGACTTATGTATAGTTTATGTTTTGTTAGTTTAAGCACTTAAATTTCTGTAAGTATTACATTTTTGTGGTTTTAATGATGTTGTTTTAACATTTTCAATTGAGAATGGTGATTTTGGTCACATGTTTCTATTTGCACATGTATATTTTGTATATTTTTTATTTAATGTATGTATATGAATATCATTACCTACAAGTATTCTAGTTAATGTCCACACATAAATATATTTTTACCAATACATTTATATTTCTTTTTTTACTTATTGAACTCAATAACAACACATATACCTACGCATAATGTTACTTTTACCAACACATAAATTTATGGCATGTCATCATTATAGTCCACGTCAGTTGCCATGTCATTTGCCACATAAGCGGGCACATAAACAAATCATTATACTTATAACTACACATATTAATAAGATTTAGCTACACATATATGTGTAGGTATAGCATGATATATACCTACACATGAGTGATGTGTAGGTAATGATCTATCTCTACAGTCCTGAGGCAACACATAATGACATTTAATTTATGTGTAGGTAAATACAATTATTAACATATAATAGGCTATTACCCACACATAATATCTGTGGATAAAGACCCAATTTTCTTGTAGTGGATGTTAAAGGATTTCAGTGGGGTGATGACGTGGCAGGAAATTTCAGTGGGGAAGGGTTTTCAGTGGGGTGACCGCTGTGGATAGTCTAACGGGTTGATCGATTATGTATTATCTCAAAATTCATTTTAATTAATGTTTCTTTACCTTTTACCATTTAATAATTTTCACTTCCACCTATTTACGTTACTATACGGGAAAATTCACAAACATGTTTTTTTTATAAAAAATAGATTAAAACTTGTGTATTACATATATTAAATTATTTATTTTAAATAACATAATATATATATTTTTAAAGACGTTTTATAGAAAAATTAAAAAAAATGATTTATGATTTAATAAAAGGTAAAATATAAACATTTAATAAGTGAAAAAGAGGAAAACAATTTTTAGATAATATAGAAATTTGACATGTGTCTCACGAAAACTTTTGTTTGTTATATTTGTTTTAATGTTAATAAATTGAATTAAGTTCTAATATTTTATTTATGGTAATAATGCTAATATTCTAAGAATTTGTCAAACTTTTAAATTTTGCCTTAGTGGATGTAAACTTTAGAAGATGTAAGGAGAATATTTTGAGCGAAAAAAAGAATCCACAAAACATGTCTTGTTGATTGACAAATGACAGAAGAAATCCTCTATTTATTACAGTAGATGGAGTAGGTTATATCCCATGTATTACGTGAATTCTGTAAAGAAAACATTATATATTAACTAATAAATTTTTTTAAGAAAAAATATGATTGAAATTACGTATACATTAAATAACAAAGCAACAATATTTTTTTAACTTTTATTTTTTTAACTAATTGTTTTTGTAACATTTCATTTTAATAAATGTTTAAAAAAACATCATTTTTATATAGAAATCTTGTTGTTTAAACTTCTGGTTTTTTTAGAATTTTTTTATATAAATTTTATTTTCAAAACCTATTTTCAATAAAAATATCTAATTTTTAATATAAAATTGTATAACTAAAATCATTAGTTGTTAACATTTAATTTAATTATTTAATAGGAAAGAAAATATATAATTATTTAATAGGAGATATAATTGGATAACATGGTAAAAATGTGACAGTGTCAAAAGTACTTTAAGAATTTAACAAGTGTTATTTTAATTACTTGTTTATTAGCGGTAGAAGATTCACCAAACTATCAAATTTATTAAAATTAGATAGTGACTTTTACTGTTCTTCTCCTCTTGGATATTATCAGTCCAAACTTCTACATATGCTTTCTCATTGGCATATGACAAAAAGAACAAGAAATGGAATATTTTGACATGAAAAACATTTGAAAGCATTCTAGATCTAAAGGCATCTCCATTATTTTGTATTAAACATGTTGCTGCTTTTGTATATAGATCCTTAAAACCAAATTATACTCATTATTTGCTTTCTTTCAAAGAGTAAGAAAATAATATAAACCTCTTTCCATGTTACAACTATTTTACAATCAACAAGCATTATTATGAATTCTTCTATATTCAGAAGAAGTTTTTCGTTGAACACTTCAAAAACTAAAAGCACACTACATCAAGATTTAGAATCTGAAGAAACAACATTTTCGATACTTGGCGGAGAAAAGTTGTATATCAACAAGATACTCTCTAGAGATTCATCACTTGATCGATCGTCTCGTATATACTATAGGAGCAACACCAACATAGGAGTGCCATTTCAATGGGAAAAGAAACCAGGAACACCCATGAATCCTCCTCGCGAGGAGGTGATTCAACAACAAACACCGCCACTGCCACCACCACCACCACCACCAGCATTTCAAAGTCTAGAGCTTCCACGACCTAATGTTGACATGAAGGATTCGTCGTTGTCTGGGAGGTTTTGGTTATGGCGGAGGAGATTAAGCAAGAAAATGAGGATCCAAATGTATGATCAAAGAGGGTGTCATACAAAATTAAGTGGTAATTTGAAAGGTAACAAGGTTAGTAGCTCAGATGGTGATTTGGATGCTGAGCTTGTTGGGTGGATCCATGGTGATTCAAAATCTTTATCATCTTCTTCAATTTGTTTATCTAATGATCAATTTGAAAGCTTTAGAAAAGGAATCCCTTTTTGTTGTACAACATGGAGAAGATACAAAGGCAACAATAAATGATGGTATGCCATCAACGTTTTTAAATGATTGAAATGTTTGTATAGTAACAAATCATACCATCATCAATGTATAATCATACATTCTTACCACATACAACATAAAAAATCATATTATTTACTTTTACTTTTATTGAAGAAAATATAAGAGCAACAATAATATAATGGAGTTAATACATCTTGTTTCAATATTTGAATTTGCTTACAATAATTTTATAAATCTAGTATTTATATAATAATTTGTAAGCTGGCTTGTCTCAAAGGATAAAACAATCCAAACAATGACTTAAGAATATCTAAATATCAGGGCTTTTAATTATATATATATATATATTAAAAACCAAAGTTTTCTTCTGAGAGGAATTTATTGTTCATTTCGTACCTATTATTATACACACAATACAAGTCCTTTATGCATATCATCACCACCGTCGTTCTCTCAGGTTCTCGCCATCACCATGGGCGGATGTAGGTAGTGTGTAGTGGGTTCACAGGAACCCACTGTGTTTCGACTGGTTAGTAGGAAATTTTTTTTTGAAAGAGTTAAACAATAGGGTGAACCTATTAATATTTTAGGGGTGAATCCTGAGATGAACCCATTATGATTTTTAAGAGTGAATGTTAAGGTAATTTCCACAACAATTTGTTAACTTGATTGAGTCAAGTGATCTTTGTTAGAAAAATCTCGATAATCAATGATTAGATGTCTATATGATCGTGTTAAAATCACTTTCCGGTCATATAAACTTAGCAAGCAAAATGGTAGTTATTAGTGGTTAAACCCTCGAATCAAGTTAATTTTAGTCATACAAACCTAACATATTTCGTTTAGTTTTGGGGCGTTTCCCCGAACCTCTTGACCCATGCCTGTTGAATAGCCAGCAGGACAGCCCCTTTGGACCCCGCAAGGGCGTGTGACTCCCTCGATTCCTGCTTGGTCTGGAGCTTAGAAATCTCGATTCCTGCTTGGTCTGGAGCTTAGAAATCTTAAACTAAAATGCACTCTATACCTTCGAACTCTTTAATGACGACATTTTTTTTAATTTTAAGCACTAACTTAATATAGTGCACTGTACATGAAGAACGTTACAATACCTAAACCGTCAATCCGACCCGAAAATTTTTATGTCCAATTCTATTTAATTAAAACGTCGGAAAATGGTGAACCCACGGAAAAAATCCTAGATCCGCCACTGGCCATGACAACAGGCGACCGCCACACCATGTTCTCTACTTGGAAATTGAGTACGCGCCACACCCATGATCGCACGCTTATCAGTTCGAAAGGAAAAGATGAGTAACGCAACACCCATTTTTTCTTTCACGTTGAAGAAGAAACAACAAATTCGACAAATTCAATCTCTAATCCGGGTAAGGTTCCTCTTTTAGGGTTTGAATTACATGTGGAGAAGAAGATAAACACGACGAAAGGAACGACGATGAAGGAAGAAGGTGAGTTTGTTAGAACATAATGACAATGCAGATTTTGTTTTGCCCTAATTTTGTTTCTCTGTTTTGTGGAATTTAAGATTTCGAAATAAATTATTTGGTATCTTTGTTATATACATAACTTCTTTTTTCATATAATTGTTTGCTCAAACGCTTAACTTTTCTTCACAATTTGATCTTATTTGTGAGTTTTTTAAGACTGATTATGTGTGAACTTATTTCAAGATGTTGAATTCTTCAAATCTGTATGTGATTGTTGTAAAATTTTGGAGTCTTTAACTATTTATATTTATGCATCTTCGGGTAGAATTATAAAAGTTGGACTATTTAATCCTTCATAATCGTGTTGAATTTCAAGAATTGTGTTGGGTTTATCTTCCATGTGCTTGAATACGATGTTTTTAGCATATCATTTAAATTGAGAACACCAGATCCTTTGCCTAACTTTACAACCCAACCAAATTTACAGTAGATGTCACTACCTTAGTGTCCCTGTTTGTTTCCCACAAGCTTTCTTATTTGTGGAGTCTAAGTCTGATATGAGTCTGAGTCCCTGTTTGATTCATCTGTGTAGGTGGAGTCTGAGTCTGATATGATTATTGGTTGGGATAGAGTTTGGATAATTGGATCTATGCTATAAAAGAAACTGTTAGTGTGAGATAAGCGGATGATTAAGGTGGATGTTGCTAGATATAATTGCTCAAAGAATGACTTTGTATATATTCTATTTGTCCCCATTGTTGCTTTCTGATCTGAGTTATAAATCTGTCATACATTTAGCTTTTTAAAACTTATTTAATTTTTTATTTTATTGGTTTTTGGTATATGAGTATGATAGTTTTGTGAAAATAATGTATTATGATAGCCATTTCTTTAGTGTCCTATATTACTTTTAGTTTGTTAATTCAAGTCAAATAGCAACTCATTTCTAGAATCAACACTGGCTATAGAGTTTCAAAGTTGCATGGTGCCTTAGTTTCACCAAATTGGGCATTGTCTTAGCAGTTCATTTTTTCTGGTGCTATGGTTATGAATTTAATATGGTTGATATTCCTTTTTTGTGTTAGGTGGTGTTTGTTTATTAAGAGGCAAAATATCTGCAGTCTGTGGACCACATCTACAGACCTCTTTTGCAGAAAAGTTGGCCAAAACCTCTTTAGTTTGTTAAAAAAAGATTGTTTTTTAACGTCTGCGAATGAATCAAAAAACAAACTTATGATCAAAACAAAAACCTCAACAAACACAGATCTTCCAATTTGTTAATTTCCCAAAATTTTGCAGCTAAACAACAAACATTCACTCACAAATTTGCAAATACCTTCATCACAATCATCAAACATAACTCCAACACATTCATCATCCGGAATTTGCAGAAACATTTGTCATCCTCAGGCTGCATTTCCCATCACAAAACCACTAGGGTTCATGCCATTTTGGGGGAATATTAATTTCGGAGGCCGCGGCTTCGGTGAAGGGCAGCGGAGGTCGCGGTTGCGGAGGAAGGAGGTGGAGGTTGTGGCTGCGGGGGTCGAAGGCAGAGGAGGGAGGCGAAGGTCGCGGTTGTGGAAGAGGGCGGTGGTCGGCGATGTGGAGGGCGGAAACGGGGGAGGGCAGCGGCGCTGCCGATGGGGATGTAGCTGCGATTGTAATCTGCCGATGGGGGATCGTGATACCAAACAAGAGAAGAAGAGATGATAAGAGATGAGAAGTGCAAGGTCCATGTCTGTCCCAAAAAGAGGTTGGGCAGATGTTTTTTAATGAAACGTTTTCTGAAAAAGAAAAAGTCTGCAGCCCCCAACCTCTGCCCGTGGTCTGCACGGACAGATAAAAGAGGCCAATAAGAGATTTTTGGAAAAAGCAAACACCCTCTTAGTAATGAAGTGTATGGGTGTGTATTTTGAAAGTAATTATGGGATTTTGTATAATAAGTATCTAAGAATAGTTGTAATAAGATATGATGTAGGAGATAGTGTAGGAAGCCATGGAGGGGCTTTTGTTGTTTGAAGCTATAATCATCAGCTGTCAAAAGTTCAGAAAGTTTCGATCAATTAAAAAGTAAAAGATAAATGGCCTAACAAGATGGTTCTGCAAAAGAAGTTGAACGGAAAATAAAAGTCCATTAATTTTGGTTACAGGAAAAATGTGATGAGTCATGTTTCCCCTTAAAAAATTGATTATCTGACAGATAATTATTGGCAGATTTCTCTTATTTATGTAATATTCATGTAATCTGTTAACGCTTAATCAAGCCCTCTTTCAGTTTTTGTGTTGTAATTCATTCCGGTTAATTAATTTATACTCTGTTAATTAATCAAATTAATCAAGATATAATCGAAGATATATGTTCAACAATATTCTAACGGTTACTTTCACTTGGATTTAGAACTAATTGGAACTCAAAGCTACCTTAAACTTCATAGCAAGCTCATATAGGTTTTAGTTAAAAAAAAAATTGGGTCAATTTGAGGCTGAAAATTGTAAGTTTGACTTAAAAGGTTGAATATAATATGCTTCTTACCTGGTCCTGTTTCATAACTTATCAAAATGAACCTTCCGGTTCAATCCTATGGTGGATGACATATATAGTATGAAAGTGTAAATTTAGGAATACTTTTAACCAAAAAGAAAAAGAAAAAACTTAATTAAAACAAAGATTTGGATAAATTCTACCATTATTATTATTAGAGATAATTAAAGATACTAAATTGTGTCTCTGCAATTGTAACCTTCTTTCTTGATTATTTATATAAGATATAAGATTAAGATAACTAAAAATTAATTGTTTTATATAGCTCATGTTATGATCTAATGTTTATGACATCCGATTATTATCAAAATTCGTTTTGCTTTATGCAAATATTTTAACAAGATAATCATACTCATAATACATCCGCACGGGTCATTTCCCACTCATTTATATAAAAAAGCAACAATGAGCTTTAGTTATAAATTGTAATATTGAAATAACTTTGATGAGTTGTCTTTTATAATAACACAAGGGCATAATAAAACATATATTGATGGATAAAAGATATGAGTTTATACTATTATAAAAAAACACAAATAATTTTAGTTTGCTAGGGGCCGGGCCTCAAAATCGGTTGATCATGAGCCGGACCTATTCGTAAGTTCTTTGAATCACCAGAAATCAATACACGTCTTTTTTTAATATGTTATTCTATATTCTTAAAAAAAAAAGTAACTTATACACTATTGCCATATGCTAATCAAACAAAAGTTAATGTTCATGTAAAACGTTAGGTCGTTTTGTATTTGATAAACAAAGGTTAATAAATAAAATACAAAACCAAAACGAGCCAATAACCTTATTTTATCCATTGTAGTCCCATTCATTAATTTAGTGGTGAATCGATGGGCGGTTTTTTGATGAATTGCTAATGCAAATTAAAAGATCAAGTTATATAAGATTATTAACACTAAATACTAGATGATAACCGTGCAAATTACATAGGAATTAATCAACCGTAATTTTTTTTTGAACGGCAAAGGTCTCAATCGTGCGAGTCCACTGTTTCCAGGTCATGTCACCAAGGTCTAGTTACCTAGACCTCTCATGAGCCACCATAACCACCACAGGAGGAAACCCCACTGGGAAAACCCCCTGGCCCCCCTCAGACCCTTATTTCGCTGCTGAAAGGATTTGACATACCTCCCATTTAGAAGAATCTTGGGGTGCCATTGATTTACCAAAAAGAAACGCCTTAGAAATACAAAATTACAAGAATAACTCGTATGATTTAAGTTTTTATAGTGTATATTATTTTTCGGCATATAAGTATCAAGAATATATTTTGAGCCGGGGTTTCTCACGAAGCCGTCCCTCTACCATATTTGGATAGGGGTAAAGTATGTCTTTATATTTTCTCCCAGACCTCCACATAGTGAGATTATGCTGGGTACATTGTTATTGTTGTCGTCGAATATTTAAGAATATAGACAATTATAGTGCTTTATTTTAGACTTATCGCGGCCCAATTTAAATTAGTTAACTCATTGGCCGATAAACATATACATGCTAAGATTGTAAGTACACTCAACACACAAGCTAAGTTAGCTTATATGTCAGTTTTGAAAAAAGAATGTCAAAATTTGTTCATTTTAGTAATTTTTGAGAAAAAAGTAAGAGGACCATATGAGTGTCAATGTCAATAAAAATTAAGAGGTTATTACAAACTAAGAACAAGAAGGTATAACAAAACCATAGTAAAAAAAAAGTTAAGTACATAAAAGGTCCTTGTGGTTTAGCCATATTTCACAAAAGGTCTCAGCCTTAGAGAAAATACAAAAAAGGTCCATACTTTTACAAAAAAGGTCCCTATATAAACAAAAAATGTCCTACTTTAACAAAAAAGGTCTCTAAAGTAGGAACATTTTTTGTTATACGTGTTTAGAGTATTAGACCTTTCTTATAGTTTTTCAAAGGTTGGGATTTTTTGTAAAATATGGCTAAACCACATGGACCTTTTATGTACTTAACTCTAAAACAAAGAGCTATATAATAGCTGCATGTTTTACATCTAAATCAAAATATTTGAAATTACACACAAGTTTTGTATTCAAATCAAATGGTAGGACACAAGATTCCATAATGAGTTTCAATTTCTACATAAATCTACAATGCTACGATTTGAAACACCAATACACCCTACAATGTTACGATGTATAAATTGCAAAAGAAAATGGCTTTCAAGTTTAAGTGTGAGACGAATGTGTTGTCACTACAAGAAATTTTGCTTTTAGAGAGATTGTATAATGTGGAAACACGGTATTAGAGAGAAACTTGTTAAATCTTATCTGGATCTTTATTTGAAATCTTGAAAATAAATTTGTGTTTTATATTAAAGTTAAATGAGTTTAAATAAACAAAACAATTATAATGTGATTTTAGTGTGCACAACATATTTATTTATAATATTTCAAATGAAGGGTACAAGATAGAGTTTAAAAGTTATCTCTTAATATCAGATTTACACATTATACAAACCATATACACATTATACGATGCATATTGAATTTCATAAACACAAAACATAATTGAGAGTACCTGTTAGTTTTATGATTACAT
Organism: Mikania micrantha; assembly: GCA_009363875.1. NCBI lineage: Eukaryota > Viridiplantae > Streptophyta > Magnoliopsida > Asterales > Asteraceae > Mikania > Mikania micrantha. Next base: position 44,871,110 of record CM018685.1, on the reverse strand, counting down.
ATGAAGCTAGTGGTCTCATTGAAACAAATTATTTATTTCTATTGGATGGAGGTAATGTTATCTATATTTTATTATCTTCAAATTATAACTTAACTTTGTTAATTATGAAATGGCCATTTTATTTAGACACCCCACTTTTATATTTTAACATCCATGCGGGCCAAGACGGCCCGTACTGGCCAGTACGACCCGTATTGAGTACAGACAAACATTCCAGGGAATTCTTTGGAACCAGTGAAACATTCTGTGGGACGGGCCGTACTAGCCAGTACGGCCCGTCTTGGCCCAAGCTTATTTTTCCAAATCATTTTGGGTGTCAACCAGTTTTGATACACCTTGGTACGGCCCGTACCGGTCAATACTGGCTGTACTTGTCAAAATTTTAACTTGTCCGTCTCACCCCAAAACCAGTCAGTACTGGCCGTATTGGTCAAAATTTTAATTTTTTTTTTAAAAACAAATAATTCAATTTTATTACATTTAAATATGTCTGGCAAAATGGCGAGTTGGGTCGGGTTAGGTAACGGGTCAGAACGAGTTCGGGTTAGGATAAGTGCGGGTCAGAACGAGTTTTAAGCAAAATCAGTTCTGGTTCTAAATGAATTGAACGATTACACCAAAACTTTGAGGAATATGTCTATTACGTTATTTTAAACGTTATAGGTTTGTTACGTTATTATTTTAAACGATGTTAATTATTTACGTGTTCAAGGCTTGAGCTAGAAGAAGAAATACGAAAAGAGCATCAAGAACGACTTGAAATGCAACAACAAATGAAACAGTTCATGAAATTTATGCAACGGTTTTAACAGGGAAAAAATGCGTTTGAATCTGATTTGCAAAAAATGTGTTTTTGTTGGAATTCCGTCGCAATGATCTCACTTTTTCGTCGGAATTCCGTCGCAATGACCAGTACGGCCAGGACTGACCAGTACGGCCTGGTTTTGGGGTGAAACGGCCCGTCTTGATTCAAACCAGGCCAAAACCAGGCCCTCTTGGCAAGACGGCCTGTACAGGTCAGTACGACCCGTCTTGATTCAAATCATTGTCCTAGGATGTCAGAGAATGTATGTACGATGAATGAGACGGGTCGTACTGACCAATACGGCCCGTCTTGCTCCCAATCATTGGCACAGGTTGTCAGAAAGGAACGTTTGACCAAGTACTGAGACGGGCCGTACTGGGCAGTACGATCCGTCTCAGTGGTATATTTTTAAAAAAAGTGAGTGTGAGAATAACAACACCCTTATAAAATATATTGAGTACAATCATAATAATATGTAGTGCCGGCCCACTTTAATAAAAATTAAGCCCATGCTTTGGGCCACATTTATAATAGGACCCCTATTTTTGTAAAAAAAAATACTAGCCTAATAGTTGAGGACTCAAAGAGGCTTAGGATATGTGTTGTGGTGTGACAACCATCACTCCACGTAGACGTCACGTGAGCGCCACATAATCAACCAACATAATCACCCCCTAAACACTCCACATCATATTTTCCTATGTTATCCATCACTTTCTTATCACTCCACGTCATCACCACCTTTTTTCAATATTTTATTATTTGATTTTTATTTTGTCAATTATAAATTAAATTAAAAAAAACACCTAATATAATTAAAAATATTAATATTACAAACTAAAATAAAAAAATTACATCATAAAAAAATTAAAATACATAATTAAATGAAAAAACATTAAAATAAATTTAAAAACTTTTTAAAAAAACTACAAATTATATTTTTTCATAATCCGATCCTTCGTCTTCTCGGTTATTTCAAGAGCGCGTCCGGTTAAGTGATCGGTTTGAGTCCACAACAATTTCATATCATTGTTGTATTGTTTTTGCTTCTGTATGTCAACAAATTTTTGCAACGACTCGGAGATGGTATTCAAAGTGTCTTTGTAATCGGTTGAAGACGAGGCTTGTGGTCGTTTACCCTTGTTGTTTCGACTGGGCAGACGTTGACGAGAGTTTGGTGGGCAATGTCCATTTCGACTTCCTCATCCGACTCGTTTAAGTTAACGAAACATCGACCGGTTGAGTCGGATTGAGTGGTCGTGTACTTTCCGGACGCTGACGTCTTCGTCCGTTTTGAAGGTTGTAACTTCGGGACGGGATGCATTTGGTTGATTTCCGCATAACTTGTCACGACGCGATATGAGCAAATGGCCCGTTTTCTCGTGCGTAGGCCATCAACGCCTCGTTCATGACCGATTCGTCGTTCTCACCACTTTTACGGTTGTTGTGGTGTTGAATCCATATGCCGTTAAATTTTGCGACTTTACGTTGTAAGTCGCGCCATTTGCCGGAAATCATGTCGTTCGTCCGGTAGTCACCACGACCCATTGCTGAAAAAAATGGTGTCTCACGTGTCTCCAAAAATCCGAGCTTGTTTGGTTGTTACCAACGATCGGGTCTTCGGAAACGTCAATGTAGGCACGAGCATGTGCCACCTCCTCAGATTCCGATCATCGAGTAATGGACGGTTTGGTTGTTTTTTCAGGCACTTCTTTTTGTCGGTGCCTACGACGCGATGAAGCCGGTTGGGCGTCGGGTTGTGTTTCCGGAACCACGTCAATATCGGGATCCTGTTGATTATCAGAAACGTTGTCACCGGTGGGTGAGTTTTGGTTGAAAAAAGGTGGTTGTGGGTACCAATTTGAGAAGGTTAGAAATTGGTTCGGGTTTGGATTGTTTGGATCGAGTTGAGGTCGGTAACAATTCATAAACGAGTTAAAGTATGGATTGTTTGGATCCATGATGGTGTAGAAGTTTTTGAAGATTTGAAAGAGTTTTTAAGAATTTTTAAAAGAATTTTGGAAGATTTTTGAATGGGTTACATGAGGTTATATAGGGTTATTTTTTTTTTGGCATTTCAACAGCTATGTTACCGTTATATATATATATATAGGAGGCGGATCCAATAAAAAGGATATTTAACGTAAGAATAATAGGAAGGATTGTGGACCTTTGATTAAATAAATCAATGGTTAAGATTAGTGGTCCCCACTTTTAGTTTAAAACTTTCGTTAATTAAAGATAAAAGGGCAACCAGCCATTGGCCACGTACCACAACACAGGCCGTAGGCGATGAAGGCGTGAAGTCATGAAGGCTAGGGCAACCAGCCATTGGCCAACCGCAGGTCTGCTAGTCACGATTCACGAAGAACCGACGATTGCAGATGAAGATGAAGGGGAGATTGATGAAGACGAAGCGACGAGAACACCACCTCTTTTCTCTAAGCCCATACTCGTTCAACACCGTTCACTCGTTCAGCACCGTTCACTCGTTCAGCACCGTTCACTCGTTCATCCGTTCTCAGTAGTGTGCTCGTTTTTAGGTCTGTAATCTGTTTCAAATTGGTTCGAGCGGATTGAAAACTGGACTCAGGTCATTCTGTGACCTCGTTCTCATTCTGTCATTCATGGCTTCGTTTTACTTCAATCGGTGAATAGGCTATCAGGACTCAGGTACGTTCGTTCAACTCAGACTATTTTAGGCATTTGGGGCTTTGCACTATAAATTAGTGTGAATTTTTGATTGATTTAGCCTTCAGCCATTTAGGACTTTATTCTGTTAATTCTGTAAATTAGGGCTTCATGTGTTTGCTCAAATTTAGCTTACATTTAGTATTTAGTCATTTAGGGCTTTAGGCATTTGTTCTTATTGCTTGTTTGTAGAATGAAATTGTGTAAATTATTGTGATTGCTTTAGGCATTTGTGGCTTTATTATGTCAATTTTTGTGACTGCTTTAGCCATTTAGGGCTTTATTCTGTAAAGTGTAAAGTCTATAATTCAGGGATTTAGGCATAAGGCATTTGTTTACATTTAGTATTTAGCTATTTAGGGCTTTATGCATTTGCTTGTTTGTTTGTAGACATTTAGTATTTAGACATCTAATAACTATAGCAAAGATGTCAATTAGAAATCGTAAATACGAGTAGAGTTGTTCAAAAAGGAAAAAGAAAATTAATTTAGATGCCTTATTAGAAAAAGGCAAAAAAAATCATTTTCAAAATATGTAACAATAAAAAAAATAATGATGCACAACCAAATAATGATGAAGAGATACACAATGAACAATCAAATGATGAACAATTACATAACGGACAACCAACGATGAACAATTACACAACGAACAACCAAACAATGAAGAATTACACAACGAACAACCAAGCAATGAACAATTACATAACAAACAAGTGAACAACCAAACGATGAACAATTACATAATGAACATCCAACGATAAACAATTACATAACGAATAACCAAATGATGAACAATTACATAACAAATAACCAACAATGAACAATTATATAGGTTAAGGCCTAAAGGGCCCTATTTTTATTATTCGTTTTAGGACATGAAAGAGCTTGAGCCGACCTTGATGATATGCAATAAGCTGGACAACACCAAGAAATTATTAATTAAAGGCATCAACCGTTCCACCTTTTAATTGGCGTACCAATATTCTTCCCAAAAACACTTTTTTATATTGTTGTCAATTGAATCACGTTGAATACTTGTTTTATTTTAGGAACACGTTTAATATTGAACAAACCTACCTTAGTTAATTTCCATGGAAATATGATTTTCATGATTTTTTAATTACAATCGTTATCTCATATGGAAAATTGGTGTAACCAGATTTATAATCCACCAAAAATATGTTGATATAGTGGCTCGCATTCAACTCGTGTAACACACGCTTTTTAACCTAATAAATTATAATACAACGGGATTTCTGAACAATATTATTTATATTTATATAAGTTTTAGTTTATATAATTGAAATTATGTGTAACTCGTTTAAAAGTGTTTGGTGTTTACGCCTAATAACATAGGTGGGTTGGGTAGTGTTTAGGTAATGAGTCAGTACAATTGCGGTTTATGACACGTTTTAAGCAAAATTAGTTTGAGTTTAAATATGTCCTTTTCTAATATCAATTTAATTCAAATCAAAATGAGTCGTAACTAAACAAATAATTATTTATTTAATCTTTAGTGATTTTTCTCATCAAGTAAGTTATTAATTTTTATATCCGTTTCAATGCATTTTATTCACATAATTATAAGTTATTAATCTTGACTCGTACTCCATCAATATGCTCATCTTAACGAGTTGGGTATTACTTATTTCAGTCGAAAATATAATAATTATTTACACAAGTCAACTCATTTTTCTTGTTTAGTATTAAGATTGTCAGACGTAGTGTTAGTGTTCTTTGTCACGGAAGAAAACTACCTCTTTCTCTCTTACTAATAAAAAAAAATATTTTTTAAACACTCAAAATGTATGGTTGTGGGAAACTTTCTCCTATGGGGTAAGTGTTCAGATATTTTCCACGTTTGATATTTGAGTAAAGTTTGAACAAAGATTTGACTAGAAATTAAAAAATTTCAAATAGTTAACGATATCTTTGAAAAGTTTTGAGAATCAATTGTAATTTTGTGGTTTAAGAGAAATTATATATAGTAAAACTGTAGAAGATGAACAAAAAGAAAGAAATAACACAATTAAGTGGTCAAAAATCTTCCCTTCGTTACCAAAACACCAACTAAAACCCTATGTTGTTGTGAAAGGTTTTCATCAAGTAAAGAATAATTGCTACAACTAAATCTTCAGTTGAGTGGTAAGAGTATAGACTAGTTTACGGGTCATTTGGTAACCTGAACGATGGACAAGTTAAGACTATCTGGTTGAACATCTGAATGACTATGCAGAGGAGAAGTTTTCGTCGTCGGAAAGGAAAGGAGGTCGTCAGAGAGGATTGGAGAGGTAGAGATGAGCCAACCCTTTTCATTCAGCCCCATTCAAACATATACTCAGATCTGAACCATTCAGATGCTCATTCAGACATTTTTTTTAATTCAGATGTTTGAAACAAAAAGTTTGAATCTAAAGGATTTAGACATGACCTCATTCAAACTAATTCAAAACCTACCAATCATTTATTATTTATTTATTTGATTTTTTTTGTATAGATATTTATATATACATAGTTATTTATCATAACTTAATATAACTATAATAGTTATTATGTGTGAATATATAAATTATATAAACAAAATGATCTTTTACTATCGTGAGCATAGTTGATAATGACATGTGAAGCTCGATTTGACTTGTTATTAAATAAGTCGCAAATAAACTCAAGGTGACACCCGACAAGATTCGACAATTAATTTGTTGTTAATTGAACCAAACATACTAGAACCATCTAAGCTTAACAAGGCCTAATAAGAATTCAGGCCCACCTAATACTGAGTTATAAAGTTAAAGCCATTTAAATTGACAGACTTTTCTTAACAAGTCTTCAGGCAATTATTTGGTGTTTGCGAAAGGAAACGATCAATTAACTGACTATTATGTTCGACAATCGGTTATGAGAGTAGATGTAAAATCATAAATTTATGACAATGTTATATTAATGTTATCGTTAATGTTTAGTTAAAAACTCTATCTAGAGAAATCAAACGGGAAATGCGTGCAAAACTGATAAAAGAGATTCAGCGCGTGTTTGCCAATGATACCTGTTTAAACATTATATAACCACAAATGTCAAAAACAACCATTATGTTATACTTATAAGAAACATATCATCAACTTGAGTTATTCACCAGATTTAACAGAAATAAATATTCTGATGATAATTATATCATATTTGAAGTGTTTCGGTTTTAAGATAATATTCGGTTATGATTTTTTCAGAACTGATATGGGCACATGAAAACTGGCTCAAGTGATACACCCATTCAAATTTCAAACCATAGGTCCATAGCCTTCTCTTCTTTTCCTGGTCCAGCCGAAACACACACTAGTGTGTGTGAGCTTGAGATCTAGAAAGAAAGAACAAGGACATGTACTCCTTTTTTTAGAAATCAGGTCATTAACATTGGTGTATTGGTATCTCGAAACGGATTTTGGGTTATCAAAATTAGGTTTTTAACACAAACCTAACTATTAAACATGTGTGAATATATATGGGCACAATTTGATTCGGATGAGTCATGTATATATTAATTTGATAACCGAACTAATATGTATATGTAAACATGACTTGGATGAGTCTACAAATATAATTTGACTAGCAATAGTCTTGGGCATTCAGTAATAGGTTTGGTTGTAGAATTGTGTATATAATCCAACACACTTATGTAAACATATATGTTAGTAGTATAGCACATTCTTTATCGGAATAGATATCCCACTCATCTATTTTATCGAGTCACTAATAGCTTTTTTATTGTAGTATACTAGTATTGATGGTGTATGGTGCTGACTCACCTAAAGATGTTTATGATGTGAATAAGGCCTTGTTTTCAGTTTGTTTGTTCAAATGCTAGACACTAAATTACTTTCAAGCGCATAAGCATATTCATAAGTATCTTTATAGGGTATCATGAATTTTATGCTACATGAACCATGTAATTTATTTCATGTTCACCCATATTGTTTTGTTATATTCTTGAATAAAATGATTTTTTTGCAAATGAGCTAGTTTGTTTTGTAATTAAGTCAAACTTGGGACAAATTTAGTTCGCCTTTTTGAATTGCGTGTGCACATGATACGATTAAGCAGCTCCAGGTTTATAAGCGCAGACACAAACGGGTCAGATCCATGGAGGAGTTGAATGTCTTATTCGCAAGCCAGCTGGATCCTCTTGGGTCAGCAGCAGATGGGCGGTTTATGTTAGTGGGGCTGTATGCATCTTAATTTTAGCAGCAGTTATTTATTTTCATGTATTAGTCGAAGTCTGTTTCTTCGTTTTGCTTTTGTCGAATTATTGTGTTTTTGTTTGAACGTTTATGGAGAAATTGCCCTTCTCGAATCGGGCCGATTAATTCAATCACTTGTTTGTTTGTGTTAATCAAATCTATCTTAAATCCTATCAGCACAGACACATGAATGTTCAAATAAGAACTTATGTTTTTACGAGAATTTGATCAAACAAATGCCAATTGAACTCATTACAACGACACTAAAATAGGCTCGTCAAGCCTAAATTAGAAACCTAAAAATCTAAACCTTAAACAGGCTAAATCTAAAGCTAAACCCCAACCCTTAAAAGTTTAACCTTAAGCCAATGTGGGACTACCCCACTTGGTAGAGGCTTGCCTCTTAGAATGAGAGGTCATGGGTTCAATCAATTATGATGTAATTTAGGTGAAGAGTTAGTTTAGCCGTTCAAAAAAAAAAAGTTTAACCTTAAACATGCCATATTAAGTTAAGCTCGAGACAAGTTTGGTTCGACTTGTTTAAATTGTGTGCGCACATATGCATGTGAATGTTCAAATAAAAACTTATGTTTTTACGATAATTTGATCAAACAAATTCCAATTAAACTCATCACAACGGTATTGAAATAGGCTCGTAAAGCCTAAATTAGAAACCTACAAATCTAAACCTTAAACAGGTAACTCTAAAGCTAAACTCTAACCCTTAAAAGTTTAACCTTAAAACATGTCATTTTTTACTATAGCACCCTAATCTTTCGACTTCATCTAGTTCGAGCGATTTGAAGATTTCTAGTTCGTTTTTATCCAGATTTGCAGGTTTTTGTTACGACCTCGTAATTTTTTAAGAGATTTTGTGGTGTAAAAGAGAAACTCCTAGTCTCAGGCTTGAATCAGGTATCCAAATCGTAACAAGTTGAGAAGACTTATCAGAATTTCAAGTTTATATGAATGAATAGACCCATCATCTACCCTATTTCAAATCCCCAATATCTTCGCATGCTTGAAAAATGTTCAACCTTGGACCAACTCAAACAAATCCATGCCCAAGTCATCACCATCGGCCTTGCACGATTCACTTATATAACCAGCAAACTCTTAGCTTTCTCGGCGACATTTGATATTGATTACGCGCATACAATCTTGAATCAAATAAGCATGCCTACCATCTTTGATTTCAACTCTATGATATCAAGTTACTCTAAAACCTCAAATCAAGAAATGGGTATTCTACTTTACACCCAAATGCGCCACAAAGGCATCCAACCAAATGGTCGTACTTTCCCTGTTTTGGTTAAATCATGTGATTGTTTACATTCGTTAGTTCAAGTTCATGGACATATTGTAAAACATGGAAATGGTTCTGATGTTTATCTGACCAGCTCGCTTATATGTATGTATTCGGACTATAAAGCTGTTGAATTAGCTAAAAAGGTGTTTGAAGAAAGTTTGTTTAAGAATGTGGTTTGTTGTACTAGTTTGATAACAGGGTATTTCAGTAATGGGCTTATTGACAATGCCTGTAAGGTGTTTGATGAAATGCATGAGAGAAATGATGTAACATATAGTGCCATGGTTTCTGGGTTTGTGAAGAATGAGCATTTTAATGAAGCGATCGGGTTGTTTTGCGAGATGAATAGCCATGGCTCGGTGAACTTTAACAGGCCTCTTTTACTGAGCATTCTTAATGCTTGTGGTGCAGTTGGTGCTTATGACATAGGAAGAAGCATACATAGTCAATTAGTTGAAGATTCTGTTAGTATTGACCTTGATTTTGGTACTGCATTAATTGATTTCTATGCTAAATGTGGGGATATAGAGAAAGCAAAAGATATATTTAACACAATGCATAATAAAGATGTTGCTACATGGAGTGCTATGATCTTAGGGTTGGCCACAAATGGTGAAAACGAAACAGCAGTCCATCTCTTCGAGGAAATGGAGCAGAAAGGACCATTTCCAAATGACATTACATTTGTTGCGGTTCTTGTTGCTTGTAATCACAAAAATTTATTAAACAATGCATGGTGTTTACTTGGTAAAATGAGCAAAGTTTACAATGTACAACCAACAATCGAGCACTATGGATGCATGATTGATTTACTGGCTAGATCGGGGCAACTGAAAGAAACTGAGATACTGATCAAATTGATGCCAATGGTACCCGATGGTGCTATTTGGGGATCTTTTTTACATGGGTGTTTAACACATAATGAAATACATCTAGCGGAGACTGGTGGAAAACATGTGCTGGCATTAGAGCCTAATCACAGTGGCAGGTATGTTGTTCTTGCTAATATGTATGCAAATAATGGAAGATGGGAAAGTGTGATTAAACTGAGGAAGATGATGACAGAAAGAAAAGTTGCCATTGTTCCTGGTTGGAGTTTTATTGAAGTCAATGGGATTGTTAATAAATTCTTTGTTGATGATCAATTTCACCCTCAAGCTAGAGACTGTCGTGAAATCCTACAGTTAATATGGTATTATTGAACTAGTAAAATTTGGTAATTTGTGACAAAATCCATTGGTTGGTCAATGACCATTTTTTCTGTGTCATGTGTACTATGACATCACAAGAAATCAAAAACAAAAGATGGAAGTCATGGTGATGAAACCTATACTGAATTCCTAACAAAACCCCCCAAATACATTGTAGTTTTCACCTTTGATACTAAATCATAAGTCACCAACAGACTAAACAGGCATTCAAATTTGTTCTTTTATCCAACCATTTTAAAAAGATTTGCAGATTTGATCTATAAAATGCACGCATGCTATTCGTTCTATTGTCATTCCTTTTTCCACAACTATTGGAAGACAAAAGTATTTCTATAATGTCTTCAGCAACATTCACAACTACTGTTACCGGATCTGTTTACATGGGTTTGAACCCAAATGAATCTAAGCTTCTTCAGACAACAAATTCGACACGCTGGAGCAGGAAAACAGTTTCAAATGGTTCTAGGATTCATTGCATGAAGGTATTATTATAATAAACTGTTGAAGTTATGAACATTCTTGATTTGGATATTGATTTAAAATTCTTGAACTATCAATGTATGCAGGTTTGGAATCCAATCAACAACAAGAAGTTTGAGACTCTTTCATATCTTCCACCTCTCACAGATGAGTCCATTGCAAAGGAGATCGATTATATGATGAAGAGAGGATGGATTCCATGTCTTGAATTTGATTCGGTAAAGACCATTAAATTCAAAAATACCCATTTTCATTTCTTGATTTTGAAATCCAAAAGAAGATTTAATTTTTAGCACATTCCCATTTAAGTTGCACCAAGAAGATCAGATTATTGTTTTTAGTTTGTGAATTTTCATTTTTTTGGTGATTCATATATAAACTTATATGTGATTATTTTTTTAATTTATTATTCTGTTTGTGTGTTTAGGTGGGGCATGTATTCAGAAAGAACAGCCAAATTCCAAATTACTATGATGGAAGGTATTGGACTATGTGGAAACTGCCAATGTTTGGTTGCACTGATTCCTCACAGGTATTGAATGAAATCCAAGAATGCAAAAAGGCATACCCAAATGCTTACATAAGGTGTTTGGCATTTGACAATGTGAAGCAGGCTCAATGCATGTCTTTTGTTATTCAGAAACCTATCACCCCATGAAAGATATTTGTTTTTTTGTTGTCAATGATCAAAGATTGACCTATGTTTTTCTATGATGGTTTTAAATAATTAATTTGACTTTTTTGGGAACATTTAATTGTACCTTCATGAAATAACTTCATGGTCATTTTTGTGTTTAAAATACATATAATTTGAATTTTGAATACAAATTTGATTTGAAATTAGAAATTTAAACTCAATTTTTTTGCTGATTCACTTTGAAAATTTTGAAAAATGAATTCTTATGAGAAATCAAATTTTATTAGAAGCAGGTTTTCAAGCTTCCTGAGTCCAATTACACTTCTTGCCGATTGTTTAATTAATGGCAAGTGATTAAAACGATCATGAATAAATGAAATAACATGAATAAAAAACGGTCTGTGCATACACCAAAACATTCCCTATTGACCCGAGAGTTTACCTCGTAAGTAGATTCCATGATCATAAAATTAAAAAAATAATAATAAATCCCTATCTACTTTCAATAAACCATACAGAATGATCCAATAAGATCCACCCAGAACCAGATGATGTTATAGAAGTATCATGTGCAAAAAGACTTATGAAGGTGTTCTCTCTTAAACAAACCACATCCTGCAAAAGAAAATATACAAATTCAAGAAACAATAACCTGACTAACTAAGCAAAAGCCAGAAATTTTAAACAACCTACCTGCCATATAAAATCATATATGTTATTGGCGGTTGGTTTGGGGATGCATGAGTCACTTGAAGCATAAGATCAAAAATAAGAAGATATTTTTGTTGTAGAAATTCGTCTAAATCACTTGGAATTCTATTGGATCACGTATGAATCACTATCCGAAATCAACGAGTTCAAGAAAATTTGGGATAATCCAATAGAGAGAAAAATCAGGAATATGAATTTCGATTGAATGGAAAAGCCTGCGAATTCGTTTGTCTTGTTCATCACCAACCAACCGCAAGTAAGTTATTGGCGGTTGGTTTTGGCGGGTGAAATTGCGGTCAAGGCAATTCCGAGCACAATAAATAAGTAAATTCCCGCTAGGGGCGCGGCCCCCTTGACCTCCGCGCTTGGTCATGAGCTTAGAAATATTAAACGAGTGTGCACTCCATATCTCCCAACTCTTTAATATTTCTTTTCATTCAATTACACTAAAATATACAACAAATTTTTGTTAATAAACATTTACCGGAAAGCTCATTTGACCAATTAATACAACCAATAGGGTCATGTAAAACTCAACATACATTGAGCATGTGAACTCAAGGGTTAATGGTTACTACTTACTAGTAAATTTTTTTTGAATGATTTGAAATGTAGACACCCATGATGGAATTTTAATCGTCATCTCGGATTTGACACTTTAGGGCATACGCCCGAGGCCACCTTAGGAGGAACTTTACAACTAGGTAAACTCCTTAACCTTGCCTCAACAAATGTCTTGCCGGTATTCGAACTCAAGACATTACAGAGGAAAGTTCACATGAAAGTCAAAAGGGTAACCAATATACTTGAAGCCCTTTGGTTATCAATGTTATCAACTAGATGACACTGTAACATGTCGTCGTTCCGCAACATATATGCGTATTTAACTAATTCCTTTTGTCTTGGATAACGAACCAAAAAATATTAATGAGTAAACACACGCTACTATAATACAAACTTGTTAAAAATTAAGAAAAAAAAAATAAAAAAAATAAAACTACTCTCACATTGTCATAATTATTTAACGCACTCATTTTACATGGGAAACAAACCAAGAAGAAAATAAAAAACACCAACTGATAAAGAAGATATTGTTTGAGAAATAAAACCATAAAAAACTGAATAAATAATGTCTACAATAAAACTAATAAGTAAAAATAAATCAACCAAACCATAAACGGGCCTCCAACGGGATCGAACTTGGGTTATCCAAGGAGTAGCTTTTTAAATGTATTTTTAATTACATCATAAGTATTTTCATATTTTTTGAATTATTGATTTTGTTATCCTTTTCTTAAATAAACGTTCGATTTGTGTAAAACACATTGTAAGAAGAAGCGTGACGGTGTGAAACGGTGAAAGAAATAAATTGTGGTCCAAAAATAAGTACGTGTCAGCATCTAAACCTATGTACAAAACAATAATTGATTGCTATGTGAATTTGTACCACACATATAAAAAACTTGCACTACACTATTCATAATTTTTTTATATGTGTAATTCCTTTTAGTTTCATATTTTTATACACAACTTTCTGATAAAAAAATTAAACACTTATTAATAATGATAATTTAAGTATTATAAAAAAACGAAAAATATTAATAGATAATTAAAAAAAATTTAAATTTGAATACTCTTCGAATATTAATTTTTTAATAAACATGAAAACGTAATATAATGTAGCATGTGTCATTTCATGTTATAAGATAGAGAAGCAACAAAATAGACTAACATTAAACCATAAAACACGCATATTCTTCTACTTACTTATTTATTAATATTAATTAAAAGTTAATTAAACTTTTTGGTGATTTGCTTAGATCATCATGTTTAGTAAAATAAACATTTTTTATGATCACAATTCTATTGTTTGTTTGAAATTTTCACATTTTCATTCAAATGCAATATATGCTTTAAAATTAATCTAATTATATATATATGTGTGTATTATAACATTAGCTTTAATAATATTTTATATACTTTAACATAATAATTTTTATAGCATAAGTTTATACAATTCTATACATTTTAAATACAATACAATTAATTCAAATAATTATACATTTTTTCTTACATGTTCATGTTCCCCAATATATTAAATATTATGTTGACAAACTATATATAATATAAATTCTATTTTTACTTTTTATAAAATATTTTTATATAATTCTACATTATTTTTTAAGTGTTTATTTATTGCAAATATTTAGAACAATAAAATATATACAAACTCAGATTATGTTCGTCTATTTGGTTTATATTGTTATCGTATATAATTTAACTATTTTTAACACACTATATATTTATATATTTTTAAGTAGTCGTTTTCAATCGTTTAGACACGTTCGTATGTTGTAAATACAACAGTTTTAAGTACTTTTTTTAGTTGATTATAGTTTTCCCTCAAGTTGTGAAATTACAACTCATGATTTTTTATGTTTATATGGCAATCCATGTTTTCACCTATTTGAAAGCTAGTTCCATAAGCCATTTGAAGAAGAGCATGATTTAGGTTAGTCAAATGACGATAATTAACAATCGTTAATTAATTAATTGTAATATTCGACTAGGGGTGTACACAAACCGAGATAATCTCGAGCTGATTTGTTAGAAATTTTTGGACTCAAGCTCTGTTTGGCTCGGATCATTTATTTTTTAATTATTCAATTTATTTTTTTACATCTACTAATTTATTATATATTTATAATTATACTTTCCAAATTTAACATAAAATATATGATTTAAATATATTTACCATGATTTTATATATAAAAATAATTATTTTTATAAATATACAATTGAGATAATAAATAAAATTTATATTAAAAAAAGATTGTTTATGCTCGCAAGCCAGCTCGAGCTTCATATGTAAAGATCAGGCTCAGGCTTATTAACTAAACAAGCCATGTTTTTAGGCTCAAGCTTGGGCTTGATATCGTTCAGGCTCGTTTAGGCTTGGATCGTTCAACTTTTTTTACTGATCCGATCCAAAGTATTTAATGACACAGCTTGATTCGTTTACACCTCTATATCTAGAGGTGAACAAAAAAACCGGTTTGGGTTTACAAACCGGTTCTCAAATCGGTATTCCATAGTTCTCAAACCGGTTACATCCAAACCGGTTCCCAAACCGGTTCCATCCAAACCGGTCCAAACCGCCGGTTTGGCATATGTTTGACATCCTCATCTCCCAAACCGGTTTCAAACTATCCAAACCAATTCTATAGGTTTGACATCCTCATCTCTCAACCGGTTTCCAAACCAAACCGGTTTTCACCCAAACCAGTTTGGAGAGAAAAACCGGTTTGTGCAACCCTATCTATATCCAACTATGTTATATAACTCTAGTTGTATTGTATAGGTTTGACATCCTCATCTCTCAACAGTTCTATAGGTTTGACATCCTCATCTTTCAACCGGTTTCCAAACCAAACCGGTTTTCACCCAAACCAGTTTGGAGAAAAAAACCGGTTTGTGCAACCCTATCTATATCCAACTATGTTATATAACTCTAGTTGTATTTTATATGTCTCCATATACTTGAATAAACAAATTTTATTTTTAGTGTTCATAAATGAATAGCCAAACCAAAAAAATCCGTTTATGTTTATTTGGTTTGTTTGTGCCAATTTGTTTAAAGATTAAGCGAGTAAACGAACGAACACAAATGTGTAAGAATAAAAGTTGTAAAAATATAGTTTGACAAGAAATTAGTTTAACTACACAGGAACACGAATGTCTAAGGAAAATTAAATACATATTTATGTGTGTTTGATTATTTAATAAAAACTTTTACAATTTTTTTTAGATTGAACATGATGATTTAATTATATAGGAAAACGTACATACAAGAAATGTAAGTATATATTTATTTGTATTTAACGTGTTATATTTAAAAAATATCAAATTTTGTATAAATATCCTATAAAAATTATTAATGTTAGAGTACATAAAGTATATATCAAATATATAAAAATTATTAAAGTAAATGGTGTGTGTATCTATAATAAAAATTAAATTGAAATTAAAATATATAGTGCATTGGAGTGAAATGTAAAAATTTCAAACCTTTGAACTACGAATATAAAACAAAATAAATGATAGTTTTTAAAAAAAATAACATAAAAATGAATAGTGTCAAGGCTATGTGTAGTGGTAAAGTCACGTCACTTTACGTAGTTGTCACATAAACAACCAACATCATCACTCCACGTTATCACCACCCCCTCATCAGGTCCCTATCACCCCTTATCAAGCCTCTATCACACCTTATTTTTTCTCATTTCTTCTTTCTTCACGCCTATGCCTCTCACGCCCCGGTCACGCCATGTGTAGTGGGGGAGGGAGCCAAGGAGCCTTGACCAACACCACTGATGCCTACATCTCGCTTTAGTACACATGGTCTAAATAGGAAGGGCCTTGATGAGACTTTCCAAATAATTCCCATCGGTATCACCAACAAATCCTCCGGCCCTCTTTTTGTTTCTTCAACGATCCCAACGGGAAGGTAAGGGAGCTTTGTGGAAAATTTTGTACTAAAAATTAGTGTAACCGCGAGTTTAACTGAATACATGTAATATGCTACGTTATAGTGTTTGTTAGTAAACATGAGTAAAAAAGATGTGTCATATTAATATGTAATGAATGAAGAGGTTAAGAATGATTTGCGGTTTTTTCTTGGTTTAGAAAACTAATAAAAAAAAAAAAAAAAAAAAAAAAAAGTTTTGTAGTGGGTTTGATGATCACTTACGACCGTGATCACACAAAGAGAGGCAACGCCCTTGTCACATTTCATTATAATGACTCAGATGATGTGAATGGTATCACATTGCTGAGTCACATGGGAGGCTCACACCCCATTACCCCGATTTCTTGTTCTTTCTATTTCTGCCCATTGTTTTTCATTTTTGTTCAAAGCTTCACTGATGTTAGCCATGTTTAAGATTCACTATTCCATGGAAAATCTTGGTAGGATGCGAGTACATATTAAACGTTAAATGAAATTAATCGATAACTGAATCCTCTTCGAACCAAATTAATTGATAACCAAATTTAACTGATCGTTATTGTTCAAAGTTACGATTATGGTTAAGAATGTTTCATAACCTAATGTTAACCGAACTGATACAATCTTTCATCTCTATGTTGGCCGTTTGTTTAATTGTTGCGTATAATAATTCAATCACACAATACTTGTTCATGTTATTGCATTATATGATGGCTTGTAGGGATGGCAATGGGACGGGTTTGAGTAATCTCAGTCCCATACCCGTTTATAAAAGTATGTCTCATACCCGTCCCAAATCCCATCGGGTATTTACCCGTCGGGTATCGGGTATCCCGGCAGGTTTCTGGTATCCCGGCGGGTTTAGCTAAATATATCCGTTGAGAATAACTGGCTTAAAACACGTATAGTATCGGGTAACTAATAATAAATTTATTTTTTTAAAACCAAAAACTATATATTAAATATGAACAATTTTTTTAAAAAATAGCAACTATTAACAAAATGGTTCAAAAATTTTTTTATGGTTGCCAGAAAAAAAAAACAAAGATAAAAAAAGAAACAAATTATATGAACAATTTCTAAAGTTCAAAAGGATTAAAAAAGAAACAAATTCTATTAATTCAAATGTATATAAATGGTATTTATAATCGGGTACACGGGACGGGTAAACGGGTATATATAATCGGGTAAACAGGTATATGAACAAATCCCAAGCCCGTCCCATACCCGCGAAAATTTTTAAAATTAATCTCATACCCGGCCCAATACCCATCGGGTTTAATAGCGGGTTTCGGGTAAACCCGCCGAGCTCAGGTCTTTTTGCCATCCCTAATGGCTTGATTAATAAACTGAAATTAACAAAATTCAAAACTAACCTTATTACCGATTAACCATCTTCATTTGGTTTAAATTTTAGCTTGATTCAGGATCAAAGCAGAACCAAAACACGAATTGTACACCCTCAATGTTAGCCTGGGTTATGATGATGGAGACTATGAAGGAACAATTCTTAACTTCTAATAATTGTATCTAGGTCGTTGTAATTAAAGACAATAACCTTACTTATTTTCTTTTATATTAACTTAATTGCATTCAGCTCCTTGTAATTAAATACAATTTCTTTTAATCCTTAATCATTTTATTTTTATTTTCTTCTAACCTTTTTTGTTATTCTTTAGCCCCTTATCTTTATTTTATTACTTTTAAACTTTTACTTATTTACACTAAGCTTCTTGTAATCAATTAATTTTTATTTTAATTCTTAATCTTACATATTTATTTTGTTTTAGCTTTCATTTATTACACCTTAGTTTTTCGTTTTTGTTTTTTATTTACCTTTTTTTCTTTACAAATTAGTAGCACTTTTAAATGTGCAACTAAAGGTATTTTTAACCCTTTTTTTCTTTGAACGGCGAAGGTCTCGATCGTGTGAACCCACTGTTTCCAGGTCATGTCACCAAGGACTAGTTACCTGGACCTCCCATGAGCCACCACAACCACCCCAGGAGGAAACCCCACCGAGAAAACCCCTCAGACCCCTTTTTTTCGCTGCAGAAGGGATTTTAATCGTTAAACTCTTAAAACATTAAAAATTTAACTCACAAACTTCGTAAAATTTAGAGTAAATTACGGTTTTGGCTATAATGATTTAAGTGTTTTAACTATTTTCGAGCAAAATATTTAGACAATTTAATCGTCAGCTGTCTAAACTATAAGGACTAAATTGAAAGAAGATTATTTTCGGCTAAAATCGTTAAAACACATGAGCCAAAAGGCCCAAAACGGTAATTTACTCAAATTATATTAATTCTCTCCGCAACAAATACAATTTTGTTGATCATGTGAAAAATAGGGTCTTTAGAAGCAAATACTTTTGCTGCAAACTAAAAAAATTGTAGACCGTAAACAATTCAACAATTCAGCAATTCATATAAAAAATTCATGGACTCACGTAAACAATTTTATAATTCAATGATTTAAATAAACAATTCACAAAGCAAACAATGTAATGATTCACATAAACAATCACGACTCACGAACCCTAGATAATGTGTTCATAAATCATAACCAATTGTTACGAATTGCAAGCCGAAACATAAACCTAGATGAAACGATTGCCTCATACAAGTGTAGAAGTTTTTCGATGAAGGCTTTAGGAGTCACGACGAACGATCGATGACTATGGGTTTGAGGCGAAGTCTATCAGATTCGATGCAATCCAAAACGTAAAACAACTGAGGCGAACCCCACCTAGCGCCGCTCATCTCCGATCGCCCCCTCCACCTACCGCTGCTCATCTCCGATCAAACACATCACCGTCGACCAGCGAAATCGAAATTGAAGACCCCACCTAGGGTTCGTCGTCTGGGGTTTCGCACATCTCCGCCACCTGGGGTTTCGCGTCTGGTGTTTGCCGATCGGGAAGAAGAGAAAGCGACGGGAGGAGCTATCGGGAAGAAGAGAAAGATCGGGAAGGGAGGAGAAACCCTCACGGCGGCGAGGAGAAACCCTAGGGTTCGATCGAACAACGGCGAGGAGAAACCCTAGGGTTCGATCGCACGACGGCGGTGGCTTGAGGTGCAGTCACGACAGCGGTGGGTTGAGGTGGCCTCACGGCGGCGGTAGGTTGAGGTGGCCTCACGGCGGCAGTGGCGGTGGAGGAGGGGGCACGGTCGGGAATGGGTTTGAGGAGACGTGAAGAGGATAACCTCTTCTTGGAGAAGACTTTGGTCCACATCTACGCCAAAAAGAGGCCGCGCTGAGCTTTTTTAATGAAAGGTCTTCGAGAAAACAAACAGTCTGCGAACCTCAAACCTCTTCCCGCGTCTGCGTGGCGCATACATAAGAGGTTAGAAGAGGTTTTTTAAAAAAACAAACACCCCCTAAGATTCGATCGTTGACTGTGGCAGATGGAAAAGTACGGAGTCGATCGGGAGAAAATGAGAAAAGCTAGGGTTCCAGAGAGTTGAGATTTAGAAACTATGAATGAAAGAAATGATTAAAATAAGTTTAGAATTGCTTATTAAATTTAAAAAGTTTTTTTTTTAATTTATTAACTTTTAACTTTTTGAAATAAAGATTCTAAAAATATGTTTATATTAGCTTTTGATTATGAAACGTCAATAACTCAATAAGTTGTTTAGATATTTAAATTTCTACAAAAATTAACAGATTATAGTCAATAAAAGTTTAAAAAACACTTATAAAAGTCATAAAAAGTAGATTTTTAAAAATAATTTTTTAATATTATTCAAAAAGTTAAACTAAAAGTTTTTTTCAAATTATTAAACATGTTTTTAACTTATTAACTTACTCATCAACTCAATGAGTTAAAAAATTAATTTCAAATGGTATCTAAAACATGCACTTATTGAATTATATTCAAGAGTAGATTACATAAATCATCATTTATATTCCCTTATTTTATGAATGGCATCCTATATTAGAAATAATTGCAGAAATCACCCTTAAAAATAATAATTTATGATGGATTTCATCACTTTTCTTAATATAAAAGACGATTTATGTAATTTTTAAGACGAAACCCATTATAAATTTTAATTTTAATAATATTTTTTGTAACAATTTCTAATAAAAAAATGTCATCCATAAAATGAGTTGATATAAAAGATGATTTATGTAATTTACTCTATATATAATTATATATTATTATCACTTATTAAAAATAGGTTAGCTAAGGCTTGCGAGCCTAAACAAGCTTTAAATGTGGGGCTCAAGCTTGACCTCGATAACTAAACGAGTCATATTTTTGAGCTCGAGCTCAATCTCGATTGGATTCAACTCGTTCAAGTTTATTATCGTTCTTATCTGGGATAACTCAAGAGTTATCTTTATTCGTTTACACAAGGGCTGTAATCGAGCTGAGCCGAGCCAGGCCTGGCCCCAGCTCGGCTTGTGGATTTTCGAGCCGAGCTCGAGCTGAGCCAAAAGCCAGCTCACGAGCTAGCTCGTTTTTTTCTCTCTCCACTTTACATATATGTAAAATCTAATATATCTGTATATATATAATACATAATAATGTGTACATTTATAAATATGTGTATAAGATATTGTATATATATAATTATAAATGTATATATTATGTGTAATATAAATGTATGTGTGTGTAATATATATAAATATATGTGTGTGTGTGATTTGATGTATATATATATATCATGTTTGTAAAAGTCGCTTGGCGCTAGCCGGGCGGCGAGGTACCGCCTAGGGATTAATCGGCGCTAGGCAGATTAGAATTTTTATATGTAATTTTACAAATATTTATTATATACACACATTAATATCAATAATTTAATATAATATACTTCAAATATATTAAAAAATAAACTTAAACATACTAAGTCAAGTACTTCAAATTACAAACTTAAACACAAAATTCAAAATTTATAGATGGATTTCGATGTTTAGTGGCATGTTTCAATGTATCAGATGTTGGATTTGATGTTTTACAGACATATTAAGTATTTGGGGTTGAGAAATGTCTCGAAAAAAATTGGCCGCCTAGGGCAAAATCGACAAGGTTTCTGGCCGCCTAGCGCCTAGGCAGCCGCCTGGGCCGATTTTTACAACACTGATATATATATTAAAAATCAAGCTGAGCCAACCCTGGCTCCGACTCGGCTCGTTTTTAACGAGCTTTTTTCGAGCCGAGCCTTCTTCGAACTTTTTTTGAACGAGCTTCGAGCGACCCGTGAGCTTTTCTAACAGCCCTAGTATACACCCTTAATACCCAATATGTGATTTACTCACTTCGTAAATACAAATGCAAATCCGAGAAATACGTATGCTAGTTTTTGGTGGTTTGATTGAAAAACTAGGATATATTTGCTTTTTTTAAATGATAAATAATAATAATATTTATACAAATTATTGATCAAACCATTTTTTTTGGAACGACCAACTAATTAATTGTTGGGTACTTTGTACGCGGTCTTTAATGGCTAAAGGATGTCTAAGCTGACCACTAGTCCAGACGGACAGAGCCCCTAGCCCTCCAGCCACCAGTTCTTGGGGAAACTCGCCCAAAGGCACGGCGGTGCAAAACCGGTAAAACTGGGTGGGATCAAGAATCGAACTCATGACCTGGGTCTCCTATCACTTCCCTCATACCTCCATATTACCACTAGAACAAGATATCATTAGTATCAAACCATTTTTTTATCATCTTAAACTAAACATTGTTGGAAACAAGGAGTTTCTTTTTTTTTTTAATGTGTATAGTTGAAAAACATATTTACTAAAATAAGGTTTTCCTTTATCTCACTACTTTTAACTAATATAAAAAGGAAAAAAATAGAGAAAAACACTCATGTTTGTAAATAAGTTTTCAACTACGCCTAGAGGTAGGCAAATCGGTTTTTTTTTAATCGGTTCCAGTTCCAAATAGTTTTGGTTCCGGTCAAAAAGGTCAATAACCGGTTCTAGTTCGGGTTTTTGGCTGATTCTAGTTCGGGTTTTGCAGGGCAAAGGTAGAACCGATTCCGGTTCCGATTTCTAAAATAATCTGAAACAGCCTGTATCCACCGGTTCAAGTATGACCAGTTTCGTTTCGGGTTGTCGGTTTCGGTTCCGGGTTTTTTGCTTACCTCTAACTACACTTATATGGTATATATTTTTTAACCTCACCCATTTGAAAAAAACTCCGAAAATTGGTTACAAAAACATGGAAAGCTTCAAATATTAAGTTGTTTTTTGATAACTTTTTATATTAGAGGGTTACTTTTGAATCAATCAAAAACTAGAACTGTTTATTTTATAAAAACTCATATCTGAATTGATCAGATAGCATCTCAACCATCAACGCGTGGCATCGCTAGAGCAAACGCTAGATTAAAAAAGTAAGAATGATTCACATCTTTTATTAAGTGAACATTAAATGAATCAAATTACGTTTGGTAATTTCCAAAGATATAAATACCAAAGTCGATTAATTTTTCTTCAGGACCCTTTTTTCGCCCTTAAATACATTTACTTGCTAATTTATATCTTAAATAATTGAACAAACCAAGAGCTTCTAGTAAGGGTGTAAACGAACCAAGGCAGCTCGTGAAATGCTCGAGATCGGATCGGTAAAAAGCTCGAACGAGCCGAGCCTTCACGAGCCCGAGCCCGAGCCCGAGCTTGAGCCCAAAAGTGTGGCTCTTTTTGTTATCGAGCCCGAGATCGAGTTTTACTTAACGAGCTCGAGCCGGCTCGCGAGCCTTAACGAGCTTTTTGTTTATATAATTTTTATTTATTATATTAAGTGTTTATTTATAAAATTAATTATTTTTATATATAAAATTATGATAAATATATTTAAATTAAATATTTTATGTTAAATTTATAAAATATAGTTATAAATATAATTAAATTAGTAATTAAAGTAAATAAATTAAATAAATAAAATAAATAAAATTTAAACGAGACGTGCCGAGCTCGAGCCTAAAAATTCTTTAACGAGCTCGAACCCGAGCCCGAGCCCGAGCCCTAATTTATCTTAAGGAGCCGAGCTCGAGCCTTAACAAGCTCGGGATCGGCTCGGCTCGTTTACACCCTAGCTTCTAGCTTAATGGTTATCCCCTTGACTTTCCTATGGGAGGTCTTGGGTTCATCCAGGCTGAGGCATATTTGCTGAAGCAAGGTCAGGGGTTTACCCAGTTCAGTTGTGTGGTTCCTCCTAGGGTGGGCTCGAACATACGCCCCAGAGCGTCAAATCCGAGGGCCAAAGCGTCAAATTCGAAGGGACGGTTGAAATCATGTCTTAGATGTCGTTATACCAAGCCGTTCAAATAAAAATAATTGAACAGATAAATATAAACAAATTTTAAACGCCGGAATCGATAATTACATAAATGATTTTTAGACATAAATATTGTGCAGACAACACCATTGGATCTTGTATATTAAGATTCCATTAAATATTTTATTATTGTGTTTATTTTAATAATTATGTAACAATAACAATAAAATAATGAATAATGAATTATGTGAAGCCAAAAGGGTTGGAAGGAAAAAAGAATCTAGAAAAATGAATTGATAGGTGATACACACACCCACACATACACAAATATAGATATAGATACATATAGATACAGATATATATATATATATATATATGTGTGTGTTTCTCTCTCTATACGTATATGTTTCTCTCTCTATATGTATCTTTTTTGGAAAACTTTATCTGAAAGCCAGAAACACATATATGAATTGTTTATACAGTTTTGCTGGCCAAATGAGCAAAGAAATTAATGATGGAATCAAAGCAATGAGACCACAAGTTGACAAACCTGCGAGTTCATTTTTAGAGAGAGAAAGATAGGGATCTACCATTCTATCTTATCTCAAATCACTCTCTTTCTCGTATCTGTTGATCAGAGAAAAGTGGCCCAGCGGATCGGAGATTTCACCTTTTTATATATATTTTTTTATTTGTATGACGATGATCGTTTGATTTGTTACTGTTGTTGCTTAATTTAATTCGAGTCAGTAGACAGCTAAATTCTTCGGTTTCTGTGATCATCTGACAAAATTCATGCTCAGCAGAGCTTAATTTGAAATGTTTTGATGGAGAATCAACGGCATGAGGTAGATTCTTCTTTAAATTTACTGTTTATTAGTATAATTAGTCTAGATTTTGTTGTTGATTTGATTTAGGTTAATGTTTGCAGCGGTAATCTCAATTCGTTCAAATGTTTGTTCGTCGAATTCCTATTGTTTGCTTTTTTTTATGAAGATGATTGATTATGTGGTTGCTTAATTTAATTCAAGTCACTTGAAACCTCAATTTTTGACAAAATTCGTACTCGGTGGAGCGTAATTTGAAGAGGATTGCTGAGTTTTGACGGAGAATCAACGGCATGAGGTAGATTCTTCTTTAATTTACTGTATTACTTTAATTAGTTTAGATTTTGTTGTTAATTTAATTTAGGTTATTGTTTGCAGCGTAATCTTAATTCGTTCAAATTTGAAATGCTTGTTCTTAGAAACATTATAGTGCGTCTAAAAATTTACAATTATATGGCGCTAATTATTATTGAAACTTACTGATTCTGCACATGTTACATCGATTATCGAATTTAGGTTAATGATTGAATATCATTGTCTTCAATTCCCTTTATGTGAAAATTGTTTGGTGGATGGAAGTGTGAAACCTGTAAAGCCACTTTATTATGATCTATAATTGAGAAATAGCATCCTCAAATGATTGTTTGGTGAGATATTTATATGATGATGTTTTGTTTTCATTGGTTTGTTGGAGCAATGTTGTTTGCTAGTTCTTATGTATAACTTTCCAAAGAAGGATCATTTATGTCAACTTTTTATTATCGTCTAGATTCATAGCTAGTGTTGATTAATCTATGCTTCACAAGTTTTAAAATCTTGAAAAACATTTAGATTTTGAATTTGTTAGATGCTTGCAAAATTGGAAGCATATGGTTCATCACAGTAAATAATGACAATCTTAGCCTTGAAATGTGTCAATTAACATAATCTATTGTCTGATAACGTAATTATCAAAACCATTATGGTGAATTTTAAACCTTATATAATTACTTTTTTTGACTGATACTCGTTCTTTTGCTTGATTTTAGTGCAGGAATGGCAACCAAATTACAAGCTAAAACATATTTTCCCGGTTCCATGATGAATCTAAACAATGGTTTGTACAATGTAATGTGGGACTCATATCATGATGACCGAAACCAAGGTTACAACTCGCTTTTTATGAGCCAAACTATTGATAGATACCCGGGATATCTAAAAGAACAAATGAGGCAAACTATTTTGAAGCAAGAGTCAATCTTCAGGCATCAGGTTTATTTTATTTTGTAAATTACGTCTTCTTTCAAAATATGATGTGAACATTTGATTTCATTTGCATAAGAAATGTGGTTTGTTTGCGAATAATTTGAGAGATTCATTAAAGCCTTTTGTGTGACTGCTGTTTTTTTAATGTTCCAGCTTCAAGAACTTCATCGCGTGTATAAAAGGCAGAGAGACTTGATGAATGAACTCAGAATGAAAGATCATTACCATTTTACAATACCAGCAGACGCGCAAAATTCGAGTCATTTAGCAAGTCAAGTTTGTACACAGATTTCTAAAGAGATATCTACTCGGAGAAGAGTGATTGATTTAGAACTGCCTGCTGATATGGAAGAGGAGAACATTCATTTTTCAAGCACCAAAAAAACCTATAATTTGGCTGATCTTAATAAACCAATCCAGATGGAACAAGCATCTCTTATAAACAAAAACAGTGATTATGGTGACAATACACAAAAGCAAGATTTATCTACAAATTCAAAGTTTTGGTACTTACAAGCCGCACCAGAGAAAACTCATGAGCATTTATCAAGGAAGACAACAATATTTGATGTTGAAATCTGTGAGAGCAGACATAAGCCGTCTTTTGATTCTTCATGGGATCAAAATACTTCGTCGATTAACCATAACCGTTGGATTGAACCTCGAGAAAAACATGAATTTGTTTATGACAAGAAGAATCTTGAAAAACAGTTGCCTCATTGGCTAATGAAAACCAAAGGGAAAGAAACAATGGTTTATCAAATGAACTTGGATTCATTGCAGCAACATTCTCAGCAGTTTTTCAAGAAAACCGAGAAGCTTCAAACTGATAATTTCCATGGAATTACAAAAATTCTGGGGGTTCCCATTATCGACGGTCAAGATTCAGCCACCCATACTCATAACCCGAAACATGTCTCAGAACCCAGGCATGAAATTGATTTAAACTTGTCTTTTGATGAAGAAGAGGATCTTTCATCAACACCAAACATCCGAGAAACAGATATTGACTTAGAGGCACCTGCAACCCTTGAAGCTGAAATAGATGATGTTTCCATAGATGCTGATGATCATGAACTTGTTAAATCTGCAGCTGAGGCTATCATGTCCATCTCATCATCTGACCCACCACCACCACCACCACCACCAACCAACACTTTGCTGCAATGGTTTGCAGAGGTGATTGCATCTGGTGAAGATGACAACCTTGACAGAACAAATTCAGTTAACACTGATAAAAATGAAGATTGTATGGATTACTTTGAGTACATGACATTAAACCTGCAAGAAACTGTGGTAGATCACCACTGCTATAAGGCGGTTGAAATGGAAGAAGACGGCAAAGCGTTGAGAAAACATGCAACAAGAAAGGGACAGGGGAAGAGGGGCAGGCAGAGGAAAGATTTTCAAAGAGATGTATTGCCAGGAATTGTTTCTTTATCTAGGCGGGAAGTGACTGAAGATCTTCAAACATTTGAAGACGCATTTAATGGTACTGGTGTTTCATGGCAGTCAAAGAGGAAAGCTGGCAGGGGGAGACGGCGGTTGCTGGCTGTCAACCCGCCTACACCACCAGAGGTGGCGGTTGAGCCGAGTGTTTGTGGGGAGGTGGTGGCGGTTGAGAAAAGTCTCAGCGGGTGGGGGAAACGGACGAGACGGTTGCCTAGGCAGAGATGTCAAAATGGTGGTAGTCATCAGTCTCTTGCTTTGAAGTGTTGAATCAACAACACTGATGCTGGTAGTTGGTGTTTTAGGCGTACATAATTATATACGGTAGAAGAATTCTTAAATCATGTTTTCAGTACAATTGATGAAATTTGACAGTAACAGAGTTGGGTTATTTCACTTATTTGGATAAAATGATTGTTGCTTTGTTTTCAAAATATCTTAAATTCCCACACGAATATTTTATAACCAAATATGGACGTAGAGTTACTAAAAGTTATATACTTATTCATAACCAAATATTCATAGTTAAAAGTTTTTAGTAGTATTGAAATTCGATTCGAACTTTTATTATATTCAAAGTTAGAATTCAAATTCGGTTTGAATTCGAGTTGATTATAGCAAAAAAATTTATAAGTTATTTATAAAATGAATTTTAAATTTAAACATTTTAAAATATAAAATAACCTAATTTAAAGCTTAGTTTTTGTATGTATTAAGCTAAATAATAATAATAATAATAATAATAATAATAATAATAATAATAATAATAATAATTTGAATTTCGAATCGAATTGAAAATCAAAAATTCGAAATTCGAAATAAATTTGATACCAGACATTGAATGAAACCAAATCGAATATTGACTTGATGACTTTCAAATAAATTCCAAGTTTTTATAGTTTGATTCGAATATTGAACATTCATACAAGATTATAGTGTGTGTATCATAAGAAAACTCATAATTTATAAAAAAAATAAATCATAAAGATAATCTTAACCAATAATATAATGTATAAATTATTTATTAATTTAATTTATTTTCAAAATACATTTGTGCAATATTATATATTTTATCAAAAAATCATTTTGTGTATTGCACTACGGTGGCCTAGTGAACAATATATATTTCAAAATATCATTTTGTTCCCGTGATGGTGACCTAGTGGTAAAGAAGTGGAAATCTATAATGAAGGTTTAGGGTTCAAATCTCGGCACCACCCAATTTCCCTAAGTCACGCGAATTACCTCTCGGCCGTGAAACCGATCGGTGAGGGGCGCCTAATGTTAGCGTTCACCATTTTTTTTATATATACATAATAATAATAATAATAATTTTTTTTGAATTTTTTTTGTCAAAGTGTTGTACCACTGTTGTTACGTATATTTAATATTAAATGACTATACATACAATGATTCTTTTTTGATAAAACTAGTAAATGTTACCCGCGCGTTGCGGCGGGTATTTCGTCATGATTCCATATATCAAAATGCATATGTGTTTCTGCTGTAAAGTGTCCACTATGTCGATATGATCACGACAACAGTAACAACATCACGAATATTAAAATGCATACAAAGAAACGGTGAAGCGATTGTCAATTTGTCCTAATGCAATAAATTAAATGTTAATTATAAAGAATACGAACCCAATATAAGCGCATATTGTTAAATCATATAACCAAACCGTAAAAAATATTACATTTTCTAATTATTATTACTTAAATAATATTATTTAACTATTAATATTAATAAAAATTTAGTGTTATTTAATTATTTAAATAAGAATATATAATGATTAATATTATTTAGTTATTACTTATTAGGTATCAATGATTCATGAGCTTGGAAGTTATGCAGCTAAGATTTGTACATTTTGGTACAACACTTGTACAAAGAGGAATAGTAAAAATGTGAGACAAACAAACTTTAGTTTTTAATATATATATTAATGTGCAATATTACATTGATATCTTAAAAAATAAAAATTGGGAAATTATATGATTTTTCACAAAAGTTTGTTTTTTCTTAACAACCTAACCATATATAAAGTTTAAAATACGAGGGAAATTTTGCTTCCAAAGTGTACATGATTTTCATAATACTTTATGTAACAATAACAATATTATTTTTTTAAGCATTCTTTTTTTTTAAAAAAAAGTTCGATTAAAAATTTTGCTTTAAAAAGTTTATTTTATACAAAAATGCATATATGTGTATTTCACAAATTTCTTAAGAATAATATCAATATAAACAAAAGTGGTTAACTTTTCAACAACTTGATTCAATCGTAGTTGTTGATTAATGTTCTAATGACTCATGATTCTTCTTAAACCTTTTAAGATAAGAATTATATTTAGTTTAAACTAACCCTAGAACAATAATACCATTTTTCTAATAACTTTTGCTTCTTATAAACATTGTTTCTTATACATATTGTTAAAATATATTATAAAAATGTACTTTTTTAACCAAATTTAGGTTAAACCTTATATATTACACAAGTTATATAACAAATATTATATAGTTAATACTAAAAATTTACAAGGTATAAAACATTATTTTAAGATAAAAATGTATTCGAAACGTATAAATTGATTTTTTTTAATAGGGCTAGACAAAAACAAACTTTTTATATGTTATATTTTACTATTTTTAAAAACGTTGTTTGCTGGTTTGAGTCTCGCATTGTTTTTTTTATGGAGCTGGACAAAACAACCTTTTATATGATATTTCTTTTATTAAATACTAGGTTAGAAACCCATGTACTACATGTGTTTGATAAATAACATGTTATAAACAACAATTTTATCTTGTGTGTTTATTATTAATTGTTTATAAAATAATAACTATTGAATGTCTAAAAATAACATACTACAAAGAAGGATTCAAAATTAAAAAATTATATTTTAGGATATTATATAATTAAAATTTTCGTATTATTTATTAAGTCATAATTTTTTTTTATGATAAAAAGATCTATATATTTATATTTAATTGTATAATTTAATTATTTAAAATGATTTATGATTAATATTTAATATAAAAGATAATTAATATTTAATAGGAGAGAGAGACGAGAAAAATATTTTTTTAATTCATAAGAAGATGACAAGTGTCCTACTTGCTATTCTTTTATTATATTAAAAATAAGGATACAAAAGTATTTTATAAAGAGAAGTAGATTAGGTCCTGTGATTTAAATGTTTTAATTATTTTGGTCAAAAATAAAATCTTTTATCAATTCAGCCCCATGGCTTAGACAACTGATGTTTTTGGCCCCTAACAATAGTTAGATTTTGGGTTAAAACCATGATTGGAGAAGTTGCTAAGCGCTGTCAGGTCAGTTGACTGGGGAGTTGCGAGTAGTTAGATATAATAATTTATAAAGAAAATAATTTTTAGAAAATTATATATATGTCAAATATCATAAGTTTACTAGTGTTTATTACAGATAAAGTAAATATCAATAAAAATAAAAAAGATACGTGTTAAAACCGGTAAAAAAACAAGTGAAAATCTCGTCTTTCAAGGCATCTCCACGAAAAAAGTGAGGGGCAAACAATAATTGGTAAAAAACAAAGAAAATTAGTGAAAAACAGTGAAATTTGGTCAAAAATAGCGAAAATCGGCCAAAATCAGCAAAAATCCGAGTTGGTCCAAGTACAACACTGTGACACCTCGCAAATTCCAGGTCAGCATTCATTTTATTTTAATAATAATGTGTATTATTATGTCATACGTGGCACTAGAATAATTGTATTTAGTGTGACACGTGGCACAACGGACCAAACACACCGATAATTCGAAGAATTATCGCACGAAACTCGCACGTGTCTTGAATAACGAACGTTGGTGAACGGATCAAACGGTAACACGAAAACACTGCACTTAGGTTCGGTGAACCTAAATTAGCTAGAACAAGACCATTATGATGAGAAACGATGATCGTATTCGAGAAATACGAAAGAATCGGTTCAAAACAATGAATTGGGCCTATTGGGCTCAGCCGAAACCCATAGCGGTACGCGATGGGCAATCAATTGGGCTTTCGCGGTACGCGAAGCTTGAGCGGGGAAATTTGAATTCTCCGAAAAACGTCGCGGTACGCGACGACCGATCATCTTCAACCATCGCGGTACGCGATGTGTTTCGGGAACCAGACGATTATTTTAATCGTCGCGTGTCGCGGAGCTTCTTTTTGGGCGGTGTCGCGGTACGCGACAGGTCTAGTTCGCAGAAATCTTTATATATCCAAGATGAAATCATTCTGTCGACCCTACTCCATCTCTCTCGACTGAAATCACCATATTCGACCATTTTAGCACTGTTACACCCATTTCCAGCAGTAGGAAGTCAACTAGAGCCATTAGAAGGCCATCTTTGGAGATTCAAGGTGTTGTGGAAGCTCCAAGAACATCCTACCTGCTCGTTCTTTGCTTTGAATCGATTCCAGCATCCTTAGCATCGTTCCAGAAGCTACTCAAGCCTTATCTCGTGGATTTGAAGCCTTGTAAGGTAGCTCTTGTGTTCAATCTAGCCTAAAATCACTTGTAGTCACACATGCAAGCCATTTTGGCCACATGCATCACCATCACCACATTTGTCACGAAATTTCGGTCTTATGAATCTGTTATTTGATGATTTGATGTATTAAGAATGATCTAAGATGATTTGTGTTGAATGTGATAATGATTTGTGGGTTATATCATGAAATAGACACTTTGAGTGCATGCATGGATGATCTAAGTATATTGGCTTGATATTGGATGATGAAATGTTGTTAGATATGATATTTGGGATGTTCTATAAAGATAGAATGGTTATCTATGACATGATTTGATCATTTGGGGATTGTTACTAATTTTAGTAACTTTAGTGTTACTAAGTATGCGTTCTTGGTGAAATGACTACATATATATGTTTAGATCTATATGTTACGTTTAAAAATGATGTTTAAGAGTTATCATGATGGCCATTTGATGATTAGAAATGATTAGAATCGTCAAAGCATGATTTTTGTAAACGTTACTATAAATAGTAACTTTTTGTCACAAGATTGCAAATCGGTAAAATGTATGATAATGTCTTGAGTCTAACATGCTCGTTTGGTGATTATATGATGATATTGGAAGGTATATATATTGGGGAACTTGATTTGGTGTTATTTTCATAAGTTACTAAATATAGTAACTTTATTTTGTAAAGTTTACGATTCGTCACACGTTAGTCGTAATGATCATGATTAATAGACTATTTAGGACTAATATGATGATATTAGATGATGTTGATTGTTAAACTTGTGGTAATATGCTTATTTTAGAAACTTTCCAAATATGGAAACTTTTATGCGTAAACTATGCTAAACCGGCTATGTGTAACTATGTGCTACGTGATAACATGCTCATTTAGGATAAATATGCATGTTAGAATAATCGGAATGTGATTTTATGCATAACTTGCCAAATATGGAAACATTCCTAAAATAGAAACTTACCATAAGTAGTAAGTTTCTTGTCGGGATGATTTTGGTATCCGTACACTTCACACGACACAAAAACCGCACGATACACGGACACTTGATCCAAACCGTCACCAACGGGTCGTTAGGTCAAACACGATCGACACGGTCAAACATGGTCAACTCGACCCACATAACCACTTAGTGTTGTTGAACACTAACACGGTCCGATGAGACCCACACTTGTGAACACAAACTCATAGTACCTATGTGATATAGGTGACTACTAGCCGGCGAGCTACAATTACTCTCTTTGAGCTAACGCATATCTAAACTCAGGTGAGTTTACGGCCCCACTTTTACTCTTTAACTGTTTTGCTAAACTATTGGGGTGAGAATACGATGCAACTGTTTAGATATATGACTGGTATGTGTGAAAACCATTTTTGAGTGTAACTAATATCGCATAAAGCCCTCACCTATCCTTACCGTTAGTTGAAACGAACGAGTCGTTATTACGTAGTACTACTGGGTTTGACTAGCCCCACTCGGCAACAACGTTGACTGGAGGTCATAACGAGTGTAATATCGATGTGAATTGCGAGTTCAGCGATGACTCGCAGAGGCAAATGGAAACAGTCTAGTTTCGGTAAGATGACATGACACACTCACGGATCGTAGATCCAACAACTAAACTTAACATACCCAGTATATATCTGTTTACTATTTATGTCTGTCTAAACCTGTGAACTCACCAACTTTTTAGTTGACACTTTTCGCATGTATTCTCAGGTAACTAATGGAGCACACGCTAGGACGCTCACAAGGACACACTAAGGAGTCAAGCTTACATATAGACTCATGTCCTAGGCTTGTGTGCATGTGTTCTGTTTTGAAAACAATTTAATCTTTGTAGTGTCTTGAACAATTACTTTCCGCTGCAAACTTATGTATATTTTGATATTTAACATTTCCGCTGCATACTATGAGAACTTGTATTTTTTTTACAAACTGTGTGAATGTGCAACTCATATAGAGTCATTCTATATGACCATGAGCTATGATCCTGGCCACGTCACACCCACGTGGACTGACACCACGAGTGGGAACTTGGGGGTGTGACAGACTGGTATCAGAGCCTTGGTTATAGGGAACTAGGTTTGCATATAGTAAACTTAGACTATAGCCACTGCTCTACATTAGACACTACACTAGAACTTGCACACTGATGTTGTTATTATTATAATCGAACTGTTGTTTACTAACCCGAGAATTTACAGGATGGCCGATAACAACAGAGATGCTAACAGGAACCCGGGCAAACGCCCAGCGGTCGATGACTTGACTGAGGAGAGTCGACGCAGGATCGACAGCATTGTGGCTCAGGTAGATGCTGAGATGGAGCGACGCGCCCAGATGCTAGCCAGGGAGCGATACTGGGGATGGTTGCCTAACCTCCTACGAGATTGGGTAGTGGGAGAGCGGGTGCCAACGCCACGATACAGGGGCGATACCTCAGAGGGTCCACGACTACCGGCACTTGGGATGCCGATGGAGAGAGCCTTCGCGGCTCATGTTGCCGTAACCCGACGGGAGCTTCGGAGGAGCGCCGAGCTATCCGACGAGGTTCGTGTTCTTCGCGAGAAGAACGATCGCCTGGAAAGGCGAAGTGACCGGCTGGAGGAGGAGAAGGATCGTCTGGAGGAAACGGTGGAGACACTACGTCTCCAAGTGTCTCAGCTCATGTCCCAGCATGGGCAGATAGTCGATGTTGTGCAGGAGCACGACGGGCGTATCACAGAGAACCGGACAGATATCGTCGAGACGCAGGCGATGGTACAGGCGAGCGACGCTATGCTTAACGCATGGGCGGCACAGTTTATCGAGGAGCCGCCAGCTGAGGATGACGGACCACAGTTCGAGGCCGAGGACCTCGAAGACGGAGAGTTTGACGAGGATCCCGACGAGGATCCGGAGGAAGACGATGACGATGAAGGGGACGCAGCTAGTAACATCTCCCATGTCTCCATGGACTCGGATTAGTAGATTTTCCTTATTTTGTACTGTCTTTCCTTTTATCTCATTTTAGCCTAGACGAGCGGGATGTGCTCGGAGAACTCGCATTGTACTCTCTTTTCAAATTATTGTACTTCAAGTTTGATATTAATGGAAATTATGCTTTATTATTATCTGCTTTACTATTGCTACTGCTATTTGAAACTTTTGTTGTGATACCTAACTCGACATTTGACATGACAACTATCCTAACTTTGGCTAACACTTAACACATGATGACTAACATTCTAACCCCTCTATATAGAAACATGTCTGCAAGAGGAAGCAACGCTCTACGACTCAAACGCAAGGCCGAAAAGGCACGGATCGACATGATGGTCGAGCGGAAATTTAACAAAGTACTTGCGGAGTACGAAGCCAACCGTCATACCAGTGAGACGAGTGGCACTAACAACGGTATTAGCTTTTGCCTAACGTAACTAGCATAGAATAGACAGCCTAGACACTAACACATTGTATTGGACTACTGATGCACAGGACCCCCGGGAGGAGCGGCCAAGGGATGCTCGTTTAAGGCATTCCTGAGCTGCCATCCTCACAAATTTCAGGGCACTGAAGGAGCAGTGGGACTGCTTCGATGGATAGAGAAAGTGGAGTCAGTTTTCTCTATGGCCAAATGCTCGGACGGGAATCGAGTAAAATATGCCACGGGAGTACTGGAGGGACCGGCCCTCACCTGGTGGAATACTCATGTCCAGACGCTTGGACTGGATACCGCAAACTCCATTCCTTGGGAGAACTTCACAAGGATGCTTCACGAGGAGTACTGTCCCCGTGATGAAATCCGAAAGCTTGAGGAGGAATTTTGGACGCACAAGATGGTGGGATCTGAAATCGAGAAATACTGTACTCGATTTCATGAATTGT
The DNA here is from genome assembly GCA_009363875.1 of Mikania micrantha. Lineage (NCBI taxonomy): Eukaryota > Viridiplantae > Streptophyta > Magnoliopsida > Asterales > Asteraceae > Mikania > Mikania micrantha. The sequence continues at coordinate 44,835,360 of CM018685.1, read as the reverse complement.
GCAAACTGTGCCCGGCAATGGTGACGCCGGAGTACAAAAAGATCGAGCAATTCATCAGTGGATTGCCGGAACAGATACAGAGCACGGTGACAGCAGCCGATCACACCACCATCCAACCACTGATTCGCTTGGCGCACAAGCTGACTGACCAGGCGGTAGCCCAAGGGAAACTGCCAAAAAGGGGTGAACACCTAAAACCCCAAGAGCCCAAGCGAAAGTGGGAACCCAGCAACAACCGTGTTTTCTCTCCACCACAACCAGCTCAGCACCGACCAGCACCAGCCAAGGTCTTCACCGCCACACAACCAAACACCCAAAGCAAGGGGGGTACCAGGGCAACAGCCCGAAGTGCAATACCTGTAACTTCCATCACTTCGGCCCATGCAAAAGAGCCAAGTGCACAAACTGTGGAAGAAATGGGCACGTAGCCAAAGAATGCCGATCGAACCCCAACCCCAATCTCAACAAAGATAACACACTAAAGGGGTGCTTCACTTGCGGCAAGCCCGGACATATGCGCCGAGACTGTCCGCAAAACAAGAACGCAGGAGGCAACCCGGCTAGGGGTCGGGCATTCGTGATTGGATCCGGTGAAGCCAAAGATGATCCGAACGTCGTCACCGGTACGTTTCTTTTAAATAATGTCTACGCTAGTATATTATTTGATACCGGTGCCAATAGGAGCTTTATCTCTAGTGAATTTAGCAAATTGCTTGACATGACACCAACACCACTAGATTATAAGTATACCGTAGAGTTAGCGGATGGCAAGCTTATCGAAACACAACACATCATCAGAGGATGCGTTCTGACACTGGCAGACCATCAGTTGGTGATCGACCTGATGCCGGTAACTCTCGGAAGCTTCGACGTGGTGATTGGAATGGATTGGCTATCTGCGAACCATGCCGAGATCGTGTGCAACGAGAAGATTGTACGAGTTACGTTGCCAAGCGGCGAGCAGATCTCAATCCAAGGGGAACGACGCGGGATACCACTAAACATCATGTCTTGTATGAAGGCTAGCAAATATCTGAAGAAAGGATACACGGCTATCCTAGCTCTGATCTCCGAACAACCTAAGAAGGAACGGAAGATCGAGGACATCGTGGTTGTTCGTGAGTTTCCGGAAGTCTTTCCTGACGATCTACCGGGACTACCACCGGCACGACAAGTAGAGTTCCAGATAGACTTGACCCCCGGAGCAGCACCGATAGCCAAGGCACCATATCGACTGGCTCCTACTGAAATGCAGGAACTGTCTAATCAACTGCAAGAGTTATTAGATAAGGGATTCATTAGACCGAGTTTCTCACCATGGGGAGCTCCGGTCTTGTTCGTGAAAAAGAAGGACGGTTCATTCCGTATGTGCATAGACTATCGAGAATTGAACAAGGTAACGATCAAGAATCGATACCCTCTACCTCGAATAGATGATCTGTTTGACCAATTACAAGGGTCAAGCTTCTATTCAAAAATCGATCTGAGATCAGGTTACCATCAACTCAGGATACAAGAGGACGACATCCCAAAGACCGCATTCAGGACGCGGTACGGACATTACGAGTTTCTGGTCATGCCATTTGGATTGACTAACACACCGGCCGTATTCATGGATCTCATGAATCGGGTGTGTAAACCGTATCTCGACAAGTTCGTAATCGTATTCATAGATGACATCCTGATCTATTCCAAGACTCGAGAGGAACATGCCGATCACTTGAGACGCGTCCTAGAACTACTAAAGAAGGAGCAACTATACGCGAAATTCTCCAAATGTGATTTTTGGATTCGCGAAGTTCAGTTCCTTGGACACGTGGTAAACGAAAAAGGGATACATGTAGACCCAGCCAAGATTGAGGCAATCAAGAGTTGGGCAGCACCTAAGACTCCGACCGAGGTGCGGCAATTCTTAGGATTGGCCGGATACTACAGGCGATTTATCGAAGGTTTCTCGAATATCGCACAATCATTGACGTCCCTTACACACAAAGACAAGAAGTTTGAATGGGGAGAAAAACAGGAAGCTGCCTTCGATCTGTTAAAACAGAAACTGTGCAGTGCACCAATCTTATCGCTACCCGACGGGTGCGAGGACTTTGTGGTGTACTGCGACGCATCAAAACAAGGACTCGGTTGTGTACTCATGCAACGCGAGAAAGTTATAGCATATGCATCACGACAACTGAAAGTGCACGAAAAGAACTACACAACTCACGATCTAGAGTTGGGAGCCGTAGTGTTCGCACTAAAGATTTGGCGACACTATCTGTACGGCACTAAGTGCACGATATTCACTGATCATAAGAGCCTACAGCACATTTTCGACCAAAAAGAGCTAAACATGAGACAACGCAGATGGGTCGAGCTGATAGGTGATTATGATTGTGCAATCAAGTATCATCCCGGTAAGGCCAATGTAGTCGCCGACGCACTAAGCCGGAAGGAAACAACCAAACGCGTGCGCGCGCGCGCTACAACTAACCATACACTCCGAATTGCCTAACCAAATTCGGGTCGCACAACAAGAAGCGTTGAAAACCGAGAACCTCACTCTCGAAGCCATGAGAGGGATGGACAAACAGATAAAACAAAAAGATGACGGAGCTTACTACCTGATGGATCGTATTTGGATTCCACGTTTTGGAGACTTAAGGAAGGTAGTAATGGATGAAGCTCATAAGAGCCGATACTCGATTCATCTAGGTTCTGACAAGATGTACCACGATTTAAAGACAACCTATTGGTGGCCTAACATGAAGTCAGAGATCGCAACGTATGTGAGTAAGTGTCTGACTTGCTCAAAGGTCAAGGTTGAATACCAGAAACCTTCAGGACTACTCCAACAACCGGAAATCCCAGTATGGAAATGGGAGCAGATTTCCATGGATTTCATCACGAAACTGCCAAAGACTACTAGTGGTTGCGATACCATATGGGTTATCGTCGACCGACTCACGAAATCGGCACACTTCCTACCTATCAAGGAAACCGATAAGTTGGAGAAGCTAACTCGAATATACTTGAAGGAGATCGTATCCAGACACGGAGTCCCAATCTCCATAATATCGGACCGAGACAGCCGATTCACGGCACACTTCTGGAAGTCCTTACACAAAGCACTCGGAACGAGACTGGATATGAGTACAGCCTATCACCCACAAACCGATGGTCAAAGTGAAAGAACCATCCAAACCCTGGAGGACATGCTCCGGGCATGTGTAATTGATTTTGGTAACAGCTGGGAGACTCACTTACCTTTAGTAGAGTTCTCGTACAATAACAGCTACCATACTAGCATTGGAGCTGCACCGTTTGAAGCACTTTACGGACGCAAATGCAGATCACCACTCTGTTGGGCGGAAGTTGGTGAAAGCCAACTGACCGGACCCGAACTCGTGCACGAAACAACTGAAAAGATCGTGCAGATACGCAACAGAATGGCAGCAGCTCGGGACCGACAGAAGAGCTATGCCGACAAAAGGCGCAAACCTTTGGAATTCCAAGTAGGAGACCGTGTACTTCTTAAAGTCTCGCCTTGGAAGGGAGTGATTCGATTCGGGAAACGAGGAAAACTAAACCCTCGTTACATTGGACCTTTCGAGATCACTAGACGGATAGGCCCGGTGGCCTACGAACTACAGCTACCACAGGAACTAAGTAGCGTACACAACGTGTTTCACGTTTCAAACCTCAAGAAGTGTTTGTCGGACGAAACTCTCACAATTCCTTTAGAGAAAATCCAGATCGATGAACAACTACACTTCATAGAGGAACCGGTGGAAATTATGGACCGGGAACTCAAGAAGTTGAAACATAGTAAGATACCCATTGTAAAAGTTCGATGGAACTCACGACGAGGACCGGAATACACCTGGGAACGTGAGGATCAGATGAAGAAGAAATACCCTCATCTATTCGCCGAACAAACCAACACCGGCACGTGAACTGAATTTCGGGACGAAATTCCTATTAACTGGGGGATGAAGTGACACCTCGCAAATTCCAGGTCAGCATTCATTTTATTTTAATAATAATGTGTATTATTATGTCATACGTGGCACTAGAATAATTGTATTTAGTGTGACACGTGGCACAACGGACCAAACACACCGATAATTCGAAGAATTATCGCACGAAACTCGCACGTGTCTTGAATAACGAACGTTGGTGAACGGATCAAACGGTAACACGAAAACACTGCACTTAGGTTCGGTGAACCTAAATTAGCTAGAACAAGACCATTATGATGAGAAACGATGATCGTATTCGAGAAATACGAAAGAATCGGTTCAAAACAATGAATTGGGCCTATTGGGCTCAGCCGAAACCCATAGCGGTACGCGATGGGCAATCAATTGGGCTTTCGCGGTACGCGAAGCTTGAGCGGGGAAATTTGAATTCTCCGAAAAACGTCGCGGTACGCGACGACCGATCATCTTCAACCATCGCGGTACGCGATGTGTTTCGGGAACCAGACGATTATTTTAATCGTCGCGTGTCGCGGAGCTTCTTTTTGGGCGGTGTCGCGGTACGCGACAGGTCTAGTTCGCAGAAATCTTTATATATCCAAGATGAAATCATTCTGTCGACCCTACTCCATCTCTCTCGACTGAAATCACCATATTCGACCATTTTAGCACTGTTACACCCATTTCCAGCAGTAGGAAGTCAACTAGAGCCATTAGAAGGCCATCTTTGGAGATTCAAGGTGTTGTGGAAGCTCCAAGAACATCCTACCTGCTCGTTCTTTGCTTTGAATCGATTCCAGCATCCTTAGCATCGTTCCAGAAGCTACTCAAGCCTTATCTCGTGGATTTGAAGCCTTGTAAGGTAGCTCTTGTGTTCAATCTAGCCTAAAATCACTTGTAGTCACACATGCAAGCCATTTTGGCCACATGCATCACCATCACCACATTTGTCACGAAATTTCGGTCTTATGAATCTGTTATTTGATGATTTGATGTATTAAGAATGATCTAAGATGATTTGTGTTGAATGTGATAATGATTTGTGGGTTATATCATGAAATAGACACTTTGAGTGCATGCATGGATGATCTAAGTATATTGGCTTGATATTGGATGATGAAATGTTGTTAGATATGATATTTGGGATGTTCTATAAAGATAGAATGGTTATCTATGACATGATTTGATCATTTGGGGATTGTTACTAATTTTAGTAACTTTAGTGTTACTAAGTATGCGTTCTTGGTGAAATGACTACATATATATGTTTAGATCTATATGTTACGTTTAAAAATGATGTTTAAGAGTTATCATGATGGCCATTTGATGATTAGAAATGATTAGAATCGTCAAAGCATGATTTTTGTAAACGTTACTATAAATAGTAACTTTTTGTCACAAGATTGCAAATCGGTAAAATGTATGATAATGTCTTGAGTCTAACATGCTCGTTTGGTGATTATATGATGATATTGGAAGGTATATATATTGGGGAACTTGATTTGGTGTTATTTTCATAAGTTACTAAATATAGTAACTTTATTTTGTAAAGTTTACGATTCGTCACACGTTAGTCGTAATGATCATGATTAATAGACTATTTAGGACTAATATGATGATATTAGATGATGTTGATTGTTAAACTTGTGGTAATATGCTTATTTTAGAAACTTTCCAAATATGGAAACTTTTATGCGTAAACTATGCTAAACCGGCTATGTGTAACTATGTGCTACGTGATAACATGCTCATTTAGGATAAATATGCATGTTAGAATAATCGGAATGTGATTTTATGCATAACTTGCCAAATATGGAAACATTCCTAAAATAGAAACTTACCATAAGTAGTAAGTTTCTTGTCGGGATGATTTTGGTATCCGTACACTTCACACGACACAAAAACCGCACGATACACGGACACTTGATCCAAACCGTCACCAACGGGTCGTTAGGTCAAACACGATCGACACGGTCAAACATGGTCAACTCGACCCACATAACCACTTAGTGTTGTTGAACACTAACACGGTCCGATGAGACCCACACTTGTGAACACAAACTCATAGTACCTATGTGATATAGGTGACTACTAGCCGGCGAGCTACAATTACTCTCTTTGAGCTAACGCATATCTAAACTCAGGTGAGTTTACGGCCCCACTTTTACTCTTTAACTGTTTTGCTAAACTATTGGGGTGAGAATACGATGCAACTGTTTAGATATATGACTGGTATGTGTGAAAACCATTTTTGAGTGTAACTAATATCGCATAAAGCCCTCACCTATCCTTACCGTTAGTTGAAACGAACGAGTCGTTATTACGTAGTACTACTGGGTTTGACTAGCCCCACTCGGCAACAACGTTGACTGGAGGTCATAACGAGTGTAATATCGATGTGAATTGCGAGTTCAGCGATGACTCGCAGAGGCAAATGGAAACAGTCTAGTTTCGGTAAGATGACATGACACACTCACGGATCGTAGATCCAACAACTAAACTTAACATACCCAGTATATATCTGTTTACTATTTATGTCTGTCTAAACCTGTGAACTCACCAACTTTTTAGTTGACACTTTTCGCATGTATTCTCAGGTAACTAATGGAGCACACGCTAGGACGCTCACAAGGACACACTAAGGAGTCAAGCTTACATATAGACTCATGTCCTAGGCTTGTGTGCATGTGTTCTGTTTTGAAAACAATTTAATCTTTGTAGTGTCTTGAACAATTACTTTCCGCTGCAAACTTATGTATATTTTGATATTTAACATTTCCGCTGCATACTATGAGAACTTGTATTTTTTTTACAAACTGTGTGAATGTGCAACTCATATAGAGTCATTCTATATGACCATGAGCTATGATCCTGGCCACGTCACACCCACGTGGACTGACACCACGAGTGGGAACTTGGGGGTGTGACAAACACTGGCCAAAACCGTTATAATAATTAAGTTTAAAGGGCCAAAACCGATATTTGTCTAAACCATAGGAGCTGAATTGATAGAAGATTATATTTTGAGCTGAAATAGTTAAAACACTTAAAGCAAATGGACCAAAACCGTAATTTACTATATAAAGAGTAAATTTATTCATTACATGGAGATTACATATGGTAATCAAACTCAAATAACTAACTTCAACATGAAAGTAGAAAATTGGTATAGTTGTTTAAATGAGAGAGGGATAATTTATATGTCTCAAGTTCAATTCTCACTTATACGATTTTCTTTCGTGGCCACCAACCCAGTTACTTGCAACCATGCTTTACCTATTTCTCTCGTTCAATAAGAAATTAAGGGGACCTAACATAAGTGGGTTCCCACGTCACAAAAAAAATAAAAATAAAAAATGACTAACTTCCTTGCAACACTAGCACCATAATTTAAAAAATTACACCTATACACGTCCCTTTACCACTTCACTATGTGCGAGTTAGGGTCTCAAGGCATAACCAATTTTATGATTTTCATCATTCAGTGAATTTATAGTAAGTTTGATATGCTAAACTTTAAAGTTTATTTACAAGAAATTAAGATAAATGTTGATGATATCAGATATAGAAAGTGTTAATTACACCCGCCCATGAGCCCTAATTATTTTAGAAACATATTTTTTAAATGAATTTAGGCTTAATGGGCAGTGGAATTAGTTTGCAGGACATGTAGCAATAGGTTATAAGACAAAGTCTCGTACAATGGGTTCGTTTTCTCTGGTGTGGGTGTGCCATCAATATGAGCCATGACCTTGCATCCTTTTGCATTGAGTAGAAACAACTTGACACGTATTCCAACACACGTCAAACTTTTGCATTGGATACCGGTTATGGTATAAACAAGACGAAGTGTTTTAGGGTTTTGAAGAAGGATTAGGATCATGTTTGTCAACCATGAGTCGACTAAGGATTTACGAGAGGATGGGGTGGATCGGGAAAAAGAGGAAGCTGAGAATGGTTATTAACGACAAGGTTTATCGTGGGTTTAGAGTCGTGTCTTTGATTCCTTGTATAGGTTTTAATCAAAAGAGAAATCTATTGAATATTAACCGCGTATGCACACGCACATTTACAAGAATATAAGTAAACAACTTTCCTACAGTCATGGAAATGATATGACTAAACATGGACGGATCTTAAGAACCCCCCTCCCCCGTTTTTCCGGTCAGAAATATCGATTAAGTAGTATTTCGTCTGAAAATTCTTCGATCCCCTTAGTTTTCTTCCTCACAATATTTCGGCCCCCTCCGTTTTTTCCTAAAAATCATTCGACCTCCTCCGAGCTTTTTTCAAGCTCTGTCACTTTGACTAAACTATTTCAAGAGACCCACGTCTTTGTGAGAACACTAAGAGTAATATGACATACCAAGTTGAAATGCTAAGGACCACCAATTAATAATAATATTATATGCATATAAAAGTATGTACCAATTTGTTAAACTTAGGGATTTGGGGAACAAAAAATAAAGTGATGAATATCACACACTTTGTAAACAGAAAACCAAAATATTCCAATTAAAGTTTGAAATACAACCTCTAGTAAAGAAGATAAAAGAGCATTCTTAAGCAACCATGCATGATGGTTGGGTAGAGTCAACAAAACCCTGAAGATTGAATCATATGCATTATGTATATAAAATCATCATGTAAAAGAACTCTATTGAACTGGCTATATTTGTTTGTTATTTAAAACAACTCCATAGACGTCTAGTTGACAAATTTCCTATCCTTTAAAAAAACAATTGACAAAACAAATAAAGTAATCGGTTTGGTAATAAGACATGTTTTACAACAACTTATTAAGAGCCATTGGGATGTCCTTGACCATATGCCACTTGCATGTCACTTGCACAAGCAAGGGTTGGTATGCAAAAGATATATAACGTAAGGAGTGGGTTCATGTTTTTATTATAAAACAATAATAAAATATAAATAATAACGATACACTCACTATTCATATGTTATACTCTAGTACAGTACCGATTACAAGACTAAAATAAATAATATAAATTATAAATGTATAAGCCAAACTTGGTTTTGATCCAAGTCTCGTTTGGTGCTCAAAGTAACTTCTTTCACTAGAGCATGCTTCATATTAAGTCTTCAATCAACCCTTTTTACGGTGTCTGGAACAAATTCTTCTATAATGCTTCTTGTAATTTCTTAATTCTAGTTTTCAACTCGTTATCTCTTTCCCTTATCCTTCATTGACATGGAGCAAACATGTTATTGATTGTGGTTGAGGCACGTATTCAATATATTTTTCTCAAAATAGATTTCACACCGCTTTTCAAGATGAACACGTCTGCCTCTCAGAAAACAACCACTGGAACAATATGTGTAATGTCAGTATTAACCAACACCTGAAAATGATGCCTTAAACAAGAGCTTTGAGAGTCAAGAAAGCTGAAAATTCTTCAAAGTGTGGTAGATAGCATGTAGTATTCTTGAAAACAAAACAATAAACCAATTGTCTTGTATTTATACTACAAGATGATGATTCTAAGAGTCTTGAATTAATATATACAATCAATACACGTAATTTGAATTTTTTTTGATTTAATTGAGTGATATAAAGAGTCTTGATTTTAATTCATATTAAATTTAAAAGTTACTCAAAAAACTCAAATTTCCAAGATATAAGACTCTAGCTAGCATCCAATTGTAGTTTGAGTGAAGTTTAACAATTTGAGCATGCAACATCCTACCATACTAACTATATTTTATGCTTGAAAGATGATGGAGGGCTTAAATGAAACAAACCAACACCATTGCCCTATATCTCAGATACTTCATGCATGTTGCCTTGAGCCATGCTCATATGACTTCCCACACACTACCAAAACAATCCCATCCCTAAGCATTTCCTCATGGAAGCCATCTCATTTTCCATGACTATGTCATTATGGTGGTGTCTAGTACTCAAAATAGTTGTCATACTGTTTGAAGACAAAATTAGAGGCTAAATTAATTAATAATTATAAATAAAGAAAAAAAATGTACATCCTTTATACCTACCAAGAAGGGTGTGAAAGATATTCCACACGTTAAGGCCGTTTATAATGGTCACTATCCCATCATTTCACGTATACGTCACATAAACAACCAACAACATCACCTCATCATCACTCCACATCATTACAAGTCTAAGGGGGCGTGATCAACTCCTCTCACGTCTCACTCACGCTTTATTACACATAGTTTAACAGACTAGGTGGGAGCTCTTATGCTTTGAGGCAGCTAGTTTGACATTATAAGGTAATCCTTTAATTTTTATGAAAAAGAAAATTTGGTTAAATTCTTAATTATTATAATTAAAAAGTGAGATTTCACTGAGTGTTTTTTTTTAAATAACACATTCATAAGTAGGTCATTTTGGGAGCATGGCAAAGATAAGATATCTCTACGAAACAAAGCATGACTACATGTAATATCAAATAAGAATATAATTTATAATATTTATTTTTTTTGTTAGATTTTTATTTTTATTTTTATTTTTATTTTGTATTGTATTCTTTTTGTATTATATTTTTTATATTATATTTTTATACTGGATTTTTTATTAGATTTTTTAACAGATTTTTATTTTTTTATAATAATATTTGTGTTTTTTGATTTTAAGAAAAATTATGTTTTTTTAGCGGATTATGCCTGCTATCTAAAAAATTCGGCCCAAAAGGCTACGTAGTTAGTACCAAGAACTAGGTGTGTTTCTCGAATCCAACTAACCTGACCTGCACCGTATCTGAATAGGTCAAAATTGTTAATTGGGTTATTCGAGTCAACCCAATTAACCCGCATTATTAATAAGGTCGAGTTTCATGTATATTTTTAAAATTAGTCAGGTTTTGTTTTAACCGAATAAGGATTATTAATATTTATATATATATATTATAAATAAAAGTCACAAATCCCAATACATTACTAAAGTGACAAATCAATCTTATTAGAGCAAAGCCAAACATTTCACCACTTAGAAAAAACTCCGTTGCTACACTAAAAGCCGAAGGCTGCAAATGATTATGGTTCTAGCAGCAAAACAATGAAACTTTCAACTGGTAATTGGAAGGGGCCGCGCGAACGCATGCCCCAGCGACCACAAATTATGACGTAGGCTCGACCACTTGGGCCGACCTTAAGCGGGCACCCTTCCTCAGTGCAATGGAAGTCACCAACCTAAGCCATGGTCCTTCTTGATCAACCATTGACCCCGTCCAGGTAAGTGAGTAGCCCATTGCCCTCTGTTTGTTTTTAAACCATAACTCACCTCCTCCATCTTCACTAAGGGGGTGTTTGTTTTTTTTAAAAACCTCTTCTAACCTCTTCTAACCTCTTATGTCTGCGACACGCAGACGCGGGAAGAGGTTAGAGGTTCGCAGACCGTTTGTTTTCTCGCAGACATTTCATTAAAAAACGTCTGCGCGGCCTCTTCTTGGCGCAGACGTGGACCAACCTCTTTTTGAGGTCTTCCAACCTCTTCTTCCTTCCACAGACATCTGATGAACCAAATCCCACCGCCAAAGCCACACCTCCCATCTCCGTCGGCCTCCACCGCCTCTGCCTCCGCCGCCGCACCTACCACCGCCGCCTCCACCGTCGCACCTACGGCCGCTGCCTCCACCGCAGCTGCCTCCACCGCCACCGCCTCTGTCTTCCTTCTCCTTCGTCCTTCACTATCGCACCTACGGCCGCTGCCTCCACCGTCGTTGCCTCCGTCTTCCTTCTCCTTCGTCCTCCAAAACCCTAGGATCGCCTCCACCGTCGCACCTACCGCCGCATCTTCTCCTTCCCTTCTTTCCTACCCACGATCGACGATGTAAGCCCTTCTCCTTCGTCCTCCAAAACCCTAGCTCGTGATGGTGACAACCACAGTCGGCCTCCTTCGTCCTTCCCTTCTTTCCTACCCACGATCCACGATCCCCTGGTCTCCTTCTCACGCGCGTTTAGATCTAGGGTTCCGGTGGGGAAGAGGTTGTCGACGGGAGGGGGGTGGGTTGGGGCTGACGGTGGGTTGGGGCAAGTTGGTGGGTTGGGAAGAGCTTGATGTGGTCTGCAGAGGTTAGAAAACAAACATCTCAAAAAGACCTGCTTGCAGAGGTTTGGTCCACCTCTTCTGCAAAAGATGTCTGCAGATGTGGTCCGCAGACCGCAGACGTTTTACCACTGAAAAAACAAACACCACCTAACTCTTCGATGTGGGATCAACAAACCCTTACTAGTTAACTATTAAACATAAAACATAAAACATAAAACATGCTTAACCTTTTACCTAAATATAATAAACTATATACGGTTTAACATATTTTCTATTGAATTATATACATCAAACATTAATTATTTGTAGTAAGTTTAAAATAAGATCAAGATAATCTAATCTAATCTAACTATACTAATAAATAAAGGTTTTGTAGTGCCACATGTCATGTTTTTAGAGAATTTCAACCTTCACTTCCCTCCTCTCTCTCATATTAAATACATTTAATATTAAATAATCATATTAAATATTAAATATACTTTTTATAAGTTTTTAAAATAAAAAAGACTTTTTGATACATTAAAATATATTAATATTAAAAACACACTTTTAAAAAAAAATAATTATAAGTTATATAATTTTCAAAAACAATTATTTGAAACATAATGTTTAAAGAAAAACAAAGTTTTTGAAAAGTTATTGTTTATAGAAATAATATTATGATTTTAACATGTATAATATTAAATCATACGAAATTGTAATCGTATTTTAAATTAAAAATCATCTTATATTTTCTAAGTTTTAATTGATAATTATTCGTTATATTTTCCTTTTTAATCCCGTAATATACGGGGTACTAACCTAGTAACAAATAAATATGAACATGACTAATCCGACCAGAATAAAATATGACCCGACTAATCCGAACTTTATTAGGGTCGGATTGTGAAGTTAATATATTTTAGAAAAACCCAATTATCACGACCCGATTAACCCAAAACCCGATAACACTCCTCCAAAGTCTCTGGACCCAAGTACCAACGCTAACCTTTCAAATCCAGTCGCCATGAATATCTGGTTGCTACTACTAATCAAAGCAACCAAATGATATCCACATAAACCTCAAATCGCCTATCTGCACGCTCGTTTCTTCTTTATCCTTAGTACCCATTCACCAACGTCTTGATTGATAGCAGAACAGCAGAGAATCCGTAAGATCAGACTATTTTGCCTTTTATTTATGTATCGATATCTTTAAATCATGATTACATCAGCTTTTAGGGTTTTAATAGGATTGATTTGCACGAGCTTTGTTGTTTAGGGTTTATGATCCGGTGTAGTTACTGTTTGGAAGCATTTTAATCATATCAAGTGATGCTATTGTTCGTATGAGTTGTTTTCAGTTTATCAGTTGCCGTCGTGAGTTATTCATTGTTTTTATGTCAAAATTGACATGAAATTGGTTGCATATATATACGTATATATATGAAATTCTTTGTGGTTTTGAGATTGAAACCATTTTTTATTCTGAAAACTGCTTTATATGACATCCAAGCTCATAAAGGATCATCTGTTAATCATCTGACTGTAAGTTTTGTCTTGGATTTCAAACAGGATCGTGATTTTTGGCAACTGGATCTAAGGATTAAGAAGCTGGAAATCAGTTTCATCGAATTTTGATAACCTGGTTATAGCAAGATTAACATCTACCCATATGTGGAATTTTGCATCCAAATGTCTAGCTGGCACTGGCGGGCTAAGATTCAGAGATCGTTTCAGAAAACTAACACAATATGTTCAAGAATCATCAGATGATGAATCTTCTTCCATTATCAGTAAAGAAGATGGATTAGAGTGCCCAATATGCTGTGAATCCTTCAACATAGTTGAAAATGTACCATATGTTTTATGGTGCGGTCATTCGCTCTGCAAAAACTGTGTCTTAGCTCTTCACTGGGCTGTGGTCAAGATCCCTCCTTTACCCGTTCGGTTACCACTTCTAATAGCTTGCCCCTGGTGCAATCTTTTATCGCCTCGTATTGTTTTAAAAGGAAACCTAAAGTTTCCCAGTAAGAATTACTTCCTTCTTTGGATGGTTGAAAGAATGAACACTGATAAGGTTAATGTGAGGTCTTGCACTGATGGTTGTCATCATTCTGAGTTGACTTCAAGTATTGGTCAAAGGGATCGATCATCTGGGCTCCCTGCAGTTGATAATCGTGTAGTTGGGATGCATTCATCGGTTAGGAAGGCGATTTTTTTTGTGGTTGAGTTAACCGCTAAGTTCCCATTGGTCTTGATGTTTCTGCTGATTGTGTTGTATGCAATTCCTGCAAGCGCGGCAATACTGGTTTTGTATGTCCTGCTTACTGTTCTATTTGCTCTGCCTTCATTTTTGGTTTTGTATTTTTCTTATCCCAGTTTGGATTGGTTGGTGAGTGAGATTGTGGCTTAGAGCATCTGCAATGGGAGATCCATGTGCCATCTGTGGCTGATGCGGCGGTTGTGCCAACGAACAGGTGTCAGCGATGACGTGACTGACTGATGGTCATGGAGCATTCATTGAGATGCTCTTAGGGTTTCAGTTAGTTGGCTGTTTTGTTCTTGGTGGTTTGGTTTGTGTGATTACAGTTGATACAATTGGTATTATTGATATTAGCTACCTTCTGTACATGTATCCTTTTGGTATTCTCTGATTGAATGATGTTAGCTTTTAGTTAAATTGTCGCTTCTTGTGGTTTGGATGAATTTGACATTTTCATTTAAATTCTTAAATTTTTCCAATTTGACATTATAGTTTTTGCTTATTTGTTATTTTACCTCACCTAGTTAACTCTATCCAATTACCAAGTTAGTTTTAAAGGTATTTGTGTTAATTACACTAAACTCATAAAAAAATAACAAAATAATTTTGGTGAAAAAAAGAGTTTAACGCCAGAAGATATGGATTACATGGAGTTGGAGTTGCATAACTAATATATAATTCATAGAAAGGTAAAAGTAATTGTAAAAATATAAAAATTACTATTTGGTTTGCGTATATAATTTATCTATCATAGTAAATTATCAAAAGCAAAGTTAAAATTCTATTCTCATTTAAGAAACCAAATCATACATTTACCATTTTTTTAACAGCAGTTAAACTGTCTCGTCGTGCTGCCTTCAGTTATCCTGACGATTGATAGCTAAGATCGATTCCTCGATCTCCGACCTTGAGACGCGTGTGCCCCCAGATGCGCGGGAACCAGATGGAATTCGTAAACCCTCGCCCCTATTAGGTTCGAACCCGGGATTAAAGCCCTGATTCGTTCCTTCACCTGGATATCCATTAAATTGCATCCAACAAGGTTAGAACCTAAGACCTCCACTTTGGGAGGGTAGGCCTTTACCTTGAGACAATTTTCCGAATAAATCATACATTTACCTATGTCTGTTAGTTAAAGTGTTGGCATTTTCTAAACACATTTATTATACATATACATATGCGTATCTATCTATATACATATACAAATATATACATATGTGTGTGTATAATTTTGTATACATGTGTATGTGCATATTATTTTATAAAAATATAACCAATTTTTACAATTGTTTCAATTTAGTTACTCTATTTATAAATAATATGCTAATCCTATAACCTTTAATTTTGTAAATAGATAAAATATATATAATAATACACTTAAATATAAGTGAAGGGACTAAACTAAAAAAAATAAAGTGTAACAAAAAAGTTAATTGTAAATTGTAATTAGAAGCTTCCCTTCTTACAACTTATTATCATCACATTTTTTTTACAATAAAATATAATTTAAAATAAATTTATAGAAACTAAATTATTGTGGGTTGTGTTAGAAGACTAGAAAAGCCTCGCATTCTCTTGAACCATCCTCTTCCTTCTTCATCAGCTTCCATATAATACCATTTCAATCCCTCATCTTTCAAAAGTTGCTACAACCCTATCTTTTCCATATTCTCACGCCATTCGATACTTTGATCTTCTTCCAAGAAACCTGCTATATAGTTCACTGCACTTGCTCACTTCTTCCGGCAATTATGGCGACTACGGCGGCCTTCTCCGGCATCCGCATCCACCGTCTCTCCGCCGTCTGCAGCGATACAACTTCATCATTTGCTCAACCGTCTGTCTCCGTCAATTCGTTTTCGAAACCTAGAAGAATTGCTCTACGGTCGTTGAAATTGAAGAGCGGGAGTAATGATGTTTTGTTGCGAGCTCGTGTTGGTGATAGGTTTGGTGGAAAGAGCTCTCGATCGGTTGTTGTTCGTTGTGACTCGTCTTCCAGTGGAAGGGTAAAGCTTTGCTGTACTTGTATCTTTTTTAATTCACTTGTGATTTTGCTAGATTACTGTTCGACTGGCAATTACAGTTACAGCTCTATTGTTGATGTGATTCTGTTTATTTTCAATTGGATTGCTTATGCTTTAGTAGTTGCGGAAGGTGTTGTGAAGTTTTACATAATTAGAGATGTGAAATTGGAAATCGATTCATAAGCTCTGAAACTAACTGATATTATTAGGTACATCGCTATCTATGGTTGAATGAATCACAGAAACGTGACATTATCAGCATTGTGAATAAATTCCCTAGAATACAATGTGTTTTCTACAGAATCGACTGCTGAAACTAATAGATTTTGTTACGTACATCGTGATCTATGGTTGAATGAATCACAGAAACTCAAATATCAGAATTCTGATTGAGTTCCTTAGAATTCAATGTGTTTTCTACCAAATAGATAGATAGTTGAAAGTTTTGGTATTCTGATAGACAATTGCATGAATTTTCAGATTACTCAACAAGAATTCACAGAGATGGCATGGCAAGCAATTGTGTCTTCCCCTGAAGTTGCAAAGGAGAACAAGCATCAAATTGTGGAGACTGAGCATTTAATGAAAGCTCTGCTGGAACAGAAAAACGGGCTAGCTCGCCGGATATTCTCCAAGGCTGGTGTGGATAACACCCGCCTTCTTGAAGCCACTGATAAGTTCATTCAGCGCCAGCCAAAGGTGTTTAGATATGATGGATAAACTATTTTCTGTTAATTCTTATCCATGATCCATTATTATATGATACTTAAGATGTCCCTATGTGTGGCAGGTTATTGGTGAGTCGGCAGGCTCAATGTTAGGACGGGATTTGGAAAGCCTGATGCAGAGAGCTAGGGATTACAAGAAAGAGTATGGTGACTCGTTTGTGTCTGTTGAACATCTGGTGCTTGGTTTTGTGCAAGATAGCCGTTTTGGGAAACAATTGTTCAAGGAATTTCAGATTTCATTGAAAACCTTAAAGAATGCAATTGAATCCATCAGAGGACGACAAACTGTAATTGACCAAGGTAAATGCAGTTTATTCATCTTAGATCATGTATTCATCTTGTTAGTAGGAAGAGATGATGGTTTAAGTGTTTAACTCCAGTGCTCCTAATATGCTTTTATTATTATTATTATATTTAATATTATTGTTTTTGTTGTTCTATTTGAATTCCAGATCCTGAAGGGAAGTATGAATCATTAGAGAAATATGGTAAAGATTTGACTGCCATGGCCAGGGAAGGGAAGCTTGACCCTGTCATAGGAAGAGATGATGAAATACGCAGATGCATCCAGATTCTATCAAGAAGAACCAAGAACAACCCTGTTCTCATTGGTGAACCAGGTGTTGGAAAGACTGCAATTTCTGAAGGGTAAGCTACTAAGATGATGTTTTTTTATCCTACATATATTAAAATTTGAATCTTGTTTTGTATTGTTGATCCTCTTGAGAAACTGCGAAAGCAAGCAACTTGAAGCCTATTTAACAGTTAGAACTTGAAATCGGAGAGTTTTATCTTCATGTTTTTATGCATTTGAATCTTTTCTAACATAGAAATGCTTAATTAACTCTGCTGCGTATTGCAGACTTGCTCAGAGAATAGTGCAAGGTGATGTGCCTCAAGCTTTAATGAATCGAAAGGTGCATAACATTAAACAGTATAATGTGGACTTTAATTGTCTCATAAATATTGTTTGCATCAAGTGACTTTTTATTTGCATCTCAGTTGATATCTCTTGACATGGGCGCGCTTATTGCGGGAGCAAAATATCGAGGAGAATTCGAAGATAGACTCAAGGCAGTTTTAAAGGAGGTTACAGAATCAGATGGACAAATCATTCTTTTCATTGATGAGATCCATACTGTTGTTGGAGCCGGTATCTAAAAGTCCAGATTATCTTATACTTTATGAAATATGGTCAATATGATTTAAAGTTTGTTTGTGTTTTTAGGGGCTACCAATGGCGCTATGGATGCTGGCAATCTGTTAAAGCCGATGCTTGGTCGTGGAGAGCTGAGATGCATTGGTGCAACAACATTGGACGAGTATCGTAAATATATCGAAAAAGATCCTGCATTGGAACGACGTTTTCAACAAGTTTATGTTGACCAACCGACTGTTGAAGATACAATTTCTATACTTCGTGGACTGCGTGAAAGATATGAACTGCATCATGGTGTACGAATTTCAGATAGTGCACTTGTTGAAGCTGCAATTCTCTCAGATCGTTACATTAGTGGGCGCTTTTTACCAGATAAAGGTACTTTAAATCTAAAGATCAGCTGCTTGCCCATGCCTGCATTATCACAATTTTATAGTGGGTAAATGTTTACCTTGTGAATTGCAGCCATTGATCTGGTAGATGAAGCAGCTGCTAAACTGAAAATGGAGATCACTTCAAAACCTACAGCACTTGATGAGATCAATCGAGCAGTTTTAAAACTGGAGATGGAGAGGCTATCACTCACTAGTGACACTGATAAAGCTTCAAAGGATAGGTTGAATCGGCTCGAGGCTGAGCTGGACCTTTTGAAGGAAAGGCAAGCTGAGTTAAATGAACAATGGGAGCATGAGAAGAGTGTCATGACAAATATGCAATCTATTAAAGAAGAAGTGAGTCGACATCTGATTAGTTTTACTTTTACTTGTAGTTGATCTGTTCATGTTAACTTAACTGAACTGTCAATATATTCAGATTGATCGTGTTAATCTGGAGATACAACAAGCAGAGCGTGAGTATGATCTGAACCGCGCAGCTGAGCTGAAATACGGGAGTCTGAACTCATTGTTACGCCAACTTGAAACTGCTGAAAAAGAGTTGGTGGAGTATATGAGTTCCGGTAAGTCTATGCTTCGTGAAGAGGTCACAGGTGATGACATTGCTGAGATCGTGAGCAAATGGACTGGGATTCCACTTTCAAAGCTAAAACAATCTGAAAGGGAGAAACTCTTGTATTTGGAGGACGAGTTACATAAAAGGGTTGTGGGTCAGGATCCTGCAGTGACATCTGTAGCTGAAGCGATCCAACGCTCCAGAGCTGGTCTGTCTGATCCCCACCGTCCAATAGCTAGTTTCATGTTCATGGGACCCACGGGAGTTGGAAAAACCGAGCTGGCAAAAGCACTTGCCTCTTACTTGTTCAACACTGAGGAGGCTCTTGTAAGGATAGACATGAGTGAATACATGGAAAAGCATGCTGTTTCAAGACTGATTGGGGCGCCACCTGGATATGTAGGGTACGAGGAAGGCGGTCAGTTGACTGAGACAGTACGCAGGAGGCCGTATGCTGTTATCTTGTTTGATGAAATTGAAAAGGCTCACGCTGACGTGTTCAATGTGTTCCTTCAGATTCTGGATGATGGCAGGGTGACCGACTCACAAGGTCGTACAGTCAGCTTCACCAACACCGTCATCATCATGACCTCAAACGTGGGTTCACAGTACATATTAGACACTGATGATGACTCCATGCCAAAAGAACGAACTTACGAGACCATAAAACGAAGAGTAATGGATGCAGCCAGGTCAGTCTTCCGACCTGAGTTTATGAACCGGGTAGATGAGTATATTGTATTCCAGCCCCTTGACCGCTCGCAAATCAACAGAATTGTCCGATTACAGGTAAGTTGCACAACATTTTGTCCTTAAAGTATTTGATTCAACAAACTGTTAATTGATGATTTTTTTTATATTTTTTTGGGATCAACAGTTGGAACGAGTACAGAAGAGGATAGCGGATCGGAAACTAAAGATTGTGGTAAGTGAAGCTGCAGTTGAGCTTCTTGGGAGTCTAGGGTATGATCCAAACTATGGTGCTAGACCCGTGAAACGGGTGATCCAACAATATGTTGAAAACGAGCTTGCTAAGGGTATTTTGAGAGGAGACTTTAAAGATGAGGACACCATATCGATTGATACAGAAGTCACTGCTTTTTCCAACGGTCAACTCCCCCAACAAAAACTCGTCTTCAAGCAAGTTGACTCGCTACCTGGTGACGCACCTGAAGGTCAAGAAGCTCTCTCACAAACTTTCTAGGTCATGAAACCACATATAGATGATACATAAAGTTATGATGTTCCTCGTTAGCATATATGGCATATACATCTATCTATTATGCATAAAAAAATACTTGTGCCATGATGAGTCTTTTTGCCCCTTTTGGAATTATAAAACATCAAAATTTTTACATATTATAAGATATAGTTGTAACTATGTCCGCATGTTTGGTCATTCGGTTTCATTGATTCGCAGACTTGCAAGGCATCATCAACCTCTTGGTTTCTTAACAAACCCTTAGGAGCGTGTGATTCTCGGGTCACAGACCCATGAAATCCATAGAACGCACTTCGAACCTTATCGCCCTGCTAAGCTTCAAAAGGTGCCATATGATAGATTTTCTTCCTCTTTCCCCTAAAAACTGAAGCTTGTTCTCTTAAACACTTCGGCGTCGTCTTCATCATTTTTATCTTGATCGGTCCACATGGGATGACAAGAGCTGGCAAAACATATACATGATAGCATACGATAAGACTTTGTATAACAAAAAGTACACAATGTAATTTTGTACATTTTCTAAAATAATATAAATTAAGATGTTAGGTTTTATCAACTCTCTTTTTTGTTATAATTATTTCATGTTTTATATTAGCATTAATCGTGTCGTTTTTGATATGATAAATACGTTAAGACATGTTTTGTCAGTCCAGCTGTTCGATAGAATATTTGAACCAAAAATTTCAGAAATCTTGAATTGTACAAGTGAGAATGATGGTATTTAAACAATCCAAGATACGAACTGTAATTTAAGTAATAATAACATTCAGCCATAAATCAAACACAACTTCTAATTCTATTAGTTGCATCTTTAACTAATTTACTCGCAAATCAAACCAACTTTAAGACCCAGATTAACTGTTTTGATCCAAAGCTTTCACATCACACTTAAATGTAGTTGATCACAATTTTAGATCAAAAGTTTAAAGCTCAAACTCAGGCCTAACACCCAAACATTTCAAGCTCAAATGTAAAACCGAAAACCAACTCATAACCGAATCAAGCCAAACCCGCACATGAAACCAAAATCCAATGGTTTTCTAAAACCCCAAAAAAAATTGAAATTCCGGTTCCAGGCATGTTCTAACTCCAAAGTTATCGAGCAACAAATATATGGAAGAAAAAGACGAGAGCTTACACAAATTGGCAAGTTCGATTATAATTTAATTAGAAAGTTACACTCTTTCGTGAACTTACGAATGTTTTTTGTTATACACAGATAAATTCGAAAAGGGTCAACAAAAGAACAAGATTGCAATTTCTTGCGCTGAAAGCAGATAAACCAACACAAGTGTGTATTATGTAGTTCATGCCTAATATAACTTGCAATGGATGGTTACAACTTACAAATACTTAAAGTTTAAGACTATACGAGGTAATTTATGAAACTTAAGAACCAAAAATAAAATACTAACAAATCACAAAGACCATCTCGTTAATTTACTCTTACTTTTATATCAAGAACAACTTTTGTAAACTTCCTTATCTGCATAAAATTGTTTACCATTGTCACGAAGAAAAAAGAGTACGTAACGAAAAAGATACAAGATTATGATGAAATTGAATACAAATTTATACATAGGTGTGCAAAAGAATCAAGTCGGCTCGTGAATTACTCGAGATAGGATTGGTAAAAAGTTCAAATGAGCCCAGCCTAAAAGAGCTTGAGCCTATAGATATGACTCATTTAGTTATCAAGTCTTAATCATATCCAGTTCATAACTTTTGTCAGTGACTCAGTGGACACATAAGTTATTTCAATGTATGTTAATCATATCATACAAATGGTAATATGGTATGATAAACAAGGAATTTGAATTTGGATATAAATTTTGTCATATCATACCGGTTATATGACTTCTGGTGTCTCTGTAGCATGTCACAGGTGTTTCTTTAAACCTGCAACTGAATTAAGAATTTAAATCACACGGATCGCCCATCGGGTTCCAGGGAGGAGTCGGGGAGTTTGGGGCCAAATGAGAAAGCTGCGCCCTTTGATTAGCCCGCCCAAATTGGAAGTTAACCATCAAACATCTCACCGATGTCATGAACAAAAACCATAACTGTCGACGTATATTCATATCTTCTTGAGACACTTTTAAGTTTTAACAGAGCAAAAGGTAGAGAACCAAGCTGAGTGTTTTAGAGTATAATTCATAAATACATAATAAAATAAACAAAACATAAAACTAAAAAACAAACTACTTGTATAAATATGTCCATGTAACTTGTATAAATGTTTCCTTCATCATTTGTTTTTTTTTCCTTTCTTTTGTGAATTTTTATATATTTATTTATTCAAGAACTTCATTATCCAGCAAGACCATCACCAGCTAAACCAACAATCTTTATCTGCAACAAGTTAACAAAATATCTATTTTTATACAAGATTTCAAGAAACATATGCTTTCATCAGCAGTAACAAAGGAATTAAAACTAACCAACCTGAAAACAATTTGACCCCGCCGTGATTGTTGCTCCTTATAATATAACACAAGCGCATTTGTTTTGTTTCAGTTTTTCTGTAGCTTTCTTTTCTGGTAAATAACCAAAAAAAAAAGATTGTGTGATGTTAGGATCGCAAGATATTCAAAGTAGCATAAATTGTTCTTTCCATAGTCTCTGTGTCCTCATGAAATGGTTTGGTTTGTCATTTTTTTGAAATTGTAGTTAGTGGTTTGGTTCAAAAAGTTTTGCAAAACCGTCCAAACCGTACTGCGTACATCCCTAATTGTTACAACATAAAATAATATAAAATAATAATGATTTGGCTCAAGTGATCAACTCTTATTGCACTTAGAAAATGATCAAAAACAATAAGGGGGTGTTTGGTTGAATTCCTCGCTATTGGAAGATGAAGGAATTTGAGGAAATTGATTCCAATTTCGGTTCCAATTCCATTCATTTCTCAACCAAACAACACACCTCAAGTGGAACATACTTTCAACTTTGAAATTGAAATTTTTAAAAGCTTGCATAATACTTAAACCGAGCGTTTGACCATCTTCTTCAAAGGATTTAGATTTTCATCAAAACTATACAAACTAAAGAAATCTTACCAAATATTTAGTATCACCAACAAACGATAAGTAGAAAATCAACAATTCATCTTAAAGACTTTCCAAAAAGCATAATGTGGCAATTTCAGAGAGACATGATAATGTGGCAATTTCAGAGAGACATGCAAAATGAACAAACTTAAAAATTCTATCATCAACTAGCGATACATTTGAGATCTTGTACCTTTTTCTTGCGGTGGCTGACTAACGACGACATGCATGGTTATAATTCCACCAGGGACATCACATAATACACTCCTGCACTCTCCTACTGTTTTATTGTTTTCCAATATTTTTCCAGCACTAATTAGTTTTACATCTTTTATTGTCCTAGGAGCATTCGCCTTTTCTGTTACACAAAGAAAAATTACAATTCGAATCTTTAATAACAACAGGATCTATTAATCAATACATAATCTTTGCATATAAACTTGAAGAAAATGGATTATCAAATAAATAAAATAACAAGTGGCATTACATTGATGAATATAAACACATACCAATGATTATAATAATATAATAGTGATGCCTACACTATGACACAAAAAACCAGTGAGATAAGGGAATGAATAGAATAAAATGTAGAACACTAAATCAAGTTTTTTTTTCCTAATTGAAGTCCAGGCCTTTTCACTTCTAAAAGTAAAAATAAAATAATTTTGGATGTTATAAATATTAATGAAAGGCTATAATTTATGTAAATTTGTTCAATAAACAATCAACTGACCTTTAGGCCATTGAGAAAGGATGCTTTCTTTCAAGGATGCAACACTTGCAGCTGCTGGAAAGCTTTTTGGACCAATATCGGATCCATCTATCAAACGAAATCTGATTTCTAATGAATCTTGAACTCCAGACATCCTCCACTTGTTCTAGAACACAAAGCCAGTATCCAAACACCCCTAATCTTCAGTTTTCTAGGTATAATCTCAAAAGAAAAAGAATGGAAAAAAAAAAAAACAGCAATCTTTACAAACTCAATTAGATAACCCTAATCCTAACCCTAGATGCTGTTCAAAGATGATTTTAGCTTTGATCAACTACCATCAATTGGCATGCCCACTTTGCATCAGAAAACTTCAAATCTTGATGGTCTCTTAGCTGATTTGCAATCCCCTAAAGAAACACAACTGAACTCAGAAGAACAAATTCAAGCACAAATCAATCAATTTTATCTACTGACTGCAAATTATATATAATAACCAAGATGCCTCTAACTTCAATACAAACTGATGAATTCAATGAATATTTCAAGAAAATAAACAATACAAACACCAAACCCTCGACCAGATCACACAAACTGATCCGAATAAAAGTCAACAACCACCACCAAACGTAAGATATTCTCAAGTCTTCAAGTGGGCATCATTTTAAATCAAATAAAATCAAGATTAAAATATGTTATACATGTTTGGTGATTGAAAGATTGATATTAAAAAAAAAATTACGTTGCTCAAGAACTGACCTGGGTTGTGTTTCAGATCTTTAAATTTGGTGAGGAATAAAGACTTTAGGGTTTCAGCAGATTAAATAAGTCTGTCTTGGTGGGATGCTTGATTGTAGAATTGAAGTGAATCTAAAGAAAATAAGAAGATAAACAAAGGGTTAAATGGAATCATGAAATGGGTGCGGGTGCGTTTGGGAGATATCGAAATTCTTGAAAATGTGTGGCCAAACCAAATGTGCCGAACTCCTCAAAGAAATCTATGATTTAATCGACGTGTACAAGTAAAGTGCACTTTTCGATTGGATGTTCATCGGTTCGATTAACGATTTTTTCGGTTCATTTTTGTTTAATTGGTTTTCAAAATTTTTTTGCCCTAACCGTTAACCAAACCGAACCGAATTCGGGAAATGGTCATCCAAACCGAATTCAACCGAACAAACCGATTAAAACCAAATAAACCGATTAAAAACCGAACAAACCAAATTCAACCGAATTCAACATTATATTATTAATAAAAATAATAAATTTAATTATGAATTCGGTTTAATCGGTTAACCGAATAAACTGAACAAACCGAATTCAAAAAAATATAAAATCGTTAACTGAATCGAAAACCGAATTCAGAATTCAGTTAGATTTTTTTCGGTTACGGATACGGTTCGGTTATCGGTTTTAAACAGTTTTTGGTTTTTCTGAACACTCCTACTTTTCGTGAAATATTTTCATTAGTTTTATAAATTACTCATATAGTCTGAAATTTTAAACATTTGTAACAGATATAGGACTTATGTCACCAAATTACCCTCACATATTTGACCAAATTACCTTTACATAAGCAATATATGTGTTACAAATGTTTAAAGTTTGCTACCATATGATTAATTTATGAAACATAGTGACTAAAAATGAAATACTAGCAAAACGCATGTACTATCTCGATAATTTACTCTAAATAAATGATAATAAAATAGAATTGTGCATGATCTTTAAATATGTCATTTATGAACCATCAGAAAAGACGTCATGCAAGTAACTTATTGTATTAACAAGAGGGATGAAAACTAGTCTAGGTTTCTCTTAGTAAACCTTGATGTTCTTCATCCTCAAGAGTTACTTCAATGTCTAGGGCTTCCTCTTTGAACTCTAATAGTTTTTGCTCGTGTGGTTCGATTCGAAGTTCATGATCAGAAATAAATCCAGATCAATGCTTTCATTGGTGTGTAAGTAATCAATCTTACCCCCTCAATTGTGTTTACAAAAGTTAAAGAAATTTGGTTTTGAGTAAATGTAGTCACGTGTTTAAGCAAAAATTATATTAGGCTATGTGTAATAGTCACCTATAAATGAGTTAAACCAATGTCACGTAGACAAGTTGGGTGATTATTAGTGAGGGTGAGTCAAGAAAATGTGAGCAAGAAAGATGGTGATGTGAGTAATTGGTTTGAAATTTTAAAAATAAAAAAAAATATGATTAATGATGATGTTGTGGTCAAGCAAGTGACCGTGGCCATCTATCTTCTTGCTTGATGGTCATGCTCATATGTGACATGATGAAAGGACTTTATAGTTGTGTGATAAGTATCACATTGCATGGTCATATACTAATCAAGTTTCAATACATATGACGGAGGATTTTTTTAAATGAGTGTAATTGAAAAAAATATTTACTAAATAAGTGTGGTTGAAAATTTATTTACCAAAATGAATGTTTTTCTTTATTATTATTTTTCCTTTTTAGATTAGTTAAAAGTAATGAAATAAAGAAAAACAACCATTTTGATAAATAAATTTTCAAATACATCTATTTGATAAATATTTTTTTCAATTGCACTCATTTGAGAAAAAAGTCCACATAAGCTAACGAGATCATTGACATCTAGGGTTGTTTACGAGCTGAACCAAACCGAGCGATGGTATGCTCGTGCTCGGCTCGTTTACAAACCAAGCGGCTCGGCGTGGTTCGGATTTGCAAAATCTGGCCAAATGTTGTGCTCGTTGCTCGGCTCGTTCTAAAATCAAGTGGCTCGGCTTGGCTCGATTTCAGAATAAAATTTAATGCGAACTGGTCATCAATTTAGTTTCGCGGTCGATTTTTTTCCATTACATTTGGCCGACAGTTTCAAAAGTTTGAAGCCATAGTGAACGGTTTGGTTTATGATTTTCACTAAAAAACTGGTCGTTAAAAATCCGAACCGGACTTTATGATACACACACATACATACACTCATATTAAACAGATAGATGGATAATTTCATTGATTTAGACATCATTGACACACACACACATATATTTTGGCTTACAATAGAAGCAGTGAATCTTAAATAATAAAACGATTTGTTTTTATTTTTAACGGGACAAATATCTTAAATCTAAAATGCCCAAACTCTAAACCAAACCGTTTAGCGGTTTGGTTTGCTTTTAATTCTTAATGGTTCGGTCTTGATTATTATTATTCAAAGACCGTTAATAACGGTTGGGTTTATGGTTACATCCAAAAACTATAAAAACCGGTTCTTTGAATACCCCTAATAATACGAAAGCATAATTTTTTTTTTTAATGTATGAATACTTCGTAAACGTCATTACATAAGTTTGAATACACCAACATCATTCATCTTTAAAAACATAAAACATGTTAGTGTTAATAAAAATTTATATATATATATATAGGGGAGGGTTCCATAGAAAACCTCCATTTTAGAGAAAACTTAGAAAAACTAATCACAATTGTTATCGATCAATTTCGTTTTTCGTTTTTTATTTTACATTTTGTTTTATTATAAGGTTAGATCTGTTAACAAATATATATATATATATATATATATATATATATATATGTAACTCATGTTATTACATTACATATATGTAACTTGTAAACTACATATATGAGTTACATATATGTAACTTTTTTGGTTACATATACGTAACTTCGTAATCTACATATTTTTATTAAAAAAATTTCTTTTTTATGTCATTTCTAAGCTAAATATAAAAATTCATCATGTTAACGTCGTGGCATATGCATCACATTAGCAGGCCTCGAAAGACCCCTTCCTCAAGGGGGCGATAGCTCGTTTTACTGGGTGTCACCCTCGGAAGAGCTGCACCTGATGCGTAGAAACCAGCTTATTTTTGCTGTAAAAAATGTGTTCCACATCGGTTCAAAACCCAAGATTAAACTCAAGATTCTTCTTCTCACCTGGTATCCATCAAAGTGTCTAAAGTGATAGTCGACCTTGACCTCCACATTAAAAAGGTTCAGCACACCCCTAGTTACACCCGTAAAACTCTGGAAAAATATTGCTTAAATAATATATTATACTCTATTAAAAATAATACTATTATTTAATTTTATTATTTCAAGTCATATATAATACATATAAAGGATATATTTCATAATTGTTATAGAGTTATTACCCATTATAAATTAAATTCGTTTGAAATTAAATAATTTTAAAATGTTTGGCAAATTAAGAACTCACTTTATAAATTATAAAAATATAAACGTTCGTAGCTATATAAATGATCATAAAAACCACGAAAATGAATCTACAACTCAGTCACTATGACATAATAGTTAAAAATATACGGGGTCGTTCAAAAAAAATTGTATCCGATCCGAACACGAAATATCCGAAAATCCGAACATGAAATATCCGAAAATTCGGATATCCGAAATATATTTTTTTAAGAATTTTTATTTTTTTCAAATTTCGGATTCGGATATCCGAATTTGAACACCCCTAAAAATACACTCAATCGTAAAGGCGACTGTCACACCGTCAAAATTATTGAAAGCATAAACCAATTGCAGACACAAGCATAGCGATCAAAACATTGTTACAAAAGAGAACTTAAAATCGGAAAACACCTGATAAATAGTATGTGAAACCACAACAGCAATCAAAATAAAAAGAAAAAAAGAAAATTTTGGGTAAACATAAAAGAAAACGTACAGGTCACTGTACTACATTTTGTTTCTAACTAGAGGTTTCCCGGGCATTACGGCAGGTATCACGTCATGATTCGAATATTAGAACACAGTTATGATCTTGTATATCAAAACATAAATATAAAAACACGTCACACATGTTGTTACTTCGACGTAAAACCCTAAAGTGTAGCCATCTGCTTTGCAAAAAAAAAAAGTTGGACCCGACAGGCTGTCAATCTGTCATAAAACAATAAATCAAGCGTTACTCCTAAGTCCTAAGGAATACGTACCCAAACATAAGCGCATAATGTTAAAAATCATAAAACCAAACCTTGAGAAAAACTTTACGTTTTCTAATTATTATTATTAAAATAGTATTATTTAACTATTAATATTATTTAATTATTAATATTAAGTTTACACTTTAGTAGCTGTCATTTAACTAGCTCTCGTATTCACCGTCTTTCAAGTAGACTTGAACCTTGTTCCTTATGACCCGATGAATTCGATCAGATACATACTTCTTGTTGCTAATCAAATCGCAAAGGAGCTAATAACATTTAATTATTATGATTATTCAATTATGATTAGTTAGTTATTATTGTTATTTACAGACAATCATTAAGTTTGCATTTTGTATATATAGTAATATAATGCTTGTAAAGTAATTACGATCGAAATGATATAGACGTTACAAATGATCGATAATGTACGGACGCATTATAGGCTTGTAAATAACGTGCAAATATCTATTACCAATTGGGTTCGAAATTTATATAAACATTCATAAGGTAACTGCGATTAAATTAATATAATTAAGACTATTATTTGATAACGTAAAAACGTTTTAAAAGCCTGTAAATATTAAAAATATACGAGTAAAGTGAGAGAAGGATTTTAAAATAAGAGTTCAAAAGTTCAGGTCCAAAGTGAAACTTTGAGAATTAAATCAACATTCTAGATGTAGTTTGTGAGAATTTAAAACGAAGAAACAAATTTAATATTAGTTCCTGAGAATTTAGAACGAAAGAACAAATTTAATATTTAATACAAAATTAGTATTACTATTTACTATTTACTATTTATAGCAAATGATTACATTTGCTATTTGTATATATATTTATTTTTTTAACAGCTAACGAGGGCTCAGCAGCATGCCTATTCATAGCCCAAATGGATCCTCGGATCCAAGCACCCACACGCTGCGACTACAGTTCGCTACCAACTCCCCGGTATCTAAGTTCAGGTGTTGGCGAGCACTGAATCGAGCAAATCCACTTGCTTCTTAGGAGGAAACCCACTATGTGGTAAACCCCCTACTGACCGCTTTGGTCAAAATTTGAACCCATAACCTCACAAAGCCTAAGCTTTATAAGAATCATAGAGTGCCAGTTGAGCTAGAAGCCCATTGGCTGCTTTTTGTATATATAGTAATAATAATTGTTATAAGAGTAAATTTAGCTTCCCTCCAGCTCCTTTTCAATCATAATAATATTGACCATTAAAAAACACACAGGATGCATCAATAATTGATGAACATCATCCCAAATTCCCAATCACTATATATGTCACTAGTAAAGTTAACTATGGTCTACCGACAGTACACTTGGATAAGGGGGTGAAAGATTCATCCAGATTTAAGCTTTTTAATGTTATCATACTTTAACGCCCCGTTTGTGGTGCACGCATATAATGTATATATGTGTGGGTCCTTAAGAGGCAAAAGTAAAAGTGCACTGATTTTAACGTTATTTCAATTATTTTGTGAAAATAGCGTTAAAATCATTGGGATTATCAACTTCAAACGATAACTTTGAGCGGGGGACTCTTTCGGAGCAGCCTCTCTATCCCAATTGGGATAGGGGTAAGGTTTGTATCTATCCTTCCCCCCGACCCTACTGAAAAGTGGGAATATACTGGGTAAGGTTGTTGTTGTAATGTTATCATACTTTATAATTATAATTATAATAATAACAAACATAATAATAGTGAAATTAAATAACCCTACATGAGGATGCAATCCTGGATCTAATAATATAAAAAAGACTGACTACCTTAAGAACAAGGAGTATCAACAAGAAGTAGATGAAATCTTGGATCAAAAAGAATTTACTGCACATTATAAATGTTTCCTCATGAATACAAAAACATGGCATATGTGTTCTAAGAATAATATCCCCTCTATAATAAAGCAATTCCAACCATCTACTACCTAAAATCAGACACAATTATGTAAAATCTTATAAAAAAAGAAATAAAATGAGGAGCTTTAATGACTGATCAAATTCAAGAACTTAAAGAATCATAATTGCTTTTGCTTGACCTAATTAGGCTAAAGTTTGAACCTTTAGGTGGCTGTCTCTTTCTTCTCTGATGTGTGCAGGCCCGTTACAAGCGACAGGTGGCACTCTTCATCCTGCGCATGATTCCTAATGACTAAAAACATACTCACCCCATTGTAGGGAAAGATAAAAAAATGTTCAAATAAAGAAGTGGTTATGTCGCATACAAAAAGAATGAATCTTCTTACACTGGTGCCGCCGTTGATGCATTAATCAGCAATTCTGGCTGATTTCTAGCTTCTAGCTTAAAGAAATATGAGCTTTTCATATCATTGTCACTTTCTTCGGTTTATGCACTTGAACACGGGCAATCACTACTCCAAGATGTGGCAATTCTTGACAAATTCATTGGAGTAGTTGACATATTTTGACCAAAAAGGGCGAAGATGCTCATAACCTATTTGTAACCATGGTTTCGATTGGCCATTGTAATGTATTACAGCAGCCTGTTTTACACTCTCGATGCTTGTATTCTTCTGGTACCCTAACCCTAGCATGTGCCATGATGGTTCAATAGGTTGAACATGGCCCCTAAATGCAATCAAAGCCGGTGGTAGAGTTCCAAGTTTCCATAATGTCAAATTTGACCTCAGATTCTACAACAATAAATCCCAAATTCACAGCACGTGTAAGTAACGTTTAAAAAAGCATGAGTATATACATACATACATATATATACATAGTGAGAGAGAGAGAGAGTTAATTACATAGATGGTCCTTATGGTTTGCCAAAAGTACTAGATTAGGGCACTAGAAGCTTTCGATTTTGTAACAAGTTTGGGCATCAATGTTACATTCTTATAACTTTAAATGGCCAAAATACCCTTTAAATTTTAGAAATAGTCAAAGTAGAAGGGTGTTTTGGTCATTTACCCTAATTTAATGGAAAAGGTAACAGAAGTTGGCCGTAATGGTCAAACTTGTTAAAAAATAGAAAGCATAAAACCCAAGCTTGTTACTTTACTGAAGGGACAATTACATATACGGATATACCCCCTAAAAACTTCATAAATTACATATATGTCCAACTAAAAAAAAAACATATATCCCCTTATCTAACCCTTTAAATTACACATACCCCCATACCTAAAGTCTTAAATTACATATATCTCCTTATCTAAAGAAGAAAAATTATAAAAGAAGGGGATGTATGTAATTTAATTTTTGACTTTGGTATATATGTAATTAGAGTTGTAAATAGGGGATATATGTAATTATTCCTATACTAAGATATGTTATTTTCTATAAATCACTAATTAAGTCATATATTTATTTTGTGTGTTTACCTCTTTGAACCATGCATGATATGTTTCTCTAATGTTGGTTTTTCTCCATCCATGCAAGTCAAAGATGTTCATCCCATAAGCCCAAGCACACTCATTAGGGTCCAAACTTTTAGCCACCAGTGGGTGAGAAAAGTTGAAGTAATTTCTAAACCGTTTAGACATGACCCATGTATCTTCCCCATGACAAGTTTCAACTGCTCCGTTGACTTTTCCATTAAGGTCAATTTCCCAAAGGGGAGATAAATCACGTTGAATTACAACATCATCATCTAAAAAAACCACCTTATCAAGATTCGGAAAAAGCTGCATAAAATAATCATTAAAGGTTAAAACAACAGTAATGCACCATGTGAAATGACCAAAAGGTACATATATTCGATTACCTCCGGGAGATATATGCGGAGATGATTAAGCAATGAAATGTACTTGGGGCTTCTAGCCTGCAATTTGGAGGCAAACGATCTTGGAGTAGTATTATCACCAAGATTAGCCACAGCCATATGATTTCCATGATAATAATTTTGAATTCCGTTATGATTTTCAACAGCATCAAGAACTGGAACATTGTCTCGTGTCAACCAGTCAAACTGGTGAACACCCTTGACTTCAACAGTGGCAGGAGAGATGGGATTTAGGGCAAACCAAGAGTGCATGCCTGCATAAGTTTTTTTATCAGTTATCACATGAAAGACGATTTTCTCAGGTGCTAGAGAAGACCGGACTGCAGAAGTGACTACAACTGATGCCGCCAGAATATTGTCAGTTGAAAGGATAAAATGGTAATATGAGTTGTCAGAAAGAAGCGGGAGCAATTCAGGTGATGGTAACTGCCTCCTTGCATGAGCATTAGATGAGTACTCATCGGTTAACCTTAAAGAGAGACAATGAATGCCTTTTGGAACAGAACTTGCTGCAAAGTGTTTGTTCATTAATTCTTGGAGTTTAGATTCTCTTATTTCCCTCTCAGATTTCTCCATCTGTTAATTTAATTAACAAAAGGGTTAATTTATGAAATGAAAACGCGTTCTAGGTCAATAAACATGTATGCAGCCTAATTATAGTGAACCGACATACCATTCCTTTCAATATGATAGCAAAATCTTGGGCACTGTATGTGTTGCTATTAATTTCAGAGACAAGTTGTGAGAAGTTAGCAGGGATTTTTAGGTTGACTGGAACTTCCTTGGTGTTTACTTGATTAAAGATGGTGTAGAAGTCCTTAACAAGCCTCTGTTCCACCAAAGGAGATTGTTTAAGTTTATTAAATTATGTAAAAAGATTAAATAAAAAGTGAAAGAAACTATGCAATTGTGTTTTACCCCTGAATCATCGCCCCTTCCAAGAAGTTTTGGACCCAAACGTCTGCCTAAACAATCTGAAGCATGAAAAAATCAATAAAACATTTATAAAAGTGTATTATTCAAACCAAGAAACTAACAACATGCACATAAAATAGGATAGTGGGTACAAGGAGCTGGCATTCATCAACCAAAAGGGTAGACAAGTACCAAGAGAAACATGTGTAGGAGAGAAGAGAGATAAAGGTATCATTTTAACGAAAAACAAGATTCTGTAATGGAGATTCATGAAGGGGAACATTGTTTTGTGTTACATCTACCAAATTACCAATGAAGACTTAAGCCGAGGAAACTTGAAGATAAGAACTTAAAGATGAATCACAATAAGTCAGTGGCCACACTTTATTTACCATTCTATATTTCTATCCAGATGGTCATCCACACCAAAACCTCAAACATCCATTCACTTCATCAAAAGCAAGATGTTAACTAAGACAAGATCATATTGTGCCTAGAAATTACTACAAATTATTAAATATGTTAATGTGCTGCAAGATTTGAGATTTTAATAACTCAGTGAAAAAGATCAGGAAGCAAATCAGATTCCTAGTTATACTAATAAACCAAAATAACATTCAACTATCCTCATCAATTCAACTTTCAACAGTAAAAGAATCTAATATCAATCTTCTTGCCAGAATTATTATAATGTCAATGAATCAAATCAAGATCTAGAAACACCAAACTGATGAGAGGTCAGATCCTAGTTATCAATGAAATCAAGAAACAATAACCAAATTTCCTAAAAAAACAAATCAATTCCAAGATCCAGAATGCAATCCCAGTTTCACATCAATCAACAATCATATGAAATCAAGAAAGAATGAACTGACATACCAAATGATGAGCACTTGTTGACACCTTCAAGAGTGACCAGAGCGGTAAGAATGAAAACAAAAGGTAGCAAGAAAGCAAGAATGAGGATGGTATGAAACAAAGTTCGGTAAGAAATATGACGAGCTGCAACCTTGATCTTCATCAAATCAATAAACCCATTACTGCTCGATATCGTTACACTTCGCATTCTAGGTGAGAAATGAAGCTGCATAATGATCCGTCCCCTAATTTCTTGTCAAACATTCAAGAACCCTAACCCCACCGACGAACAATCCCCTCAAATCAAATCTATGCGGCCATGCTTTCATGACATCAAGATTCACACTTTCGAATGATTCAATCAGTTTGTTCAACGCCCAATTGCTTGAATTGATTTCAATCCAACAAATTCTCAAGATTAGGGTTTTGAAAAGCGGAAGAAATTATCTGCAATCAGGTACAGAGTTAGATTTGGGCGTATGATGGATGAATGATGATGATGATTAAGTGATTAACTACTGGATTATCGTCCGGTGCATCGAAGGGGAGTATGCATTCATCAAACGGTCCGATCGAATATTAATTGTCTGTTCGCCTTAAAACCATAAATCAAATCTCATATGCAATTTGAAAGTTGTAGTCAAAACCGTGTTCACACAATCACATTCGAACAATACGAATACAAAACAGTGTTTTTCGGATATTTTCGGATATTTTTCGGATATGTCGGATAATTTTTGGATATCCGGATAATTTCGGATATTTAGATATCCGAAATATATATTTTTTAAATTTTTTATTTTTTTTTCCTGATTTCGGATATCCGAATCCGAAATTTCGGATATCCGATTCGGATATCCGAAATTTCGGATTCGGATATTGAAAATCACTATCCGAAAATGAGCACCCCTACAAAACACCTACAAACTTAAAAGATGGTTTTTAAAATTATAAAACATGAAGAAAGTTTAAATAAAATTTTATTTTTGTTTGAAAATGTAAGGAATAAATAAGATTTTTATTTTTTGAACGGCAAATATTATCTTCTTCTAAACTACTCCACAATAATTACATCATTGCATGGGTTATAACTCATGATCTTCCATTCTAAGAGGCAAAGCCTCTACCAAATAAGCTAGTCCCACATTGTCAAATAATAAGATTTTTATATGTGGTATTATAAAATAAAAGTAATTTATGTATAATATTTTTTGTTTGTAATTTTCAAAGTTTTCGTTACGTTTTTCAAACGTTTTATTTTTATCTTACGATAACATTTTTTAAAAAATTACATCATAAAACTGATCATTTATATATATATATATATATATATATATATATATATAGAAGTGTTCAAATAATAACTCACTCTTAAAGCAATAAACAAGATAACTTTGCAAAGATTAAGCCAAATCTTTGATTTTTTTTAACATCATTGTAACACATTTAAAACACTATGTTCTTTTATGAGTTTGGGAAATTCATCACCGTTTAAGAGATATCATCGTTGTAACTTTTTGATTTACAGCACTGTAACTGTTTTAGGCCCAAACCTTACAACGAGGTAAGCACTCAAACGGTGATAAATTTTAGCAAACTCATAAAAGAACATAGTGTTCTAAATGTGTTACAATGATGTTTAAAAAAAATCCAAGATTTGGCTTCATCTTGGCAAAGTTATCTAGGTTATTGCTTTCAGAGTGGGTTATATTTGATCACAATCATATATATGTATAGGATTAAGATTTGAATCGTATGAAAACCTGATCTTAAAGAGAAAACCCTTAAACCCTATGTGGACCGTTAGCTTAAACTTATTAATTTTTATTTATAATTAAATATAAGGGCATTTTGGTATTTCTCCATCTTATGTATTACCTATCATATATTTTATCTTTAGGTTCATTTATTGATTTCTATACACATATA
The DNA here is from genome assembly GCA_009363875.1 of Mikania micrantha. Classification (NCBI taxonomy): domain Eukaryota; kingdom Viridiplantae; phylum Streptophyta; class Magnoliopsida; order Asterales; family Asteraceae; genus Mikania; species Mikania micrantha. The sequence goes on along the minus strand of CM018685.1, from coordinate 44,798,854 downwards.
CACTCTCTCTCATCTCTGAAAACACACACACACACACATTGCCGATCATACACTCTCTCTCATCTCTGAAAACACACACACACACAACCGATGATGATGGTGGTTTACGGTGGTGCCAGTGAATAGCAATGACAACAACAACCGACGCGTGATGGTGCTTGTGGCGAGGTTTAGGGGTGGTGGTGGTGGGTTTTAGGCGGCGGTAGTGGTGGCTGTGGGGTGGTCCGATGGCGGTGGTGGTGTTTGCTAGTTGGTGTGGTGACAAGGATGGTGATGGTTCTTTCTCTTCTCTCTCTCTCTCTCTCTAAAGATGATGGTGGTGGTGGTTTTTTCAAACAATTTGGGGATGCGAGTGGTATGCGACAACATCAAGCGGTGGTGGTGGTAGTGGCGGTGCTTCCAAGAGGTGGTTAGTGGTGGTGGCGGTTTCAAGAGGTGGTGGTCATGGTGATGGCTCAAACAAATGCTTGACCAGGTGTACTTTATGCTTAGGAACTTGTACATTTTTATTTATACACATGTGTATTTTTCAGATTTTGTATATATTGCTTGACCAGGTGCACTTTATGCATTAAAACTTGTACATTTTTAATACTACACATGTGTAGTTTCTCAGATCTTATATGTGTTGCTTGACCAAGTGTACTTTATGCAGTTTAACTTGTACATTTTTTATAAGTACACATCTGTAGTTTTCAGATCTTATGTTGTTGCTTTGACCAGGTGTACTTTCTGTAGTATAACTTGCACATTTTTATTGATACACATGTGTAGTTTTTGTTGTTCATGGTTAATTTGATGTTCTTGTATAAAACTACACATGTGTAATGTTTGTTCCGTATGTAAAATACACATGTATATTGTTTATTGTGTTTTGACCAGGTGTATTGTGTGTTGTAAACTTCTACATTTTATTTGTACACATGTGTACTCTTTGTTGTTTTGGTTAATTTGATGTTATTGTATAAAATTACACATGTGTGATATTTTATTATGGTTGAAAATATGTAATTGTGTGTTTGTGTAGTAAAATCTGTGTTTGATACACATGTGCATATTTTTTTATTCTTTAAAAATATATGACTTTTTTATTTTAGATAGTCAAATATATATAAAAAAAAAGATAGAGTGAGACTGACAAAGAGAGAGAGTATGACACAGAGAGAAAAAAGAGAGAGGAAAGAGAGTGTGACAGAAAGAGAAAGAGAAGAGAGAATCTGAGAGAGAGAGAAAGAGGAGAGATGAGAGATAATTGAAAAAAGTCTCTTATACCCCTTAAAGGGTAAATGAGGTATTTTCTTTTGAAAAATCTCAATAAAATAATCAACTTTAATTGTAGACCACATACTTTTTCTGTTTAATTAATTAAAAACTAAATTAAGTTTGATCTAACGGTCCACAGAGAGTTTAAGGGTTTTCTCTTTTAGATCGGGTTTTCACATGATTCAAACCCTATATATATAGGGGAGAGTTCAAATGAAAACTCCCTATTTTAAAGAAAACTAAGAAAACATTTCTCAACCAATCAAAAAATTTCTTTAATATTTAATTATTTTTAATTAAAAGGGTGTTTTAGTAAATAATAATCTTTTTTATTTATGGAATATGTTCTATTTTTTGATGATTATTGTTTTTTTATTAAATTTCAATTTCTTATACCTTTAACCCTAATTTAGTCATTCACAGCTCTATTATTCAAGGTATTATTTTCATCATTGTGTGCTCAGTCATCTCTTCTTCCCAACTAGCTTGCATCGTCTTCATCATCACTATTTATTTAATCCTTTCAACATTTTTTAAAATGTTATCAATCATATTACCTATACTTGCATTTCGAACAAGATTTCAACTCCTATAATAATCATTACCATTTTCTTCCACCGGAAATCGAGACCAACTATACAAAATCCCATCGACAAACTCATATATAAAACGATGTTGATGTAGAAAGAAGCCGATAGTCTCTTCATCGATATTCGATTCGCCAGACCTGATTTTTGTTCAAAGTTCCTAGTGGCAGTCGTCAAAATGTTGCTTCAACATCAACGAGAAAAACACATATCAACATCAGTGATTTGTAACTCAAATTGACGGTGGGTTATCTAAGGTGTGTCACTATGGTGACATGCGAGATGTCACTATCGGCTCCATCATCATCCTCAGCCTGCTCGGGATCCTCATCTGGATCCTCGTCAAAGTCTCCCTCTTCGAGGTCATCGACCTCGAATTGGGGTCCGTCCTCCGGTGGCGGCTCCACGATAAACTGCTCAGCCCATGCGTTTAGCATGGCATCACTAGCTAGAATCATTGCATGATTCTCTGCTATGTCAACTCTATTCTCAGCAATGCGCCCGTCATGCTCCTGCATGACATCAACCATCTGCCCGTGCTGGCTCATCAGCTAGGCCACCTGGAGACGTAAGGTCTCCACATGCTCCTCCAATCTGTCATTTCGCCTCTCAAGGCGATCGTTCTTCTCTCGAAGAACTCGGACCTCGTCCGACAACTCGACGTTCCTCCTAGCCTCACGTCGGGTAAAAGCAACGTGAGCTGCGAAGGCTCGCTCAAATGGTACATCGAGTGGTGGTAGTCACTGACCGGTAGACGTATCACCAGGGTATCGTGGCGGAGGTACCCGCTCCCCAACTACTCACTCCCGGATAGTCGTGGGATACCATCCCCAATGCCTATCATGCATAGCCCGTCTGGCACGTCGATCCATCTCGGCATCAACTCGTGCCACAATGTCGTCAACTCTTCGACGGCTCTCCTCCGTCAAGTCGTCAGTTACCGGGTGTTTTCCCGGGTTCCTGCCAGCATCCCTATTGTTATCGTCCATCTTGTAGATTTCAAGTTAGTATGTAACAGTTCAATATCAATAATAAAAACATCAGTGTGCAAGTTCTAAGTGTAGTGTCTAATGTAGAGCAGTGGCTATAGTCTAAGTTTACTACATGCAAACCTAGTTCCCTATAACCAAGGCTCTGATACCAGTCTGTCACACCCCCAAATTCCCACTCGTGGTGTCAGTCCACGTGGGTGTGACGTGGCCAGGATCAGAGCTCATGGTCATATAGAACGACTCTATATGAGTTACACAATCATACAGTTTTGTAAAGTAGACAGGTTTTCAGAAATAAGCAGCGGAAAGTTTAGATAACTAAAGCAGCGGAATAGTAATGTTTTACAGCGGAAAGTATATCGTATCAGACACTACATAGTTCAAATGGTTTACAAAAATCAAATGCACACAAAGCCTAGAACAAGAGTCTAATGCATGTGACTCTTCTTGTAATCCTCCTGAGAATACATGTGAAAAGTGTCAACTAAAAAGTTGGTGAGTTCACAGGTTTAGACAGACTGAAAAGTAAACAGATATATACTGGGCATGTTAAGTTTAGTTGTGGATCTACGATCCGTGGAGTGTGTCAGTTCATCTTACCGAAACTCGACTGTTCCCGTTTGCCTCCGCGTGTCACACCCCCACCTCTCTTCACCTGAGAATGATGTCATCAAAAGGGTAGCGGAAGCATAGTGGTGATGTCTCAGAGCATGAGGGGTGACTTACTTGATCCGGTATCATCATAGCACACAGATTACGAAAAGTAAAACTTACATTACAAGGTTCGTGGTTACAAATATTATTACAGTTTATACATATTACAATTTATTTAATTACAGTTGTTGCTAGTGCTGTGAGTGCATCCTCACCGTTGTCCTTGATTGCCTGCAAAAGTTTTAGTTTTGAAAACATCAGCACAAAGCTGGTGAGTTCATACAGTTTAGTTAAATCATATGATACGACAGTTAAGTTCAAATACATGTTCACAGTTCCGGATAACCATGGGACCCGTATCTAGTTCCTTTCGGACGATATGTTCAGTTCTCGATATTACCCGTCGGTACATATCTTATTGCCTCATTATCTTAATGTCTATCACACCATTAAGAAGTTCAGGAAACAGATAACAAACATTCACACCAGGGGAGATGCAATCCTCCCAGTGAATGGGGTGTCAACCGATAGTACTATCAATGTTTTCTGCTCGGCCACACATGGGTTTACTAGATACAGTTCAAGAATGAGGACTTTGATATCATGATAGAGATACTAACGGCAACAATCCCATGAAATCCACAAATTTAGTTAATCACATGAAATCACGCAGATAACAGTGACACATATCATATGATCAAGAAAAGTTTAGCAGTTAAACCCCGATGTTTATAAAACATTAAAAGAACAGGGGTGGTACGAAACTCACCTGATGATATAAGGTAGCAAAATCTCTCAAATCTAACAACAAAGAGATGATTCTGCATTTAATTATATTTAATAAGTTATTTATGTTCTAGTTTACTGATTAGATCTTTCTGAACGTTCAATGTCAAAGACATTGCTTAATAAATCATCAACTCGATATTAATTATATAATTAATTAATTTAATATTATATCATACAATGTATGATAATGTAGGAACCTACATTGCATTAGATTCTTAATACAAAGTTGATGACTCTCTTGATTAATCTAAATAATCTCGAATTAATCAAATAGTTATTATTGTTGATTATAATACTAAGACAATTTTTAGATGATTTAATGGCTTAGAAATGATTAATCCTTGTTATTGATTACCCAATTATCATGAAATATCACAATGTAGCATCAGAATAGGTGAAATAACCAGATTTAACATACTAATCTGACTGTTATCACAAACATCAGATAATCATTCCAATGAGTATGTTAATGATTGTGATTAGTTTGAAACACTTGGATTTAACCTTTGCATTTCAAAGATTAATCAAACTAATCACCTACATTGTTATAATCAAATGGTTTAAACCATTATAATCATAGGTATGATTTCATGCAAACCGGGCATCACAACGGATCAAAACAAGGATTTAACCGTTAGAACTTCGTGTTCTTCGTTTAAAATCAATCCTAGCCATCATCTAGGCAATAATCAACAATCCTAACTATCTCATTACGTTCAAAATCAAGATCTAATCAATCAAAATCAAACTAGAAGGTTAAAACGAACCGTTACCTGTTCTGACGAGTTTGTGCGGGTAAAACTACGATCGGGACTTGTATATACGATCCTTGGGATGATCCGGATGTTCAAGAGCTTTAGATATGAAGATTAGAGGTGTTTGATGGCTGATTTTTCGTCTAAGGGTGAAGCAGGGTCGAGAAGATGAGGTTTGTGCAAGTTCTATGCGATCTGATCATCAAAATATATTTTTTTTTTTTGCCGACATAGATCCTCGCGCGCATCGCCTGGCTTCGCAGCCTGGCGCCAGGCGTAGCGCCCCACGTCATCAGCACATCATTTTGGTTTTCAACTTCGTTTCGCGATTCCGGGAGCATACGAACTCCGTTTTGCGCACGGTTTTCGCCCACGTTCATCATTTTTCACATACTATAAATCCCCAATAACAAAAGTTGCTAATTCCTCGTGGATTTCTAGCACGACCAAATGTGCTTACGTCATTTATGCCGAATTCTTCGTACGCAACTGTCACAGTCTCCTCCTGTTAGAGGAATTTCGTCCCGAAATTTAATGAAGACTTACTTTATAACAGTCGTTTATGTGAATAGATGTGGGTACTTTGATTTCATTTGATCTTCTCGTTCCCAGGTATATTCAGGTCCTCGTTGAGAGTTCCAGCGAACTTTAACGATTGGTATGCGACTGCGTTTAAGTACCTTAACTTCTCGATCCATTACTTCTACCGGTTCTTCGGTAAACTGAAGTTTATCATCGATCTGAAGTTCTTCGAGAGGTACGATCAAAGATTCATCGTTTAAACACTTTTTCAGATTTGATACGTGAAAAACGTCATGAATGTTACTGAGTTCAAGAGGTAATTCGAGTCTGTAGGCTACAGATCCAATTCGTTCAAGAATTTTAAATGGCCCTACAAACCTCGGTGAGAGTTTACCTCGTTTACCAAATCTGAAAATGCCCTTCCAGGGTGATACTTTCAACATTACACGATCACCAACTTGGAATTCTAGTGGTCTACGACGGTTATCAGCATAACTCTTTTGATGATCGCGAGCAGCTTTAATTCGTTCTTGAATCAGTGCGATCTTGTCAGTGGTTTCTTGGATGAATTCTGGGCCAATGATTTGATTTTCTCCTATTTCCGACCAGCAATTAGGAGATCTGCACTTGCGCCCATACAGTGCCTCGAATGGAGCGCATTGTATACTAGTATGGTAGCTGTTATTGTATGAGAATTCAACAAGTGAAAGATGAATATCCCAGCTACCTCCAAAATCAATCACACAGCTTCTGAGCATGTCTTCTAACGTTTGATTTGTTCGCTCCGTTTGCCCATCCGTTTGTGGATGATAGGATGTGCTCATATTAATTTGCGTGCCCAGAGCATTCTGAAGAGTTTGCCAAAATCGTGACATAAATCGACTATCTCTGTCAGAAATGATAGAGATCGGTACTCCATGTCGAGATACAATCTCATTAATATAGAGTTTAGCCAGTCGATCCATAGAGTAATCTTCTCGGATGGGTAAGAAATGCGCAGATTTAGTAAGGCGATCAACGATAACCCATATCGAGTCATGGTTACGTGACGTTCTGGGTAGTTTTGTAATGAAATCCATAGAGATCTGATCCCATTTCCACATGGGAATCTCAGGTTGTTGGAGTAACCCAGAAGGTCGTTGATGTTCAGCCTTAACTTTGAGACATGTTAGACATCGATCCACGTATTCAGCTATTTGTTTCTTCATTCCAGGCCACCAGTAAAAGTCTTTAAGATCTTTATACATTTTGTCAGCACCTGGATGAATAGAATACCTGGATTTGTGCGCCTCATCCAAGATAATAGTTCGAGAGTTACCGAATAAAGGAATCCACATTCGGTCTTTGAAATACAACAGTCCATCAACCTTAGTATCGAGTTTCTTATCTAATCCTCTTAGTCCCTCAGCAGAATAATTCGTTGTTTGTAAAGCTTGTTGCTGAGCATTTCTAATCTGAGGAATTAGACTGGTTTGGATAGTCAAACCTAACGCTCTCACACGTAGGGGTTTGACCCGTTCCTTGCGACTCAAGGCATCGGCCACAACATTTGCCTTGCCTGGGTGATAACGGATTTCACAATCATAATCGTTCAAGAGTTCAACCCATCGCCTTTGTCGCATGTTCAACATTTTTTGATCTAGAATATGTTGGAGACTTTTGTGATCCGTGTACACAATACACTTGGTTCCGTACAGATAATGTCTCCAAATCTTGAGTGCAAACACAACTGCACCAAGTTCTAGATCGTGAGTGGTATAGTTCTTCTCGTGTACTTTCAACTGCCGAGAAGCATAAGCGATCACCTTATCGTTCTGCATTAAAACACACCCAAGTCCCTGACGGGAAGCATCACAATAAACCGTGAAGTTATCTGTACCTTCCGGTAGTGCTAAGATAGGTGCATTGCAGAGTTTATGTTTCAACAGTTGGAAAGCCTCCTCCTGTTGGGAACCCCATATAAACGGTTGGTTCTTCTGAGTCAAAGTGGTAAGTGGCAGAGCGATTTTTGAAAAGTTCTTGATAAATCGACGATAATAACCTGCCAACCCCAAGAATTGACGTATTTCAGTCGGGGTTCGAGGTGTCTCCCATTGTTCTACCGCTTTGATCTTACTGGGATCCACTTGAATACCATTCTTATTCACAACATGCCCCAGAAACTGAACTTCTCGTAACCAAAATTCACACTTGGAAAATTTGGCATATAGCTGTTCACGTGCTAGAAGTTCTAAGATGAGTTTCAGATGTTGGGCATGTTCCTGCTGGTTCCGGAAATAAATGAGAATATCATCAATAAATACAATCACAAACTTATCCTGTGGCAGTTGCGTACGAAGAATTCGGCATTAATGACGTAAGCACATTTGATCGTGTTTGAAATCCACGAGGAATTAACAACTTTTGTTAATGGGGATTGTTAGAACGTGAAAAATGATGAACGTGGGCGAAAACCGCACGCAAAACGGAGTTCGTATGCCCCCGGAATCGCGAAACGAAGTTTAAAATCAAAAATGGGATGAAAATCGGGTCAGGCGGTACGCCTGGCGTGGGTGCACCAACCCAGGCGTTACGCCCCATGTCCTATGTCGGCAAAAAAATATATTTTGATGATCAGATCGCATAGAAACTTGTAGAACTTCATTTTTTCGTCCCTGCTTCGTTCTTAAACGAAAAACCAGCCAGCAAACACTTCCAAACTTCAAATCTAAGTTCCTCAAACATCTGGATCATCCCACGGATCGTATATACAAGTCCCGATCGTAGTTTTACCCGCAGGAACTCGTCAGAACAGGTAACGGTTCGTTTTAACCTTCTAGTTTGATTTTGATTGATTAGATCTTGATTTTGAACGTAATGAGATAGTTAGGATTGTTGATTATTGCCTAGATGATGGCTAGGATTGATTATAAACGAAGAACACGAAGTTCTAACGGTTAAATCCTTGTTTTGATCCGTTGTGATGCCCGGTTTGCATGAAATCATACCTATGATTATAATGGTTTAAACCATTTGATTATGACAATGTAGGTGATTAGTTTGATTAATCTTTGAAATGCAAAGGTTAAATCCAAGTGTTTCAAACTAATCATAATCATTAACATACTCATTGGAATGATTATCTGATGTTTATGATAACAGTCAGATTAGTATGTTAAATCTGGTTATTTCACCTATTATGGTGCTACATTGTGATATTTCATGATATTTGGGTAATCAATAACAAGGATTAATCAATTCTAAGCCATTAAATCATCTAAAAATTGTCTTAATATTATAATCAACGATATTAACTATTTGATTAATCCGAGATTATTTAGATTAATCAAGAGAGTCATCAACTTTGTATCAGGAATCTAATGCAATGTAGATTCCTACATTATCATACATTGTATGATATAACCTTAAATTAATTAATTATATAATTAATAGCGAGTTGATGATTTATTAAGCAATGTCTTTGACATTGAACGTTCAGAAAGATCTAATCAGTAAACTAGAACAAAAATAACTTATTAAATATAATTAAATGCAGAATCATCTCTTTGTTGTTAGATTGGAGAGATTTTGCTACCTTATATCATCAGGTGAGTTTCGTATCACCCCTGTTCTTTTAATGTTGTATAAACATCGGGGTATAACTGCTAAACTTTTCTTGATCATATGATATGTGTCACTGTTATCTGCGTGATTTCATGTGATTAACTGAATTTGTGGATTTCATGGGATTGTTGCCGTTAGTATCTCTATCATGATATCAAAGTCCTCATTCTTGAACTGTATCTAGTGAACCCATGTGTGGCCGAGCAGAAAACATTGATAGTACTATCGGTTGACACCCCATTCACTGGGAGGATTGCATCTCCCCTGGTGTGAATGTTTGTTATCTGTTTCCTGAACTTCTTAATGGTGTGATAGACATTAAGATAATGAGGCAATAAGATATGTACCGACGGGTAATATCGAGAACTGAACATATCGTCCGAAAGGAACTAGATACGGGTCCCATGGTTATCCGGAACTGTGAACATGTATTTGAACTTAACTGTCATATCATATGATTTAACTAAACTGTATGAACTCACCAGCTTTGTGCTGATGTTTTCGAAACTAAAACTTTTGCAGGCAATCAAGGACAACGGTGAGGATGCACTCACAGCACTAGCAACAACTGTAATTAAATAAATTGTAATATGTATAAACTGTAATAATATTTGTAACCACGAACCTTGTAATGTAAGTTTTACTTTTCGTAATCTGTGTGCTATGATGATACCGGATCAAGTAAGTCACCCCTCATGCTCTGAGACATCACCACTATGCTTCCGCTACCCTTTTGATGACATCATTCTCAGGTGACGAGAGGTGGGGGTGTGACAGGGTGGTATCAGAGCCACAGGTTATAGAGAATTAGGTTGACTTAGAGGCCTAGACTATAACCATAGGCTCGTATAATGACACAGAGAGCACTGAATACAACGAACGAACAAAACTTGTGTTGATTTAAGTTAGGATAATCGAGTGATCCAGGTTTCAGTTATGAGTGGCCAGCATAACTGAAATTTGTAATACTTGTGCATTCTAGTTTAAGTCAATCCAAGCTGAACTATAACAATTCTAAAGACTAATAGTTGCTTTGAGATAGGAAGAGATATCATATCATGTTTGTATTGAATATTATTATTCAATGTTTATTTCATGATACTGATCTAGAACTTTGTTTATTCAGCAATGGCGAACCCGGGAGAAAACTATATTTACCAGAGATTCCCTTACATCATCCTTGACGACACACCCAGTGACAGCTCGGGATCGAGCTCGGGTGCAGTACCATCTCATGCGTCTTCTGTATCATCTCAGGTGGGACCACAGCTACCAGCTACACCACCCGGATCTCCTTTTGTACCACCACTACCGCCTGGATCTCCGTTTATACCACCACCACCACCGGGATCCCCACCGGTGCACAGTCCACCCCACTCACCGCTGGCCGACGCTTCGGCCATGAGGAGGCAGAGCTCCTCACCACACAGAGCCCCGGCATGGGACGGGCTCAGGCGTATGCGGGGCCAGGCCCGCAAGACTACGGGACTACCTCCACGACGCCCTATGGCTCCACGGGACGAGCCAGCACCAGTACACGAGGTGGGAGAATCCTCCCACCAGGCTGAGCTTCGGGCTCAGGTACAGCAGGTCTCTCAGGACCTGCTGGGCCTCCGATAGGATCTGCAGCAGCACCATGTCACGATGGAGGACACCCGTAACACGGTGATGGAGATTCTCACGTCTCACCTGGCTCTTATGGAGCATGTGACTACTCAGGGTGCGGACACCCTAGCCTGGAGGGCGACCATTGAGGATCGCCTTCGGAGGACCTGGTGGAGGGAGATGATTGCTGCATGTAAGCAGCGGGTGGCAGCCTTTGGGGAAAGGCTGCAGGGACTGATCTGGATGCTCGGTACGCTGAGCACCGAGGCTAGACTTATCTGGTTAGCTATAGTACTTGCTACTATAGCTATAGTGCTAGCCTGTTTACCGTATTTCTTACGGTAAGTCAGATCAGTTGACCCACATTTTTGGGATTTTCATTGTACATCTCATAGACGGATAGGTTGTTTGTATGGATGTATTATAAGGGCACTCTTTGTATCATAAACTTTATGGTTCTATAATAACAGTGTTGTGTTAATCAAACGTTTGTTTCTGTATATCTGTTGTATGTTATGTGAACACTATATCTATATCAGTATGAGAACGTATCTATGAACATATCAGTATGAGAACGTATCTATGAACATATCAGTATGAGAACGTATCTATGAACATATCAGTATGAGAACGTATCTATGAACATATCAGTATGAGAACGTATCTATGAACATATCAGTATGAGAACGTATCTATGAACATATCAGTATGAGAACGTATCTATGAACATACCAGTATGAGAACGTATCTAACTGAAAACATATTGCGCTGATATACAGTACGAGAGCCATACTGTATGCGAATATGTCGAACTAAAAATATATATATTGTGCGAAAATACAGTACGAGACAATACTGTATGCAAATATATCTAACTGAAAATATATTGCGCTGATATACAGTACGAGAGCCATACTGTATGCGAATATATTTAACTAAAAACATATATTGCGCGAAAATACAGTACGAGAGCCATACTGTATGCGAATATATTAACTAAAAGTACAGTACGAGAGCCATACTGTACGAGAACATATCTAAACGAGAACGTATCTGTAATGTGAACGAGAACATATCAGTAACTAAAGTATAGTACGAGAGCCATACTATACGAGAACATATCAGTTACTAAAAGTACAGTACGAGAGCCATACTGTACGAGAACATATCTAAACGAGAACGTATCTGTAATGTGAACGAGAACATAACTAATGAGAACATATCTGTAATTAAAGTACAGTACGAGAGCCATACTGTACGAGAACACGTGAACATATCTGTTGTTGTGTGAGAACATATCTAGTAAATGAACTGAGAACATATCCTAGTCCTGTATGAACATATCTCTAAAAACATGTATTGCGAGGCAATGAGTTGGGTTATACTCTACACATGTTTTGAAATAACAGGACTAAGTATAACTACGAATATCTGAATGACTAGTGTGAATTGAGAACGTATCTGGATCTTTTCAATGTAGTTATACTTGAATACTTAAATGATCACATTTCAACATGAAATTGTCAGCATGTCTGAACATGGTTGAGTTATGTGATTAAAAAGGGTTATATCTTTAATATTCTTGAACTGACCTGAGTTTGTCTGCATGTGAGCAGAACTATGGCTCCGAAAAGAGGTCGTCCAGCTAAGAAAGCTACCGAGAATATTACTTCCCCTGAACCGAATCCAGTTCCACCACCTGTTTCTGAAACAAATACCGTTCCTCTGGTGAACCAGGACCCAAACCCGACACCAACGGCAGCTCCTAGTGGGTCGGTATTGAATGAAGCAGCTATAGCCCGAATCGTAAAGGAACAGCTATCGGCTGCTGGCATTGTAATACCACCACAGCCACATGTCACTTCTGGGTCTGGTCATGTGGAACATAATGCCACAGGTGGACACGTTGAAACTGTTCATACCACAGGCACAACTACTACTGCTCCTGATCCACCACGACAGGGATGTACGTATAAATACTTTGCTTCCTGTAACCCACCTACTTTCACAGGTAGGGAAGGAGCGGCTGGACTCCTTAGGTGGATCGAGGAGATGGAAACAAAACTGAAAATCAGCCAGTGTCTGGAGGAGCATAAGGTGTCTTATGCTGCCTGTTCTTTGAAAGAATCAGCTCTTACCTGGTGGAATACCCAGGCTAAAACTTTGGGTTCTGTTACAGTTGATTCTATGGGCTGGAATGAATTCAAAACTCTGATTATGTCAGAGTACTGCCCAATCACTGAAATCCAAAAACTTCAGGAGGAATTCTGGAGTCACTCAATGGTCGGTGCTGATTCTTTAGCCTACACCGATCGTTTTCATGAACTTACTTGTCTACTTCCCAATATGTTTCCAACTGAGGCAGCATTGATTGAGAAGTATATCAAAGGGTTGGTTCCCCAGATTCGGGGAAATGTAACTGCTGCTGAACCCACAACCCTCAAAAGAACCATTCTGTTGACCACCAAGCTTACCGATGAGGCGGTAAGAAGTGGTACATTGATCTCAAAATCTCAGACGGCCGTGGGCCGTAGTGAAGCTGGTACCTCGAACGTTTCTAAAGGTACCAAACGTAAATGGTTTGGCAAGTCCAAGGCCAAAGCTCCAGCTGAAACCAGTCAGAACAAACCAACCGTGAAAAACTATGGAGCGGCGGTACCGGAGAGGAAAGTTTACACTGGGCCGGCGCCCAAATGTGATAGGTGTCCCTACCATCACACAGGACCATGTCCTGTTTGTGTAAAATGTAATCGGGTAGGACACTATGCTAAATACTGCAACTTTCCTGCTCGTCAACCAAACCAAGCTCCACGACCCACTGCTCAAACGAACCGGTCATGTTACACTTGTGGAAGCCCTGATCACCTCATGCGCAATTGTCCAACCAATAACACCAATCCAGGGAATCAAGCTAGGGGCAGAGCTTTTCAGATTGGTGCAGCCGAGGCAAGACATGATGCAAACATTGTCACTGGTACGTTCCTTCTCAATAATCTTTATGCATCAGTTTTATTTGACACAGGAGCAGATAAGAGTTTTATTTCTCCTGAATTTGCATCATTACTTTCATTGCCTACGGTAGAACTAGAAACTCCTTATGTCATTGAACTTGCAAACGGCAAGATGATCAAAACTAGCAGTGTTATTCAAGGATGTTCCTTGAATCTGAATGATCACCTTTTCTGTATCGACTTACTTCCTATTGAGCTTGGTAGCTTTGATGTCGTGGTAGGCATGAATTGGCTTTCTGATAACCAAGCGGAAGTTGTATGTCAAACTAAGGTGATCCGTATTCCATTACCTAACGGTAATACACTGGTAGTTCAAGGAGAACGAGCCGGTAGAAAACTTGGTCTCATATCTTGTATGCGGGCTCAGAAATTTTTAAGGAAAGGCTGTTATGCTTTCCTGGCACACGTGACCGAGCACAATTCTTCACCTACACGTATCACTGATATCCCAGTAGTCAAAGATTTTCCTGAAGTTTTTCCTGAAGATATATCAGGATTACCCCCAACAAGACAGGTTGAATTTCGTATTGACTTGATTCCTGGCGCTGCACCTGTTGCTAAAGCCCCGTATCGGCTTGCGCCATCTGAAATGCAAGAACTTTCAGGTCAATTACAGGAACTTCTTGATAAAGGTTTCATTCGACCCAGTTTTTCACCCTGGGGAGCACCAATTCTTTTTGTGAAAAAGAAAGATGGATCATTCAGGATGTGTATCGACTACAGGGAACTCAATAAACTGACAATCAAGAACCGTTATCCATTACCTCGTATTGATGATCTGTTTGATCAGTTGCAAGGTGCTACATATTTCTCAAAAATTGATTTGAGGTCCGGATATCATCAGTTGCGAATCCATGACAATGATGTTCCAAAAACTGCTTTCCGAACCCGGTACGGACATTACGAGTTTTTAGTAATGCCGTTTGGTTTAACCAATGCACCTGCAGTTTTTATGGATCTGATGAACCGAGTATGTAGACCTTATCTGGATAAGTTTGTGATTGTATTTATTGATGATATTCTCATTTATTCCCGGAACCAGCAGGAACATGCCCAACATCTGAAACTCATCTTAGAACTTCTAGCACGTGAACAGCTATATGCCAAATTTTCCAAGTGTGAATTTTGGTTACGAGAAGTTCAGTTTCTGGGGCATGTTGTGAATGAGAATGGTATTCAAGTGGATCCCAGTAAGATCAAAGCGGTAGAACAATGGGAGACACCCCGAACCCCGACTGAAATACGTCAATTCTTGGGGTTGGCAGGTTATTATCGTCGATTTATCAAGAACTTTTCAAAAATCGCTCTGCCACTTACCACTTTGACTCAGAAGAACCAACCGTTTATATGGGATTCCCAACAGGAGGAGGCTTTCCAACTGTTGAAACATAAACTCTGCAATGCACCTATCTTAGCACTACCGGAAGGTACAGATAACTTCACGGTTTATTGTGATGCTTCCCGTCAGGGACTTGGGTGTGTTTTAATGCAGAACGATAAGGTGATCGCTTACGCTTCTCGGCAGTTGAAAGTACACGAGAAGAACTATACCACTCATGATCTAGAACTAGGTGCAGTTGTGTTTGCACTCAAGATTTGGAGACATTATCTGTACGGAACCAAGTGTATTGTGTACACGGATCACAAAAGTCTCCAACATATTCTAGATCAGAAAATGTTGAACATGCGACAAAGGCGATGGGTTGAACTCTTGAACGATTATGATTGTGAAATCCGTTATCACCCAGGCAAGGCAAATGTTGTGGCCGATGCCTTGAGTCGCAAGGAACGGATCAAACCCCTACGTGTGAGAGCGTTAGGTTTGACTATCCAAACTAGTCTAATTCCTCAGATTAGAAATGCTCAGCAACAAGCTTTACAAACAACGAATTATTCTGCTGAGGGACTAAGAGGATTAGATAAGAAACTCGATACTAAGGTTGATGGACTGTTGTATTTCAAAGACCGAATGTGGATTCCTCTGTTCGGTAACTCTCGAACAACCATCTTGGATGAGGCGCACAAATCCAGGTATTCTATTCATCCAGGTGCCGATAAAATGTATAAAGATCTTAGAGATTTTTACTGGTGGCCTGGGATGAAGAGAAACGTATTAGAATACGTGGACCGATGTTTAACGTGTCTTAAAGTGAAGGCTGAACATCAACGACCTTCTGGGTTACTCCAACAACCTGAGATTCCCATGTGGAAATGGGATCAGATCTCTATGGATTTCATTACAAAACTACCCAGAACGTCACGTAACCATGACTCGATATGGGTTATCGTTGATCGCCTTACTAAATCTGCGCATTTCTTACCCATCCGAGAAGATTACTCTATGGATCGACTGGCTAAACTCTATGTTAATGAGATTGTATCTCGACATGGAGTACCGATCTCTATCATTTCTGACAGAGATAGTCGATTTATGTCACGATTTTGGCAAACTCTTCAGAATGCTCTGGGCACGCAAATCAATATGAGCACAGCTTATCATCCACAAACGGATGGGCAAACGGAGCGAACAAATCAAACGTTAGAAGACATGCTCAGAAGCTGTGTGATTGATTTTGGAGGTAGCTGGGATATTCATCTTTCACTTGTGGAATTCTCGTACAATAACAGCTACCATACCAGCATACAATGCGCTCCATTCGAGGCGCTGTATGGGCGCAAGTGCAGATCTCCTATTTGCTGGTCGGAAATAGGAGAAAATCAAATCATTGGCCCAGAATTCATCCAAGAAACCACTGACAAGATCGCACTGATTCAAGAACGAATTAAAGCTGCTCGCGATCGTCAAAAGAGTTATGCTGATAACCGTCGTAGACCACTAGAATTCCAAGTTGGTGATCGTGTAATGTTGAAAGTATCACCCTGGAAGGGCATTTTCAGATTTGGTAAACGAGGTAAACTCTCACCGAGGTTTGTAGGGCCATTTAAAATTCTTGAACGAATTGGATCTGTAGCCTACAGACTCGAATTACCTCTTGAACTCAGTAACATTCATGACGTTTTTCACGTATCAAATCTGAAAAAGTGTTTAAACGATGAATCTTTGATCGTACCTCTCGAAGAACTTCAGATCGATGATAAACTTCAGTTTACCGAAGAACCGGTAGAAGTAATGGATCGAGAAGTTAAGGTACTCAAACGCAGTCGTATACCAATCGTTAAAGTTCGCTGGAACTCTCAACGAGGACCTGAATATACCTGGGAACGTGAAGATCAGATGAAAGCCAAATATCCTCACTTGTTCTCATAAACAATTGTCGACAGATAAGTCTTCACTAAATTTCGGGACGAAATTTCTCTAACAGGAGGAGACTGTGGCAGTTGCGTACGAAGAATTCGGCATTAATGACGTAAGCACATTTGATCGTGTTTGAAATCCACGAGGAATTAACAACTTTTGTTAATGGGGATTGTTAGAACGTGAAAAATGATGAACGTGGGCGAAAACCGCACGCAAAACGGAGTTCGTATGCCCCCGGAATCGCGAAACGAAGTTTAAAATCAAAAATGGGATGAAAATCGGGTCAGGCGGTACGCCTGGCGTGGGTGCACCAACCCAGGCGTTACGCCCCATGTCCTATGTCGGCAAAAAAATATATTTTGATGATCAGATCGCATAGAAACTTGTAGAACTTCATTTTTTCGTCCCTGCTTCGTTCTTAAACGAAAAACCAGCCAGCAAACACTTCCAAACTTCAAATCTAAGTTCCTCAAACATCTGGATCATCCCACGGATCGTATATACAAGTCCCGATCGTAGTTTTACCCGCAGGAACTCGTCAGAACAGGTAACGGTTCGTTTTAACCTTCTAGTTTGATTTTGATTGATTAGATCTTGATTTTGAACGTAATGAGATAGTTAGGATTGTTGATTATTGCCTAGATGATGGCTAGGATTGATTATAAACGAAGAACACGAAGTTCTAACGGTTAAATCCTTGTTTTGATCTGTTGTGATGCCCGGTTTGCATGAAATCATACCTATGATTATAATGGTTTAAACCATTTGATTATGACAATGTAGGTGATTAGTTTGATTAATCTTTGAAATGCAAAGGTTAAATCCAAGTGTTTCAAACTAATCATAATCATTAACATACTCATTGGAATGATTATCTGATGTTTATGATAACAGTCAGATTAGTATGTTAAATCTGGTTATTTCACCTATTATGGTGCTACATTGTGATATTTCATGATATTTGGGTAATCAATAACAAGGATTAATCAATTCTAAGCCATTAAATCATCTAAAAATTGTCTTAATATTATAATCAACGATATTAACTATTTGATTAATCCGAGATTATTTAGATTAATCAAGAGAGTCATCAACTTTGTATCAGGAATCTAATGCAATGTAGATTCCTACATTATCATACATTGTATGATATAACCTTAAATTAATTAATTATATAATTAATAGCGAGTTGATGATTTATTAAGCAATGTCTTTGACATTGAACGTTCGGAAAGATCTAATCAGTAAACTAGAACAAAAATAACTTATTAAATATAATTAAATGCAGAATCATCTCTTTGTTGTTAGATTGGAGAGATTTTGCTACCTTATATCATCAGGTGAGTTTCGTATCACCCCTGTTCTTTTAATGTTGTATAAACATCGGGGTATAACTGCTAAACTTTTCTTGATCATATGATATGTGTCACTGTTATCTGCGTGATTTCATGTGATTAACTGAATTTGTGGATTTCATGGGATTGTTGCCGTTAGTATCTCTATCATGATATCAAAGTCCTCATTCTTGAACTGTATCTAGTGAACCCATGTGTGGCCGAGCAGAAAACATTGATAGTACTATCGGTTGACACCCCATTCACTGGGAGGATTGCATCTCCCCTGGTGTGAATGTTTGTTATCTGTTTCCTGAACTTCTTAATGGTGTGATAGACATTAAGATAATGAGGCAATAAGATATGTACCGACGGGTAATATCGAGAACTGAACATATCGTCCGAAAGGAACTAGATACGGGTCCCATGGTTATCCGGAACTGTGAACATGTATTTGAACTTAACTGTCATATCATATGATTTAACTAAACTGTATGAACTCACCAGCTTTGTGCTGATGTTTTCGAAACTAAAACTTTTGCAGGCAATCAAGGACAACGGTGAGGATGCACTCACAACACTAGCAACAACTGTAATTAAATAAATTGTAATATGTCTAAACTGTAATAATATTTGTAACCACGAACCTTGTAATGTAAGTTTTACTTTTCGTAATCTGTGTGCTATGATGATACCGGATCAAGTAAGTCACCCCTCATGCTCGGAGACATCACCACTATGCTTCCGCTACCCTTTTGATGACATCATTCTCAGGTGACGAGAGGTGGGGGTGTGACATATCCAGATAAGGTCTACATACTCGGTTCATCAGATCCATAAAAACTGCAGGTGCATTGGTTAAACCAAACGGCATTACTAAAAACTCGTAATGTCCGTACCGGGTTCGGAAAGCAGTTTTTGGAACATCATTGTCATGGATTCGCAACTGATGATATCCGGACCTCAAATCAATTTTTGAGAAATATGTAGCACCTTGCAACTGATCAAACAGATCATCAATACGAGGTAATGGATAACGGTTCTTGATTGTCAGTTTATTGAGTTCCCTGTAGTCGATACACATCCTGAATGATCCATCTTTCTTTTTCACAAAAAGAATTGGTGCTCCCCAGGGTGAAAAACTGGGTCGAATGAAACCTTTATCAAGAAGTTCCTGTAATTGACCTGAAAGTTCTTGCATTTCAGATGGCGCAAGCCGATACGGGGCTTTAGCAACAGGTGCAGCGCCAGGAATCAAGTCAATACGAAATTCAACCTGTCTTGTTGGGGGTAATCCTGATATATCTTCAGGAAAAACTTCAGGAAAATCTTTGACTACTGGGATATCAGTGATACGTGTAGGTGAAGAATTGTGCTCGGTCACGTGTGCCAGGAAAGCATAACAGCCTTTCCTTAAAAATTTCTGAGCCCGCATACAAGATATGAGACCAAGTTTTCTACCGGCTCGTTCTCCTTGAACTACCAGTGTATTACCGTTAGGTAATGGAATACGGATCACCTTAGTTTGACATACAACTTCCGCTTGGTTATCAGAAAGCCAATTCATGCCTACCACGACATCAAAGCTACCAAGCTCAATAGGAAGTAAGTCGATACAGAAAAGGTGATCATTCAGATTCAAGGAACATCCTTGAATAACACTGCTAGTTTTGATCATCTTGCCATTTGCAAGTTCAATGACATAAGGAGTTTCTAGTTCTACCGTAGGCAATGAAAGTAATGATGCAAATTCAGGAGAAATAAAACTCTTATCTGCTCCTGTGTCAAATAAAACTGATGCATAAAGATTATTGAGAAGGAACGTACCAGTGACAATGTTTGCATCATGTCTTGCCTCGGCTGCACCAATCTGAAAAGCTCTGCCCCTAGCTTGATTCCCTGGATTGGTGTTATTGGTTGGACAATTGCGCATGAGGTGATCAGGGCTTCCACAAGTGTAACATGACCGGTTTGTTTGAGCAGTGGGTCGTGGAGCTTGGTTTGGTTGACGAGCAGGAAAGTTGCAGTATTTAGCATAGTGTCCTACCCGATTACATTTTGCACAAACAGGACATGGTCCTGTGTGATGGTAGGGACACCTATCACATTTGGGCGCCGGCCCAGTGTAAACTTTCCTCTCCGGTACCGCCGCTCCATAGTTTTTCACGGTTGGTTTGTTCTGACTGGTTTCAGCTGGAGCTTTGGTCTTGGACTTGCCAAACCATTTACGTTTGGTACCTTTAGAAACGTTCGAGGTACCAGCTTCACTACGGCCCACGGCCGTCTGAGATTTTGTGTCACACCCCGAGCCGGCGGGATAGGATCGGTTGTCCCGTCGGGCGGAAGGTTCCCGGGGCGCGATATCGTGAGTGATAATCGGACTGATCAGATTGTTATATGGCACATGATACATAAATGAGAAATGCTAAATAGGATAGAATTACAAAGTTAAAC
The DNA here is from genome assembly GCA_009363875.1 of Mikania micrantha. Classification (NCBI taxonomy): domain Eukaryota; kingdom Viridiplantae; phylum Streptophyta; class Magnoliopsida; order Asterales; family Asteraceae; genus Mikania; species Mikania micrantha. Next base: position 44,778,026 of record CM018685.1, on the reverse strand, counting down.
TACTTTAGTAATGTTTATAATTTAACAATGTAACTCTACTGTTAACACCATGAGTTTCTATCTTGTATTTACACAAGATATACAAAATGGTAGGTGTAATGTTGTCTTCAAAATATGCAGGTCCAAAACACTAAGTCTTCTATTTGAAGTCTTAATCCAGAAGTAATGACTTCCTAATTGACCTGTTCGTCACCTGAGAAGTCATGCAAAAAAAATCAAGTCAACACATGGTTGGTGAGTTCATATAGTTTTGTAACTTTGAAAATGTTTTGAACCCTTCTTTCGGTAAAGACCCTAACCTCATTAACATCACATGTATCATCCAGACCGGTATGCTTATATATAGGGCATACCCCTGGGTCAAGGCTACAACCCCGCCCAGACGACGTCCCACCACATACTAATCCGCATAGGACATTGATGTTAATGATAATTAAGCGTTTTTACCTACCATACACTTTTAAACACCCATGATTCCTCTGTTCTCTGTTCCTGTAATTGCAATCATTTGAAATCTCTCTTGATTTCATATGTTCATCATACAAATATGATTAAAACAGCAATTGTAGAATTAGTTATAAATACTTAATTTAAATAAATAAATAAACATTCAATAAAATCTAAGTCCTAATGATTGGGGCCTATGGTCAACTCGAGTAGCCTAGTCTGTCAATCAAGGTACTTAGTAGTGAAGAATCTCATCAAACATGTGACCTATAATCAATCAGTCTAGCTAGGACATCTTTTGATATATAGGCTTTCATAGTTCTTTAGACCGTCCATAGTTCTTTAGTTCTTTAGTTCTTTGGCACATGTTATCTTTGAGCATTTCCCAGATTTCCCCTTAAAATAGTTCTTTGTACTTAGTTCTTTGAAATAGACCGTAAGTTCTTTGACATCCCACTCTTGGAAATAGTTCTTTGAAAATAGATCGTTAGTTCTTTGAAATAGACCTTTGAAAATAGTTCTTTGTTGAGATCTTTAGTTCTTTGAAAATAGTTCTTCGAAAATAGTTCTTTAATTGAAACAGTTTACCTAAACAGGAGTCTAGGATAACAGTTATACAAGTAAAACATATAAAAGCATTCAAGTAAACAATTTATATAAAACAGTTTACGCATGCTTCTCAGCCCCGCGTTTTAAAACAAAATGTTAGAAAAGGGGCAATGAACTCACCTTGTTGCTGTTGAGTTGACTTAGCTTAAACAAAGGACTGCACGCTCTCTGTATTGTAATTTGGTTTGTTTTCACGTTCCTGTATTGATTTAACGTTGTTAAGACTCGCAAGTATAAGTTTTGTAAGGATTCGTGTGTAGATATGTGTGTTAGCCCTAAAGTTGGCTAACACGCGCAAGACTTGGTCATGATCCCTGTTCGGTCCCATATGTTTGATTCAAGTTAATGACCTTATAAGTTATCATCTTGTCATTAGTTATATGCCATTTGCTTTGATGAAAGACTCAGTGCTTAGTTTCCAACTCGTCTTTGTTGATTTTGTACGTTTTGAACATTTATCGCATAATTATTGATTAATTAAGCAAACATTCTTTTGACATATCTTATTTTGACCTCATGAAATGTAGTGAACTCATGTGGGCCTAATCATGGCATATGGACCGAACGTTGTGACCAAGTTACTTGTTGGGCCATTTGTGTAACATTTTGGGCCTTGGGCCCAAATACATGGGCCTTGGAATAGTTCTTGAACATTTGAGGATGGTGAGGCTTATTTGAAAGTGTGGAACATTGATTTGGACTAATGGAATACAAAGGCCTTGCCAAAAGTTACAAGGGCTAGAGTTCAAGTAGCCTTGTGGGCCTTGTTTTGGGCCTCTAAGGAATTTATCGGGCCCAAGGTGGGCCTTGGCAATATTTGTTGGGCCTAGTGTCATAGAAGACTGTAGGAATTGAGATTGGGCCAAGAACGGGCTGTTGGCCAAAGGATAAGCATGGTGGCTCCAAAATGAGGGCATGGGCCTCAAAATAGGCCTTGAATTAGTTTTCTGTGGGCCTCGGGCTGATTTTGTTGGGCCCTTTGAGATTTGTCTCAGGCCTTCACTAATATGACTCATAAGCCAAGTTGGGCCTGGCTAAATAGGGCTGGAACAATGATAGGCCTAAAGATTTGACTATTGGCCTTAAAGGGTGGCCTTGGGCCAAAATCTGTGGGCCAAAGGTTGATTTTACCGGGCCCCTTGAATCCTATCAAGATCTGCAGTAAAATAGAGTATGGGCCAACCTGGGCCTGGTTCATTTGGGCTAAATTCGATCGTGGGCCTATTTTGTCCAATAAACATGGGCCAAATGAGGTTTTTGAGGTAAATTACTGGGCCTACTATAGGTTCTGGGCTGGAATAGTAGTTTTTGGGCCAAGATATCATTGGTCCTGGATGGCAGGAGGTTGGGCCCATCCTGGGCCAACCAGAATGCAACTGGGCCTGATGTTGGGCTTGATGGAAACCACTTGGGCCCGTTAGGGTTTGTGGTTTAGTCTTTTGAGTCTTAAATGGATACATCAGTGAATTTGGGCTTGCTAATGATTGTTGGGCTGAAGTTGTCGTTGCTGGGCCAGGAGAAACAGTTGGGCCTGTTTAAAATTATTGGGCCCCATCATTATCTTGTTTCCAACAGGTTGTGGCCGACTGAAATTTGAAAATCGCATGGAACCTTGCCGGCTAAGAGGTGGCTGGCCGGATAAAGATGTGTTCCATGACTAGGTGGCCGCATGGCTGATGGGCGAACGGGAGGGCTGCCGGCGAATGAGGTAGTGGCGAATGATGGTGGCTGGCGAAAGAGAGATGGCCGAAGGAAAGCAACCCACGAATGGGTCTGGTCGAATGAAAGCTGGCCGGCGAATGGCTCATTCGATGGTTGGTGGTCGAATGGAGATCCACGAATGTGGTGCTCGACGTATGAAGGTGGCCGAATGTAGAGGTGTTGGCCGGCGAAAGGAGGCTGGCGGCCACAGGCCTTTCGACCTTAGGCCATTCGGCCGTTTGGTCATTCGACCCACTGGCGCCTCCTTCGGTCAGTCGTGGTTCCACCAAGAACAGCCCCCTTTTTCAAGATCCCATGGTGTTTTCGAAAGTGGTGAAGGTTAGAAGTGGTTCCAATGGTCATAGGTTTCAAGTTTTGAAGAGAGTTGGCCGGTCAAGGTGGGTGTTCAAACAAAAGGGTTGAAAACCCTAAAATCGCCATTTTTGAGCTCGTTTTTACCTCGTTTCCAGTGGTGTAAAGCTTAGATCCGTTGTACTTTCTTGTAGAGGATGTCGAGGGCTACGCGTGGGCGAAAGAATCACTGAAATTGGTTGAGAAATGAAGAAGTTATGGAGGTTTAAAGTTTGAGAAAACCCTAAATTCGTGAAACCGGGATTTTGGGTGTAGAGAGAGAGTGGGGATGAGAAAGATGAGGAAGATGACTCAATTGAGGGTATTTATACCCCGAGGGTGTTCGGGTTCGTTTTCGTTGCTCGGTTCGTAATTTCGTACGTTTTCCGGAAAATTACGCGTAATTTAAATGGTTTTAAATAAAAAGAGTTTAAATTAATTATTTTGATGAGTTTCAAAATTGTAAAATGTTATTTATTTTATTTTATTAAATTACTTTCGTTCGTGTCGTGTTTTCGTTTTCGTTTCGTCAGATCGCGTCACCTTCGCGCGTAATTCGTTCGAATCGTCACCCGAACGAATACGACGATGGTTTTGCTTTCTGACTTTTGTTTTCTACTTTTCAGTCATTATTTCAGAACTCTAAACTCACAGATATGTTTGTGTGAATCGTCACTCACGCAAACACACTGTCAGTTCGTTATTCTGAAATAACACTGGAATTGTGTTTAGATTGTGTTTCCTCACTGTCGGACTCAACTAAACATCCTGTTTTCACATTGTTCTTGTACTGACTTGTCGGTCATCTGATTCCTGTCAGTTGTGGACATCAGATCGCAACCGATTTGTTTCTGAGTATTGTTTGAGCATCGTTGTTTCTCGTGACTTGTTGTGTTAACTGTAATTAAGTTTTCACTTAATAAATGTAACAAATGTTCCAAATGTACGTTGTACTTAATGTATTTAAGTTTATACGAAAATACGTACAACGATTTCTTGTATTTAAGATCCTGATAATTCAAGTACTGTTTACAATCGTATAAGTACACATAATTACTGTAGAAAGTACACGTATCGTACGGACTTGCCGGACGATCAGGTACTTGCTGTTACAGTCTCCCCTTGTTAAAGAAATTTCGTCCCGAAATTTAAGAGTTGTTATCGGGTACAGCTTCCTCTTCAAACAGTTGGGGATACTTTAACTTCATGTGATCTTCACGTTCCCAAGTAAACTCGGGTCCGCGTCTTGAGTTCCAACGAACCTTTACAATGGGGATACGGCTTCGCCTCAGTTGTTTAACCTTGCGATCCATAATCTCTAAAGGTTCTTCGATAAAGTGCAACTGTTCATCAACTTGAATCTCTTCAAGTGGAATGACGAGTGATTCGTCAGCAAGGCATTTCTTTAAGTTCGAGACGTGAAACACGTCATGCACACCACTGAGTTCATCCGGTAAGCTCAATCTGTACATTACGGAACCAATACGTTCAATGATCTCGAACGGTCCCACGTATCGTGGTGTTAGTTTGCCTTTCTTCGCGAATCGAACTACACCTTTCCAAGGGGAAACCTTTAACATGACACGATCACCCACTTGGAATTCCAACGGCTTGCGCCGTTTATCAGCATAGCTCTTTTGTCTACTTCGTGTTGCTTGTAGTCTTTGTTGTATCTGAGCTATCTTGTCTGTAGTCTCTTGTATAAGTTCTGGTCCAGTGATACGATTATCTCCTACTCCCGACCAACAGATCGGCGACCGACATTCTCGACCATAAAGAGCCTCGAATGGGGCACAACCGATGCTGCTGTGATAACTGTTGTTGTAGGAGAACTCGATCAGTGGCAAATGAGAATCCCAATTACCACCGAAATCCAGAACACAAGTTCTTAACATGTCCTCTAGGGTTTGAATTGTACGTTCGCTTTGACCGTCCGTTTGTGGATGGTAAGCTGTACTCAAATTTAACTGTGTCCCTAGAGATTTCTGCAGTGATTGCCAGAACCTTGAAGTAAATCTGCTGTCTCTATCAGAAATAATTGACAATGGCACACCATGGCGTACCACTATCTCATTGATGTACAATCTTGCCAGTTTATCCATCGTGAAAGTTTCACGCATCGGCAAGAAGTGAGCAGATTTTGTTAAACGATCGATGATCACCCAAATTGTATCGTGACCACTGGAAGTGCGGGGTAGCTTGGTAATGAAGTCCATAGCTATTTGTTCCCACTTCCAGAGTGGAATCTCAGGCTGTTCCAGTAAACCAGACGGTTTCTGGTGTTCCGCCTTTACTCTTGCACACGCAAGACATCTGCCGACGTATTCGGCTATGTCTTTCTTCATTCCCGGCCACCAATAAAATCTCTGTAATTCTCAGTACATTTTATCGGCGCTCGAATGCACTAATTGTCTGGTTCGTGTGCTTTCTCAAGAGTAATTCTTCTGGATTGACCTATTACCTAAATCCACCATTTTGGTGGTAGGCATTTCCTCCAGTTTATCTCAAATTGTCTTTCTGTTCTATCACCTGACACACTCCTTAAAGCTTTCATAAGTGACTCTGACAACTCTGAATCTTGATCGTCTGGTTAAGATTCTCACATCACATGGTGAATTCTTAGGTTATTTGATATAACCGTATACATACTTCACCATTTGTTTAATCTGTTCTCAACTTTGAAAGTGGACTTATATATCGGGATGGTCTACTTAAGATATGGTATTACTATTGGAATAAAGGTAATGGTCTATCCCTTCTAAGTAATACTATACTCACTGTGAGGTGATGTATATTTATCTTACTTGTACCCGGAAGTCATGTGCCTTTCAGAACTCATTGTAACTGTTGTTCCAACTGTTACTTATTCTCATCCTAATTTCCAAATGAAAGAAATCAGGATAGGGTTGTCATTCCTTTAACAGCTCCAGAATATACCTGAGATGTCTTTCGCGTTCTGTCTTTCTATTAAAATGATTTAGTAAGTCATCCCTAACGATAATGATAAACTAATCCAGATACAGTTTGCATACTCAGTTCATGAAGCCCATGAAAATCATATATGCATTCTTCTATCCGGAAGGCATTATTGTAACTTGAAATGCCCATATTTCATTCGGAATGTTGTCTCTTGTCATATCCTCGTCTTGCACTCACAACTGGTTTCTCCTGATCCACTTATCTTGTTTTAAATAAGACTCAGCATTGTCCTAACATTCATGCTTTACTAACGCCATTGAACCATAGTTCTCTAATTAAAGTAACTCAAAATTTTAAGAGGTTCAGGTGGAAGGTGGAAGCTGACACACTAACTTGGACATTTTGAACTCCTATGAGTTTTAGTGTTCTATTTAACCTAAGTTCTCTTCTTAAATACTGTATTTAAAATGTAATTGTGGATTTCTCTATCTTTATTTAATCTTTTAATGCTTACTTAACCTAAAGGTTCCTTGAGTTATTATTACAACTATCTTTTGACACTAACTTTGTTTACGGCTATCATAATTTATTGTTTCTAAAACTACAACAGACCATGCAGTTCTAATTAATACACCAACAAATAACCTACTGCACTGAGATGAAATTTGCATACCTATGGAGTCATCGGACTCCGAATGTTCCCCAGGAGCTGGTAAAGCGAGTAGTTCCTCAGTGACTGTTGGGTCTGCTGGATGCATTTTCCTAGGGCAGTCCCTTGCGAAATGTCCATGCATTCCGCACGTGTAGCAGTTGTTGTTGTGTTGAGAGGAAGTAGAGGTGCTCGCTTTTTGTTTCTGTTCCCTGGTTAAATTTAACCGACACTTTTGAATCCAATGTTCGTATCTTCCACAAAACGTACATGATACACATGAGAGTTCAGCTCGATGATGGTGGTGACAAACTGAACAAAGGGGATCCTTTCCCGTAGAATGTACAGGACTTGTGGAAGATATCCTCACGGGGCAGTCTCGTGAAATGTGTTCGGATAATCCGCACACATAGCAATCCTTTTTGTATCGAGGGAGAGGATATGTAGTGTTTCCAGGATTCTGGTTATGAGTCGGGGGATTATTACAATCACGACTCCAGTGTCCCTTTTTCCCACAGTTCAGACAATGTTTGCACAGTTTGCCCTTAGCATGGTGGAGACCGCATGTGGCACATAAAGGAAATTTGTCAGCACGAAGCTTATGACCCTCTGACTCCGGAGCAACGGCCATCTGACGAAGAGGAATGGCTTCAGTGTAGATTACAAGGTCTCTTGATTCTTCAGGATGACACCTTTTTCGCTTCTTGCTTGACTCTCCTGTTTCCGATTCCTTCTGCTCTGTAGAAAGTAGTGGGAAGATTTTAGCAAACTCCTCACTATTCCTGATCCGGGCAATGATTCCAGGGAGAACTGCCATCAACTGTTCAGTGATCAAAGTTGCAAGTGCCTCGACTGCTGGGTCCGTCTCCTGCGAAGGTGGAGGCGGTGATGGTTGTCTTCTTGGTGACATTCTAATCATAACCAATAGAACATTGGTTAGTGCAATGATCGAATGCAGAAGACACAATGCACATAATTTCCTAATTCCTATGTTCTCTACATGTAGGGTCCCTAGGTTATAGTCTAGGTCAAACCGTTTAAATAAATGACCTATATTTCTCTATAACCATGGCTCTGATACCAATCTGTCACACCCCGAGCCGGCGGGATAGGATCGGTTGTCCCGTCGGGCGGAAGGTTCCCGGGGCGCGATATCGTGAGTGATAATCGGACTGATCAGATTGTTATATGGCACATGATACATAAATGAGAAATGCTAAATAGGATAGAATTACAAAGTTAAACTACTTCAGTAATGTTTATAATTTAACAATGTAACTCTACTGTTAACACCATGAGTTTCTATCTTGTATTTACACAAGATATACAAAATGGTAGGTGTAATGTTGTCTTCAAAATATGCAGGTCCAAAACACTAAGTCTTCTATTTGAAGTCTTAATCCAGAAGTAATGACTTCCTAATTGACCTGTTCGTCACCTGAGAAGTCATGCAAAAAAAGATCAAGTCAACACATGGTTGGTGAGTTCATATAGTTTTGTAACTTTGAAAATGTTTTGAACCCTTCTTTCGGTAAAGACCCTAACCTCATTAACATCACATGTATCATCCAGACCGGTATGCTTATATATAGGGCATACCCCTGGGTCAAGGCTACAACCCCGCCCAGACGACGTCCCACCACATACTAATCCGCATAGGACATTGATGTTAATGATAATTAAGCGTTTTTACCTACCATACACTTTTAAACACCCATGATTCCTCTGTTCTCTGTTCCTGTAATTGCAATCATTTGAAATCTCTCTTGATTTCATATGTTCATCATACAAATATGATTAAAACAGCAATTGTAGAATTAGTTATAAATACTTAATTTAAATAAATAAATAAACATTCAATAAAATCTAAGTCCTAATGATTGGGGCCTATGGTCAACTCGAGTAGCCTAGTCTGTCAATCAAGGTACTTAGTAGTGAAGAATCTCATCAAACATGTGACCTATAATCAATCAGTCTAGCTAGGACATCTTTTGATATATAGGCTTTCATAGTTCTTTAGACCGTCCATAGTTCTTTAGTTCTTTAGTTCTTTGGCACATGTTATCTTTGAGCATTTCCCAGATTTCCCCTTAAAATAGTTCTTTGTACTTAGTTCTTTGAAATAGACCGTAAGTTCTTTGACATCCCACTCTTGGAAATAGTTCTTTGAAAATAGATCGTTAGTTCTTTGAAATAGACCTTTGAAAATAGTTCTTTGTTGAGATCTTTAGTTCTTTGAAAATAGTTCTTCGAAAATAGTTCTTTAATTGAAACAGTTTACCTAAACAGGAGTCTAGGATAACAGTTATACAAGTAAAACATATAAAAGCATTCAAGTAAACAATTTATATAAAACAGTTTACGCATGCTTCTCAGCCCCGCGTTTTAAAACAAAATGTTAGAAAAGGGGCAATGAACTCACCTTGTTGCTGTTGAGTTGACTTAGCTTAAACAAAGGACTGCACGCTCTCTGTATTGTAATTTGGTTTGTTTTCACGTTCCTGTATTGATTTAACGTTGTTAAGACTCGCAAGTATAAGTTTTGTAAGGATTCGTGTGTAGATATGTGTGTTAGCCCTAAAGTTGGCTAACACGCGCAAGACTTGGTCATGATCCCTGTTCGGTCCCATATGTTTGATTCAAGTTAATGACCTTATAAGTTATCATCTTGTCATTAGTTATATGCCATTTGCTTTGATGAAAGACTCAGTGCTTAGTTTCCAACTCGTCTTTGTTGATTTTGTACGTTTTGAACATTTATCGCATAATTATTGATTAATTAAGCAAACATTCTTTTGACATATCTTATTTTGACCTCATGAAATGTAGTGAACTCATGTGGGCCTAATCATGGCATATGGACCGAACGTTGTGACCAAGTTACTTGTTGGGCCATTTGTGTAACATTTTGGGCCTTGGGCCCAAATACATGGGCCTTGGAATAGTTCTTGAACATTTGAGGATGGTGAGGCTTATTTGAAAGTGTGGAACATTGATTTGGACTAATGGAATACAAAGGCCTTGCCAAAAGTTACAAGGGCTAGAGTTCAAGTAGCCTTGTGGGCCTTGTTTTGGGCCTCTAAGGAATTTATCGGGCCCAAGGTGGGCCTTGGCAATATTTGTTGGGCCTAGTGTCATAGAAGACTGTAGGAATTGAGATTGGGCCAAGAACGGGCTGTTGGCCAAAGGATAAGCATGGTGGCTCCAAAATGAGGGCATGGGCCTCAAAATAGGCCTTGAATTAGTTTTCTGTGGGCCTCGGGCTGATTTTGTTGGGCCCTTTGAGATTTGTCTCAGGCCTTCACTAATATGACTCATAAGCCAAGTTGGGCCTGGCTAAATAGGGCTGGAACAATGATAGGCCTAAAGATTTGACTATTGGCCTTAAAGGGTGGCCTTGGGCCAAAATCTGTGGGCCAAAGGTTGATTTTACCGGGCCCCTTGAATCCTATCAAGATCTGCAGTAAAATAGAGTATGGGCCAACCTGGGCCTGGTTCATTTGGGCTAAATTCGATCGTGGGCCTATTTTGTCCAATAAACATGGGCCAAATGAGGTTTTTGAGGTAAATTACTGGGCCTACTATAGGTTCTGGGCTGGAATAGTAGTTTTTGGGCCAAGATATCATTGGTCCTGGATGGCAGGAGGTTGGGCCCATCCTGGGCCAACCAGAATGCAACTGGGCCTGATGTTGGGCTTGATGGAAACCACTTGGGCCCGTTAGGGTTTGTGGTTTAGTCTTTTGAGTCTTAAATGGATACATCAGTGAATTTGGGCTTGCTAATGATTGTTGGGCTGAAGTTGTCGTTGCTGGGCTAGGAGAAACAGTTGGGCCTGTTTAAAATTATTGGGCCCCATCATTATCTTGTTTCCAACAGGTTGTGGCCGACTGAAATTTGAAAATCGCATGGAACCTTGCCGGCTAAGAGGTGGCTGGCCGGATAAAGATGTGTTCCATGACTAGGTGGCCGCATGGCTGATGGGCGAACGGGAGGGCTGCCGGCGAATGAGGTAGTGGCGAATGATGGTGGCTGGCGAAAGAGAGATGGCCGAAGGAAAGCAACCCACGAATGGGTCTGGTCGAATGAAAGCTGGCCGGCGAATGGCTCATTCGAAGGTTGGTGGTCGAATGGAGATCCACGAATGTGGTGCTCGACGTATGAAGGTGGCCGAATGTAGAGGTGTTGGCCGGCGAAAGGAGGCTGGCGGCCACAGGCCTTTCGACCTTAGGCCATTCGGCCGTTTGGTCATTCGACCCACTGGCGCCTCCTTCGGTCAGTCGTGGTTCCACCAAGAACAGCCCCCTTTTTCAAGATCCCATGGTGTTTTCGAAAGTGGTGAAGGTTAGAAGTGGTTCCAGTGGTCATAGGTTTCAAGTTTTGAAGAGAGTTGGCCGGTCAAGGTGGGTGTTCAAACAAAAGGGTTGAAAACCCTAAAATCGCCATTTTTGAGCTCGTTTTTACCTCGTTTCCAGTGGTGTAAAGCTTAGATCCGTTGTACTTTCTTGTAGAGGATGTCGAGGGCTACGCGTGGGCGAAAGAATCACTGAAATTGGTTGAGAAATGAAGAAGTTATGGAGGTTTAAAGTTTGAGAAAACCCTAAATTCGTGAAACCGGGATTTTGGGTGTAGAGAGAGAGTGGGGATGAGAAAGATGAGGAAGATGACTCAATTGAGGGTATTTATACCCCGAGGGTGTTCGGGTTCGTTTTCGTTGCTCGGTTCGTAATTTCGTACGTTTTCCGGAAAATTACGCGTAATTTAAATGGTTTTAAATAAAAAGAGTTTAAATTAATTATTTTGATGAGTTTCAAAATTGTAAAATGTTATTTATTTTATTTTATTAAATTACTTTCGTTCGTGTCGTGTTTTCGTTTTCGTTTCGTCAGATCGCGTCACCTTCGCGCGTAATTCGTTCGAATCGTCACCCGAACGAATACGACGATGGTTTTGCTTTCTGACTTTTGTTTTCTACTTTTCAGTCATTATTTCAGAACTCTAAACTCACAGATATGTTTGTGTGAATCGTCACTCACGCAAACACACTGTCAGTTCGTTATTCTGAAATAACACTGGAATTGTGTTTAGATTGTGTTTCCTCACTGTCGGACTCAACTAAACATCCTGTTTTCACATTGTTCTTGTACTGACTTGTCGGTCATCTGATTCCTGTCAGTTGTGGACATCAGATCGCAACCGATTTGTTTCTGAGTATTGTTTGAGCATCGTTGTTTCTCGTGACTTGTTGTGTTAACTGTAATTAAGTTTTCACTTAATAAATGTAACAAATGTTCCAAATGTACGTTGTACTTAATGTATTTAAGTTTATACGAAAATACGTACAACGATTTCTTGTATTTAAGATCCTGATAATTCAAGTACTGTTTACAATCGTATAAGTACACATAATTACTGTAGAAAGTACACGTATCGTACGGACTTGCCGGACGATCAGGTACTTGCTGTTACATTTTGAGATCAATGTACCACTTCTTACCGCCTCATCGGTAAGCTTGGTGGTCAACAGAATGGTTCTTTTGAGGGTTGTGGGTTCAGCAGCAGTTACATTTCCCCGAATCTGGGGAACCAACCCTTTGATATACTTCTCAATCAATGCTGCCTCGGTTGGAAACATATTGGGAAGTAGACAAGTAAGTTCATGAAAACGATCGGTGTAGGCTAAACAATCAGCACCGACCATTGAGTGACTCCAGAATTCCTCCTGAAGTTTTTGGATTTCAGTGATTGGGCAGTACTCTGACATAATCAGAGTTTTGAATTCATTCCAGCCCATAGAATCAACTGTAACAGAACCCAAAGTTTTAGCCTGGGTATTCCACCAGGTAAGAGCTGATTCTTTCAAAGAACAGGCAGCATAAGACACCTTATGCTCCTCCAGACACTGGCTGATTTTCAGTTTTGTTTCCATCTCCTCGATCCACCTAAGAAGTCCAGCCGCTCCTTCCCTACCTGTGAAAGTAGGTGGGTTACAGGAAGCAAAGTATTTATACGTACATCCCTGTCGTGGTGGATCAGGAGCAGTAGTAGTTGTGCCTGTGGTATGAACAGTTTCAACGTGTCCACCTGTGGCATTATGTTCCACATGACCAGACCCAGAAGTGACAGGTGGCTGTGGTGGTATTACAATGCCAGCAGCCGATAACTGTTCCTTTACGATTCGGGCTATAGCTGCTTCATTCAATACCGACCCACTAGGAGCTGCCATTGGTGTCGGGTTTGGGTCCTGGTTCACCAGAGGAACGGTATTTGTTTCAGAAACAGGTGGTGGAACTGGATTCGGTTCAGGGGGAGTAATATTCTCGGTAGCTTTCTTAGCTGGACGACCTCTTTTCGGAGCCATAGTTCTGCTCACATGCAGACAAACTCAGGTCAGTTCAAGAATATTAAAAATATAACCCTTTTTAATCACATAACTCAACCATGTTCAGACATGCTGACAATTTCATGTTGAAATGTGATCATTTAAGTATTCAAGTATAACTACATTGAAAAGATCCAGATACGTTCTCAGTTCACACTAGTCATTCAGATATTCGTAGTTATATTTAGTCCTGTTATTTCAAAACATGTGTAGAGTATAACCCAACTCATTGCCTCGCAATACATGTTTTTAGAGATATGTTCATACAGGACTAGGATATGTTCTCAGTTCATGTACTAGATATGTTCTCACACAACAACAGATATGTTCACGTGTTCTCGTACAGTATGGCTCTCGTACTGTACTTTAATTACAGATATGTTCTCATTAGATATGTTCTCGTTCACATTACAGATACGTTCTCGTTCAGATATGTTCTCGTACAGTATGGCTCTCGTACTGTACTTTAATTACAGATATGTTCTCATTAGATATGTTCTCGTTCACATTACAGATACGTTCTCGTTCAGATATGTTCTCGTACAGTATGGCTCTCGTACTGTACTTTAGTTACAGATATGTTCTCGTATAGTATGGCTCTCGTACTATACTTTAGTTACTGATATGTTCTCGTTAGATATGTTCTCGTACAGTATGGCTCTCGTACTGTACTTTTAGTTAATATATTCGCATACAGTATGGCTCTCGTACTGTATTTTCGCGCAATATATGTTTTTAGTTAAATATATTCGCATACAGTATGGCTCTCGTACTGTATATCAGCGCAATATATTTTCAGTTAGATATATTTGCATACAGTATTGCTCTCGTACTGTATTTTTGCACAATATATATATTTTTAGTTCGACATATTCGCATACAGTATGGCTCTCGTACTGTATATCAGCGCAATATGTTTTCAGTTAGATACGTTCCCATACTGATATGTTCATAGATACGTTCTCATACTGATATGTTCATAGATACGTTCTCATACTGATATGTTCATAGATACGTTCTCATACTGATATGTTCATAGATACGTTCTCATACTGATATGTTCATAGATACGTTCTCATACTGATATGTTCATAGATACGTTCTCATACTGATATGTTCATAGATACGTTCTCATACTGATATGTTCATAGATACGTTCTCATACTGATATAGATATAGTGTTCACATAACATACAACAGATATACAGAAACAAACGTTTGATTAAAACAACACTGTTATTATAGAACCATAAAGTTTATGATACAAAGAGTGCCCTCATAATACATTCATACAAACAACCTATCCGTCTATGAGATGTACAATGAAAATCCCAAAAATGTGGGTCAACTGATCTGACTTACCGTAAGAAATACGGTAAACAGGCTAGCACTATAGCTATGGTAGCAAGTACTATAGCTAACCAGATAAGTCTAGCCTCGGTGCTCAGCGTACCGAGCATCCAGATCAGTCCCTGCAGCCTTTCCCCAAAGGCTGCCACCCGCTGCTTACATGCAGCAATCATCTCCCTCCACCAGGTCCTCCGAAGGCGATCCTCAATGGTCGCCCTCCAAGCTAGAGTGTCCGCACCCTGAGTAGTCACATGCTCCATAAGAGCCAGGTGAGACGTGAGAATCTCCAACACCGTGTTACGGGTGTCCTCCATCGTGGCATGGTGCTGCTGCAAATCCTGTCGGAGGCCCAGCAGGTCCTGAGATACCTGCTGTACCTGAGCCCGAAGCTCAGCCTGGTGGGAGGATTCTCCCACCTCGTGTACTGGTGCTGGCTCGTCCCGTGGAGCCATAGGGCGTCGTGGAGGTAGTCCCGTAGTCTTGCGGGCCTGGCCCCGCATACGCCTGAGCCCGTCCCATGCCGGGGCTCTGTGTGGTGAGGAGCTCTGCCTCCTCATGGCCGAAGCGTCGGCCAGCGGTGAGTGGGGTGGACTGTGCACCGGTGGGGATCCCGGTGGTGGTGGTGGTATGAACGGAGATCCGGGCGGTAGTGGTGGTACAAAAGGAGATCCGGGTGGTGTAGCTGGTAGCTGTGGTCCCACCTGAGATGATACAGAAGACGCATGAGATGGTACTGCACCCGAGCTCGATCCCGAGCTGTCACTGGGTGTGTCGTCAAGGATGATGTAAGGGAATCTCTGGTAAATATAGTTTTCTCCCGGGTTCGCCATTGCTGAATAAACAAAGTTCTAGATCAGTATCATGAAATAAACATTGAATAATAATATTCAATACAAACATGATATGATATCTCTTCCTATCTCAAAGCAACTTTTAGTCTTTAGAATTGTTAGTGTTTTGCTTGAATTGACTTAAACTAGAATGCACAAGTATTGCAAATTTCAGTTATGCTGGCCACTCATAACTGAAACCTGGATCACTCGATTATCCTAACTTAAATCAACACAAGTTTTGTTCGTTCGTTGTATTCAGTGCTCTCTGTGTCATTATACGAGCCTATGGTTATAGTCTAGGCCCCTATGTCCACCTAGTTCTCTATAACCTGTGGCTCTGATACCACCCTGTCACACCCCCACCTCTCTTCACCTGAGAATGATGTCATCAAAAGGGTAGCGGAAGCATAGTGGTGATGTCTCAGAGCATGAGGGGTGACTTACTTGATCCGGTATCATCATAGCACACAGATTACGAAAAGTAAAACTTACATTACAAGGTTCGTGGTTACAAATATTATTACAGTTTATACATATTACAATTTATTTAATTACAGTTGTTGCTAGTGCTGTGAGTGCATCCTCACCGTTGTCCATGATTGCCTGCAAAAGTTTTAGTTTTGAAAACATCAGCACAAAGCTGGTGAGTTCATACAGTTTAGTTAAATCATATGATACGACAGTTAAGTTCAAATACATGTTCACAGTTCCGGATAACCATGGGACCCGTATCTAGTTCCTTTCGGACGATATGTTCAGTTCTCGATATTACCCGTCGGTACATATCTTATTGCCTCATTATCTTAATGTCTATCACACCATTAAGAAGTTCAGGAAACAGATAACAAACATTCACACCAGGGGAGATGCAATCCTCCCAGTGAATGGGGTGTCAACCGATAGTACTATCAATGTTTTCTGCTCGGCCACACATGGGTTTACTAGATACAGTTCAAGAATGAGGACTTTGATATCATGATAGAGATACTAACGGCAACAATCCCATGAAATCCACAAATTTAGTTAATCACATGAAATCACGCAGATAACAGTGACACATATCATATGATCAAGAAAAGTTTAGCAGTTAAACCCCGATGTTTATAAAACATTAAAAGAACAGGGGTGGTACGAAACTCACCTGATGATATAAGGTAGCAAAATCTCTCAAATCTAACAACAAAGAGATGATTCTGCATTTAATTATATTTAATAAGTTATTTATGTTCTAGTTTACTGATTAGATCTTTCTGAACGTTCAATGTCAAAGACATTGCTTAATAAATCATCAACTCGATATTAATTATATAATTAATTAATTTAATATTATATCATACAATGTATGATAATGTAGGAACCTACATTGCATTAGATTCTTAATACAAAGTTGATGACTCTCTTGATTAATCTAAATAATCTCGAATTAATCAAATAGTTATTATTGTTAATTATAATACTAAGACAATTTTTAGATGATTTAATGGCTTAGAAATGATTAATCCTTGTTATTGATTACCCAATTATCATGAAATATCACAATGTAGCATCAGAATAGGTGAAATAACCAGATTTAACATACTAATCTGACTGTTATCACAAACATCAGATAATCATTCCAATGAGTATGTTAATGATTGTGATTAGTTTGAAACACTTGGATTTAACCTTTGCATTTCAAAGATTAATCAAACTAATCACCTACATTGTTATAATCAAATGGTTTAAACCATTATAATCATAGGTATGATTTCATGCAAACCGGGCATCACAACGGATCAAAACAAGGATTTAACCGTTAGAACTTCGTGTTCTTCGTTTAAAATCAATCCTAGCCATCATCTAGGCAATAATCAACAATCCTAACTATCTCATTACGTTCAAAATCAAGATCTAATCAATCAAAATCAAACTAGAAGGTTAAAACGAACCGTTACCTGTTCTGACGAGTTTGTGCGGGTAAAACTACGATCGGGACTTGTATATACGATCCTTGGGATGATCCGGATGTTCAAGAGCTTTAGATATGAAGATTAGAGGTGTTTGATGGCTGATTTTTCGTCTAAGGGTGAAGCAGGGTCGAGAAGATGAGGTTTGTGCAAGTTCTATGCGATCTGATCATCAAAATATATATATTTTTTTTTTTTTTGCCGACATAGATCCTCGCGCGCATCGCCTGGCTTCGCAGCCTGGCGCCAGGCGTAGCGCCCCACGTCATCAGCACATCATTTTGGTTTTCAACTTCGTTTCGCGATTCCGGGAGCATACTGTGACAATTGCAGGTAAACATTACGTCATCAATAACACGAGCACGTTTGGTTGTTCTAGGAATCTGTGTTAAATTGATGATTTTAATCATTACAGGTTTAAAGTGTACGAGAAATTGAGAATGTGGGCGAAAACCGTGCGCGAAACGGAGTTACGGATTGTCCGGAATCGCGAAAAGAAGATTTCGGCATTAATGACGTAAGCACATTTGATCGTGCTTGAAATCCATGAGGATTTAGTAACTTTTGTTATTGGGGAATGATAGTACGTGAAAAATGATGAACGTGGGCGAAAACCGGGCGCAAAACGGAGTTCGTATGCCCCCGGAATCGCGAAACGAAGTTTAAACAAAATATAGGAGGAAAACCGGGCCAGGCGGTACGCCTGGCGTGGGCGTCGGTATCCAGGCGATACGCCCCAGAGCTTAAGTCGGCCAAAATCGTTTTTAAACGATCTGATCGCGTTGGTAACCTCAAAACTCGTTCATTTCGACCACCAGAGCGTATTTCTTCATAAAAACACCTCCAAGCTTCATTTCAAAGGTGTTTGATCATCCGGATCATCCCACGGAGCGTATATACAAGTCCCGATCGCAGTTTTAACCGCAGAAACTCGTTAGAACAGGTAACGGTTCGTTTTAACCTTCTAGTTTGATTTTGATTGATTAGATCTTGATTTTGAACGTAATGAGATAGTTAGGATTGTTGATTATTGCCTAGATGATGGCTAGGATTGATTATAAACGAAGAACACGAAGTTCTAACGGTTAAATTCTTGTTTTGATCCATTGTAATGCCCGATTTTCATGAAATCATGACTATGATTATAATGGTTTAAACCATTTGATTATGACAATGTAGGTGATTAGTTTGATTAATCTTTGAATTGCAAAGATTAAATCTAAGTGTTTCAAACTAATCATAATCATTAACATACTCATTGGAACGATTATCTGATGTTTATGATAACAGTCAGATTAGTATGTTAAACCTGGTTATTTCACCTATTCTGATGCTACATTGTGATATTTCATGATATTTGGGTAATCAATAACAAGAATTAATCATTTCTAAGCCATTAAATCATCTAGAAACTGTTTTAGCATTATAATCAACAACATTAACTATTTGATTAATCTGAGATTATTCTGATTAATCCAGTCTGTCATCAACTTTGAATTAGGAATCTAATGCAATGTAGGTTCCTACATTATCATACATTGTATGATATAACCTTGAATTAATTAATTATATAATTAATATCGAGTTGATGATTTACTAAGCAATGTCTTTGACATTGAACGTTCATACAGGTCTAATCAGCAAGTTAAAACACAAATAATTAATTATAAATAAACTAATGCAGATTAGCATTTTTAGCCACTGTTCGTGTGATTCTATCTTTTCACAAACTTCAGGTGAGTTTCATACAACCCCTTTTCTTTTACTGTTTTCTTAACATCGGGGTAACTATTATGAAATCTTTATCAAACGTGTGATATGTTTAGTAACAATTGCAATACCGGCTTGCATGTGGGTGTCATGGGATTTTGACTATTTTCTGTGTGCAACAAAAGTCCTCAAAACCAACTGTATCTGGTTAACCCATGTGGGGCCGAATGTGTGAACAAAGATAGTACTATCGGGCTGACAACCCCATTCATGGATAGATAGCGTCTACCCTTGTGTGAATGCTTGTCACCATTCCTGGTATCGACTTGATGTAGTGAGACATTGAGTTAGAGGCACGGAGTTTAACTTCGGTTATTTTCTAGACTGGACTGTCAGAAAGGATCTGGATACGGGTCACATGATTATTCACTTATGTTAATGTGTACCATTGACTTTACTATCATATCATATTGTATCGAGTCTTATTTATGAACTCACCAGTTTTATACTGATATTTTAAACTTTAAATCTTTTACAGGTAATCAGTACCAACGGTGAGGAAACAACTGTGCACGCACCATGTAATTAGGACTTGGGATGTAATAGAAGGAACTTAAGTTGTGAACGGATATTCAGGACATGTAATAAATAATTGTCATGATTTGTAATTAGTGCTTTTCTTAACTATGTGTGTTATGATACCGGATCAAGTAAGTCACCCCTCACCTTCGACACTTCGCCGCTATGCTTCCGCTACCTTTACAAATGACGTCGTCTGGTGACGCGGAGGTGGGGGTGTGACAGGGTGGTATCAGAGCCACAGGTTATAGAATTTAGGCGGACTTAGAAACCTAGATTATAACCATAGGCCCGAATAGTTACACTGAGAGCACCGAACATAGTTAACAAATATAAACACTCAAATAAATGTTGTTGTTATTTATTTATTTTATGTTACTAATACGAACTTGTATGTCAATACAGCGATGTCAGACTCAGAAAGTGATTCATTTGGCACGGAAACAAGTTCAGGATCAACACAGACAGTGCCGTCATCTCAAATGTCCCACCAGACTTTGCCATCAATACCACCTACATCACCTATACCTCAGCGTCTGTTAGATGCTGACTCACCAGCTATCAGGAGGGCACAAAGCCCTACACCACCACAGCAAGTACCAGTATTTACAGGGTTTGGAGGAAGGCGGGGACGAGCCCGCATCTCGACAGGTCCTGTTCCGAGAGGACCACTAGCACCCCGGGATGTGCCTCATTCCATACATGAGGAAGGCGAGTCATCTCAGCAAGCTGAGATCAGAGACCAGTTACGACGGGTTACATTGGATCTTCAGTTATCGCGTGTTTCATTGCAGGAAACACGTGACACTCTGTGGGAAACTCGCACGGCCTATGAGAGTTTAGCTGAACATGTTGCTGTCCTGGAGGCAGGTGCCAGGGCATGGAGGGAGGTGATTGAGGGTAGACTTCAGTGGACTTTGGGTGGTATGTGAGAGTGGGGTAGAGAGAGTTAGGGGATGGATGGTAGGGTTAGGCAATATGAGGATGGAGCTACGACTGTTGGACGCAGCAATAGTGATGGCAGCGGTGGCCATCATTATCACATGTTTACTGTATTTACTACGGTAAAGGAATCGAATAGGCTGGACTGTACTACTCCGAGGAAGTTTTGACTTGTAAAATAGGCCTCGGACGGTTAGGTTGTAATAGTAGGTACAACTGCATTAGGATATTTTCTTGTATCTGTACTAATCCTAATGTACAACTGTGACAGTTATAATAAAAGTTTTCTTTTAACAATTGTATGTGCAACATTGTGTCTTTACATTATAGCCGGTGCTAACTTTGCAATTCATATCAAAAGGAAACTTGTGCGAAAACATAACAATATCGGTGTTACATTGCGGTAAAGTAATGTAATACTAGTGCATAACAAGACTCATGTGAAGTCATAACAATATCGGTGTTACATTGCGGTGAAGTAATGTAATACTAGTGCATAACAAGACTTATGTGGAGTTATAACAATATCGGTGTTACATTATAATGAAATAATGTAATACTAGTACATAACAAACACGTGTAGAAACATATTAATATCGGTACTACATTATAGTGAAATAATGTAATACTAGTACATATCAGTGTTGTAACATGTCTAAATTGGTATCATTTTGGTAGACTATAAAATGATACTAGTATACGTTTGATAAGACAAACAGACGTACTAGTATAACTGCAACTATGAACTTGACTTAGTGGTGTACAATATAACTGTGAAAAACTCGAAGTAGTTAAACAACATTTGTCTTTATTACGACTATGGATTCTTGTTTTGACTTTACTTTATCTGTGTGTGATCAGACTATGGCCCCTAGAAGAGGTCGTTCTGCTAAAAATCCTCAAACTCAAGAATCCATTCCGGATCCACCTGTGAATGAACACAGTCTAAATGAAGCGGACGTTGCTCGTATAGCAGGTGATCAATTATCCGCTGTTCTCACGGGCATGTTGGCCCAATATCAAACAAATCGTGCTCCTGGCTCGGGTAGAGTCCAAACGGAGCCTAATGCTACAGGCGGACATGCTGAAATCCGCCATACGACTAGTACCAACACAATCAATCCGGATCCTCCACAACGAGGATGCACTTATAAGTACTTCGCTTCCTGCAATCCCCCTACTTTTACGGGGAAGGAAGGAGCGTCAGGACTTTTGAAATGGATTGAGAGCATGGAGACTAAGCTCAAAATCAGCCAGTGTTTGGCTGAACACAAAGTGTCTTATGCAGCTTGTTCACTGACAGACTCAGCATTGACCTGGTGGAATACCCAGGCAAAAACCTTGACCACGGCTGTTGTGGATGCTATGACTTGGGACGAGTTTAAAACTTTGATTCTGTCAGAATATTGTCCCATCACTGAAATCCAAAAGCTCCAAGAGGAATTTTGGAACCATTCTATGATCGGTGCTGATTGTCTGAAATATACCGATCGATTTCATGAATTGACATGTCTGCTGCCAAACATGTTTCCAACTGAGCAGGCGTTGATAGAAAAATATATCAAAGGTCTGGTACCTCAAATCAAGGGAATGGTCACGGCAGCTGAACCACGTACTTTGAAACATGCTATCACCTTAACCACCAGGCTTACTGATGTGGCAGTAAGAAGTGGTACCTTGACAATGAAAGGTGAGTCAAGCAGCAGTCTGGTAACCACTACCCCCAGCAGTGTGAAGGGGGTGAAACGGAAATGGGTTGGGAAAGGCAAACCAGGAGCTCCGGTAGAACCCAGCCGGAATGTGCAAATGGCAAAGGGGTACATTGCCACAACTTTGGAGAGAAAAGCCTATGTAGGGCAGGCACCTAAATGTCCTAAGTGCCCATTTCATCATGTAGGACCTTGCCCTGTTTGTAACAATTGTAATAAGGTCGGGCATTTCTCCAAATATTGCAATCTCCCTGTTCGCCGACCAAACCAGGGAACTCAACAACAACACAACAACCACAACAATTCAACCGGTCGTGCTTCAGATGTGGAAGCCCGGACCACTTCATGAAAAATTGTCCTACCAACAACACCAACCAGGGCAATGAAGCAAGAGGAAGAGCCTTCCAGATAGGGGCGGAAGAGGCTAGACGTGATAACAACACCGTTACCGGTACGTTTCTTCTTAACAATCACTATGTATCTGTTCTTTTTGACACCGGAGCGGACAAAAGTTTTGTTTCTTCTGATTTTGCTTCATTACTCGGATTGACCGTTGATAATCTAACAAACCCTTACGTCATTGAACTTGCTAATGGCAAGACAATTATGACTAACAATGTGATTCAAGGGTGTTTATTGAATCTAAACGATCATCTTTTTAATATTGATCTTCTTCCTATTGAATTGGGAAGCTTTGATGTTGTTATTGGTATGGACTGGCTTTCAGAAAATCGAGTGGAAGTCATATGTCAAGATAAGATGATTCGTATTTTATTACCAAATGGTGATACACTTATGATACAAGGTGAAAGGGCTGGCAGGAAACTGAGTATCATATCATGTATGCAAGCTCGAAAGTGCTTAAGAAAGGGCTGTCAAGCCTTTTTAGCTTACGTGACTGAAAACAAACCACATCAAAAACGTATTGAAGACATTCCTGTAGTTCGAGAATATCCTGAAGTTTTTCCTGACGATATATCAGGATTAC
This sequence comes from Mikania micrantha, assembly GCA_009363875.1. NCBI lineage: Eukaryota > Viridiplantae > Streptophyta > Magnoliopsida > Asterales > Asteraceae > Mikania > Mikania micrantha. The sequence goes on along the minus strand of CM018685.1, from coordinate 44,754,913 downwards.
CCCCAGTGAGACAAGTTGAGTTTCGTATTGACTTAGTACCAGGAGCAGCACCTATAGCTAAAGCTCCTTACCGATTGGCTCCATCGGAAATGCAAGAACTATCGAGTCAATTACAGGAACTTTTAGATAAAGGTTTCATTAGACCGAGTTACTCACCTTGGGGCGCACCTATCCTTTTTGTGAAAAAGAAGGACGGTACTCTCAGGATGTGTATCGACTATCGGGAACTCAATAAATTGACAATCAAAAATCGTTATCCACTACCCCGTATAGATGATCTATTCGATCAATTGCAAGGTGCTATCTATTTTTCAAAAATCGATCTCAGATCTGGATATCATCAACTACGAATCCATGATGATGATGTTTCTAAAACAGCTTTTCGAACTCGATACGGACATTATGAGTTTTTAGTAATGCCCTTCGGACTGACTAATGCGCCTGCAATATTTATGGATCTGATGAATCGTGTGTGTAGACCTTACTTGGATAAATTCGTGATTGTTTTTATTGATGACATTCTCATTTACTCCCGCAGCCAACAAGAACATATGCAACACTTAAAACTGATCTTGGAACTTTTAGCACATGAGAAACTTTATGCCAAATTTTCCAAATGTGAGTTCTGGTTACGGGAAGTCCAGTTTCTTGGGCATGTAGTAAATGAAAATGGTATACAAGTGGATCCCAGCAAGATTGAAGCGGTAAAGCAATGGGAGACACCGAAAACCCCAACAGAGATTCGTCAATTCTTAGGGTTAGCGGGCTATTACAGAAGATTCATCAAGAACTTTTCAAAGATAGCCTTGCCTTTAACTACCCTAACCCAGAAAGATCGAAAGTTCATATGGGACTCTCAACAGGAGGAGGCATTCCAACTGTTGAAGCACAAACTCTGCAATGCACCTATTCTGGCACTACCAGAAGGCACAGAGAATTTCATAGTCTACTGTGATGCCTCGCGTCAAGGACTTGGGTGTGTGTTGATGCAGAACAACAAGGTGATTGCCTATGCTTCTCGGCAGTTAAAAGTGCACGAGAAGAATTACACCACTCATGATCTAGAACTTGGTGCAGTAGTGTTTGCACTCAAGATATGGAGACATTACTTGTACGGGACGAAGTGTACGGTCTATACGGATCACAAAAGTCTTCAACATATTCTAGATCAGAAAATGCTAAATATGCGACAAAGGCGATGGGTGGAACTTCTGAACGACTATGACTGCGAAATCCGTTACCACCCAGGTAAAGCAAATGTCGTAGCCGATGCTTTGAGTCGCAAGGAACGAGTCAAACCTTTACGTGTGAAAGCGTTAGGTATGACTATTCAAACCAGTCTAATTCCTCAAATTAAAGAAGCTCAGCAACAAGCTTTGCAAGCATTGAACTATTCTGCTGAGGGACTGAGGGGATTAGATAAGAAACTGGATACCAAGGCTGATGGACTGTTGTATTTCAAAAGCCGAATGTGGGTTCCTTTCTACGGTAACTCTCGAATTTTTATCTTGGATGAGGCGCACAAATCCAGGTATTCGATTCATCCAGGTGCTGATAAAATGTATAAAGATCTTAAAGATTTTTACTGGTGGCCTGGAATGAAGAAACATATAGCTGAATACGTGGATCGATGTTTAACATGTCTTAAAGTTAAGGCTGAACATCAACGACCTTCTGGGTTATTGCAACAACCTGAGATTCCCATGTGGAAATGGGATCAGATCTCTATGGATTTCATTACTAAATTACCCAGAACATCACGTAATCATAACTCTATATGGGTTATCGTTGATCGCCTTACGAAATCTGCGCATTTCTTACCCATTCGAGAGGATTATTCTATGGATCGACTTGCTAAACTCTATGTTAATGAGATTGTGTCTCGACATGGAGTGCCGATCTCTATCATTTCTGACAGAGATAGTCGATTTATGTCACGTTTTTGGCAAACTCTTCAGAATGCTCTGGGCACGCAAATCAATATGAGCACAGCTTATCATCCACAAACGGATGGGCAGACTGAACGTACAAATCAAACACTAGAAGACATGCTTCGAAGCTGTGTGATTGATTTTGGAGGTAGCTGGGATACTCATCTGCCATTGGTTGAATTTTCTTATAATAACAGCTATCATACCAGTATCCAATGTGCTCCATTTGAAGCACTTTACGGGCGTAAATGTCGATCTCCTGTGTGTTGGTCAGAAGTAGGTGAAACCAGATTTTGGCCCAGAATTCATTCAGGAAACAACTGATAAGATCGCCCTTATTCAGGAACGAATCAAAGCGGCTCGTGATCGTCAAAAGAGTTATGCTGATAATCGACGTAGACCACTCGAATTTCAAGTAGGTGATCAGGTAATGTTGAAAGTGTCACCTTGGAAAGGCATTTTCAGATTCGGGAAGAGAGGTAAACTTTCACCAAGATTTGTAGGGCCATTTAAAATTCTTGAACGAATTGGATCAGTAGCCTACAGACTTGAATTACCTCTTGAACTCAGTAACATTCACGATGTCTTTCATGTATCCAATCTGAAGAAGTGTCTGACTGATGAATCATTGATCGTACCTCTAGAAGAGATTCATATTGATGAAAAACTTCAATTCAGTGAAGAACCAGTAGAGGTAATGGATCGGGAAACGAAAGTGCTAAAACGTAGCCGCGTACCAATTGTTAAAGTGCGGTGGAACTCACAGCGTGGACCAGAGTATACGTGGGAACGAGAAGATCAAATGAAAGCAAAGTACCCACATTCTATTCTCATAAACGATTGTCTTAGAGTAAGTCTTCACTAAATTTCGGGACGAAATTTCTGTAACAGGAGGAGACTGTGACAATTGCAGGTAAACATTACGTCATCAATAACACGAGCACGTTTGGTTGTTCTAGGAATCTGTGTTAAATTGATGATTTTAATCATTACAGGTTTAAAGTGTACGAGAAATTGAGAATGTGGGCGAAAACCGTGCGCGAAACGGAGTTACGGATTGTCCGGAATCGCGAAAAGAAGATTTCGGCATTAATGACGTAAGCACATTTGATCGTGCTTGAAATCCATGAGGATTTAGTAACTTTTGTTATTGGGGAATGATAGTACGTGAAAAATGATGAACGTGGGCGAAAACCGGGCGCAAAACGGAGTTCGTATGCCCCCGGAATCGCGAAACGAAGTTTAAACAAAATATAGGAGGAAAACCGGGCCAGGCGGTACGCCTGGCGTGGGCGTCGGTATCCAGGCGATACGCCCCAGAGCTTAAGTCGGCCAAAATCGTTTTTAAACGATCTGATCGCGTTGGTAACCTCAAAACTCGTTCATTTCGACCACCAGAGCGTATTTCTTCATAAAAACACCTCCAAGCTTCATTTCAAAGGTGTTTGATCATCCGGATCATCCCACGGAGCGTATATACAAGTCCCGATCGCAGTTTTAACCGCAGAAACTCGTTAGAACAGGTAACGGTTCGTTTTAACCTTCTAGTTTGATTTTGATTGATTAGATCTTGATTTTGAACGTAATGAGATAGTTAGGATTGTTGATTATTGCCTAGATGATGGCTAGGATTGATTATAAACGAAGAACACGAAGTTCTAACGGTTAAATTCTTGTTTTGATCCATTGTAATGCCCGATTTTCATGAAATCATGACTATGATTATAATGGTTTAAACCATTTGATTATGACAATGTAGGTGATTAGTTTGATTAATCTTTGAATTGCAAAGATTAAATCTAAGTGTTTCAAACTAATCATAATCATTAACATACTCATTGGAACGATTATCTGATGTTTATGATAACAGTCAGATTAGTATGTTAAACCTGGTTATTTCACCTATTCTGATGCTACATTGTGATATTTCATGATATTTGGGTAATCAATAACAAGGATTAATCATTTCTAAGCCATTAAATCATCTAGAAACTGTTTTAGCATTATAATCAACAACATTAACTATTTGATTAATCTGAGATTATTCTGATTAATCCAGTCTGTCATCAACTTTGAATTAGGAATCTAATGCAATGTAGGTTCCTACATTATCATACATTGTATGATATAACCTTGAATTAATTAATTATATAATTAATATCGAGTTGATGATTTACTAAGCAATGTCTTTGACATTGAACGTTCATACAGGTCTAATCAGCAAGTTAAAACACAAATAATTAATTATAAATAAACTAATGCAGATTAGCATTTTTAGCCACTGTTCGTGTGATTCTATCTTTTCACAAACTTCAGGTGAGTTTCATACAACCCCTTTTCTTTTACTGTTTTCTTAACATCGGGGTAACTATTATGAAATCTTTATCAAACGTGTGATATGTTTAGTAACAATTGCAATACCGGCTTGCATGTGGGTGTCATGGGATTTTGACTATTTTCTGTGTGCAACAAAAGTCCTCAAAACCAACTGTATCTGGTTAACCCATGTGGGGCCGAATGTGTGAACAAAGATAGTACTATCGGGCTGACAACCCCATTCATGGATAGATAGCGTCTACCCTTGTGTGAATGCTTGTCACCATTCCTGGTATCGACTTGATGTAGTGAGACATTGAGTTAGAGGCACGGAGTTTAACTTCGGTTATTTTCTAGACTGGACTGTCAGAAAGGATCTGGATACGGGTCACATGATTATTCACTTATGTTAATGTGTACCATTGACTTTACTATCATATCATATTGTATCGAGTCTTATTTATGAACTCACCAGTTTTATACTGATATTTTAAACTTTAAATCTTTTACAGGTAATCAGTACCAACGGTGAGGAAACAACTGTGCACGCACCATGTAATTAGGACTTGGGATGTAATAGAAGGAACTTAAGTTGTGAACGGATATTCAGGACATGTAATAAATAATTGTCATGATTTGTAATTAGTGCTTTTCTTAACTATGTGTGTTATGATACCGGATCAAGTAAGTCACCCCTCACCTTCGACACTTCGCCGCTATGCTTCCGCTACCTTTACAAATGACGTCGTCTGGTGACGCGGAGGTGGGGGTGTGACACATACGAACTCCGTTTTGCGCACGGTTTTCGCCCACGTTCATCATTTTTCACATACTATAAATCCCCAATAACAAAAGTTGCTAATTCCTCGTGGATTTCTAGCACGACCAAATGTGCTTACGTCATTTATGCCGAATTCTTCATACGCAACTGTCACACCGCGGGTCATCGCTGAACCCGACATCAACATCAGAATTACACTCGTTATGACCTCCAGTCAACATTAGTGCCGAGTGGGGTTAGTCAAACCCAGTAGTACTACGTAATTACGACTCGTTTGTTATACAACTAACGGTAAGGATAAGTGAGGACTTTAAGCGATAGTAGTTACATTCGAAAATGATTTTCACAACATACCAGACATATATCTAAAATAGTTGCGATGTAATTCTCACCCCATAAGTTTTAGCAAAAACAGTTAAGAGTAAAAGTGGCGCTGTAAACTCACCTGAGTTTAGTAGAGTGATGTGCATTCGTACAAGAACGAGTAGTAGCTCGCCGGCTCTAGTTACCTATATCACATAGGTACTATGAGTTCGTGTTTTCATACATGTGGGTCTCGCAGGACCGTGTTCGTGTTTAATGTAATAGCAAGTGCCAGATCGTCCGGCAAGTCCGTACGGTATGTGTACTTTCACCTTATTCTATGTGTGCATACGTAAGTCTAAACAGTACTTGTATTAACAGAATCCTAAATACAAGAAACCGTTGTACGTATTTTCGTATAAACTTAAATACATTAAGTACAACGTACATTTGAAACATTAGTTGTGTTTATTAAGTGAAAACTTAATTACAGTTAACACAACAAATCATGAGAAACAACGGAATTCAAACAAGATTCAGAAACATATGGTTGCGATCTGATGTCCACAGATGACAGGAATCAGATGACCGACAAGCCAGTACAAAAAACAATATGAAATCATGATGTATAGTTGAGTCCGACAGTGAGGAAACACAATTAAAACATAATACAGTGTTATTTCAGAATGACGAACTGATAGGTGTGTTGCGTGAGTGACGATTCACACAAACATATCTGTGAGTTTAAAATTCTAAAATAATGACTGAAAAGTAGAAAACAAAAGTCAGAAAGCAAAACCATCATCGTATTCGTTCGGGTGACGATTCGAACGAATTACGCGCGAAGGTTACGCGATCTGACGAAACGACAACGAAAACACGACACGACTGACAATAATTTAATAAAATAAAATATTAGACATTTTACAATTTTGAAAAACTCATCAAAATTAATCTAACAAAGTTATTTTTTATTTAATTACAAAATTAATACGCGTAATTTCCGGATACGCAACGAAAACGCGAACCGAGCAACCAAAACGAAACCCGGACACCACGCGGAGTATAAAACTTGAAAATGAAAGATTTCTTTCATTTTCATCATCTCCCT